>VZRJ01006580.1:77918-114554 GCA_013397565.1 Ptilonorhynchus violaceus
ATCTCCTTCCGCTTCCCTCCGGCACGGTGGCAAATCCCATCCTGTCCTTGTCCATCCTTCCTTCCTTCCTTCCTTCCTTCCTTCCTTCCTTCCTTCCTTCCTTCCTTCCTTCCTTTTCTTACCTTTCTTACCTTTCTTCCTTCCTTTCTGTCCTTTCTGTCCTTTCTTTTGTAAATGGGAAAAAATTCTATATATAGTCATATTTTTTTATGTTCCAAAATCACCTCTCTAGCCATTGACTGTTACCACATTTCTGTATCAAATTTTGAGAAGGCCACAGACTTCAAAGTGAAACACTGCAATTACATACGCAGATCTTAATGCAGGATTTATGCTGCAACATCTTTTTTGTTGTGGCGTTGGTTAAATTTAAAATATAGATACTTCGGAATTACCATAAAGAAAAAAGAATACTTTTGCTGCCCTTGATTTCACAGCTGTACATTGTTCTAAAATCTAAATAATCAAATTCTGTGCAACTGTTTGGTGAATCCCTACACTAAGCCCCTCTAAAAGTAAGTATGTTCATGTCAGTATATTCGGCAGAATGCTTTCTTCCAGGTCTATCTAGAATCATATATCTTTTCTACAATGTTGCAATAATTAGTGATTGCTGCTTTGTGATAACTAAACCCCATACAGCACTATTATATTTGAATGAATTAATGGTTTTTTTTCCTTCTCCTTTATCAAGTGCTAAAATTAGCACAAAGCTAATTTCTGTACTGCAGGTGTTTGTGTTACAGTGATAGAAAAATCTTGCCTTTGTGTACTGTTACTGATTACTCACACATTGTGCCTTTCTTTGTTACTTGTTACACAAGTATTTTACTTGTAAAAAAACCAGAAAAAAAATCATAATCTGAAAGCTAGAACATTAAAACTGGAGTGCACTTCAACTGCCCTACATATTGGAACATATTAAAGGCCAATAAGAAACTAATCCCAATCAGAAACATATAAAATTGAAATGAATGATATTCATTAGCTCGAGGTTTTATATACTTGCTGGACTATGTTATCATGGAAATAAAGCACCCTTCGCTCCTCGATGTTTCTATCCCTATGATACCCTTGAGTGATGGAAGTGTTATCCAGATTTTCAAACAGGAAAAACATAAGGACATTGCAATGCCTAGGGTGGTATTATAAAATTCTAATATCTTTCTGCTTGAATCTATGGTTTATGCACTTGTTTGCTATATATATTGTATGAACAGAGTGATTAGAAACAAATCTCAAGAGACTGTCAGCTTCTCAAACCACTTTATTTTGAGTTGGCTTTTGCTAAAATGAAGATTGTTATTCCTGTATATTTTTCCTACTTCTGCTTAGAAAACACCCAACATGTTTCTAGGGAGAAAAGTAAGAGCAACTTTCCCATCCAGTAACTACAGGCAAGAACTTTAATTTGTTGGTTTATTTGTTTGTTAGTTTCATTTGGTTTTATTTATTTGTTTGTTTGTTTGTTTGCTTTGGGTGGTGGATGATTGGGGTTTTTTTGGTTGGCTGGTTTTTTGGTGGTTTTTCTGGTGTTGTTTGGGGGTTGGGTTTCTGGGGGGCTTGGGGTTTTTTTACTGTTATTATTGATGTTTCAGGTACCTGAATACAAGCCTGGAACAAGAATTTAGTTCAGTGCCAGTTAGGTATTCTCATTTTTGCCTCATTGATGCTGTTGGACAAAAAAGGACTTGCAGGTTCATAGGAATAGGAAGTAATAGAAATAGCCAAAAGAAGCAAAAAGAGGAGTACTTGATGTTTGGAGGGATTTACTTCTTATCTTGCCAGGCTGAGGCATTTGGCAAGAAAGTGAGCATGGCACTGTCAGTTCATCATTGCTCTTTGTATCTTGCCATAAAATATCACAAAACTCCCACAACACCAAACATGAAATTTCTGATCGAGGTAATAGTGTGTCATAACTCCAAACTTTAGGAAATTGTGAAATTCTTTCTTTCGATTAATTTTAAATGTTATTAAGTATTTAAATAAATACTTTATTTTTTAGGTCCCATCAGTAAGGCTGATGGGAGAAGAAAAGTTAAGAGGGTAAAATATTTTCTTAATACAAAGTAACCTTTTAATTATGAGCAGGGTAACATTTTTACATAATGTAAATCCATGTATCAGGATTAGTTACATCTTTCCTGAAGTATTTCATAAATTCTGTCTTGCATTATGATGTATTTTAGTAGCATGATGAAAATGATTGGTTTGCAATAATGAGGTTAATGAATTAGAACAGGTTGTGACAGGCAGCTTGAAGGCTTCGTATTAAATCAGAGCAAACAGACAAGAGACTAAGTACATTCACCATCATCTGATTCCAAATCACTTTGCCAGCAGAAATAAATTTCATTAATTAAAAAGACACTTTATTTTATCATACAAGATTAATTTGAGATATAAAAGTAATAGCTTTGTCTTTCTTGTGTGCCTGAAAGGTAGCGGATAATATGATCCCAAATTTACTTTTACCTCCAATTATCTCAAAACTAGTTGCATATGTTCCATATTATAAAGCAAAATAGCAGAAGAAAGTGGATAGAAGTGTTTCTTTGTGAAGTGCAGGACTTGTTTAGATAGCGCTTAGTCTTTTTTTTCCTCATGCAACATTCCTTAATTTTTATATATTTAAATTGGTTTGTCTAGTCCAGCTAGAAACATACGGTCCTAGAAACTACAACAGATGTGAAGAAGAGAGTTATTTAAGAAAAAAACCCAAAACATACCATGAAAAAAAGAGATAATCCTATTTATCTTATTTAAATAAAATGTAAATTAATCTTAATTTAAAAAAAAGAAACCAAAACCCAACAGCCCAGTACAAGACCTCTCTACCTATTGAAGCTGTTGTACTTTCATCAATTGTACATTCATTTATACTGAAACTGGACTGAAACACAACTAATGTAAACCCGATTTTGTGATGTCTCAGTTGGAAGGGAATGCTCTGTGCAAAGAGGAATTTTTGGCTATCAAACAGTGGTTCACATAGAATCATAGAGAATATTCATGAAACAGAGAATATTGCTTGAAAAAACAGTAAGGTTTCTTTGAGCATCCAAAAGATTTTTGTGCCAAAGAAACATTGAAAGAACTAAGAGTGGTCCAAGAATAGGCAAAGATTTGGTGAACTTCTTTTGTCTCTATAAAAAATAAAACCAACCAAACCAAACAACAACAACAACGACAACAACAACAATGACAACAACTTAATTAGAGTTGTAAAGTATCGTCTATCCAGATAAAAACAAAGCATGGAATGATCTGTATAGTGCAACTTACACAAGAGGATTTTGAGATTCATCCAACTCTAAAACTTGTTGGTGCTGTATGACAGCTGTATCAGAATTATGCTGTCGGGAAAGAATTTTTGTGCTGACTAATGCTGTGTAATTTAATTGAAAGGTTTTTTGCAGGTAGTGTTAATATTGGAGGTAGCCTTAAGGTGGGCAAAACACAAGAGAATATAGAGTAAAAAACAGTTGTTCTGGGAAGCAGGATAGAGATCTTCATATGTCATCACAAATTTTTATTCAGTCTTTCTAAGGTAAAGATCCTCCACTAACCAAGAAGTGTTTTCTCAGATAAGTTACCTAGGTGATGACAGATTGGAAATGCATGAGAATAGGTTTGCTGCAATTCACTGTAAATATATGAGTAGTAGATACCTGACTGTAATCGTCTCCATGATAAGTAAATGTGTCTTTTCCCTTCAAACACTGAAAATGGTCTATGCTCTAAGCAGATATTCATGTACTTAACCCCAAGAACATCTGTTGCTCAGAGACTTCAGGACCATGAAGTAAGAACTGCAAAGGACAAGTTAGATTTTTGTTGTGTTAATGGGGCAGCAAGTCCAGGGGAATATTGCTTTTGGTGTTAGCTTTTGGGCATTTTATGGTAAACCTATAATGATCTTAAATTACAAAGGAAAAAGAAATCATCATTTTTGTAGTAAGATGTGGAAAAATTTAGTCACTAGTGAAGCAAGGCAAACTTGTTTTAATTATTCATATGTATAGCTGATTTCACACATCCCTTGAGGGTTTCCAGACATGCTTCCTAATCAGGGAAACTTATGGTACTTTTTCTTGCCAACTCCACTTCAAACACAGTGCTTCAAAAATTAGTAATCAATTAAGGTTTTACTTTAGAGACAAGCTTGCTTCCTACTTAATTATTCTTAGCTCATAAAAATTGTGCTGACAAGTGGTTGAGTCATATCTTTTATAATCTTGCCAAAAACCATACAGCAAGCACAGGAAAGGTTGCTATAAAGTGAAACCATGTGCACTAACTCCACAATTAGATGATTATCCAGATCAGTATTGGTATGAATGTTCATTGTGAAGTAGTAAATGTCCCACTGTGAAAGGGTCTGCTACACTCTTGAAACTGAATTCCAAGTCCTCCAGTGCTGCTATAGTGACAATTCCAATATCTGCTAGTCAGTTAAGATCTTCAAGGACTTGGATTTCTGTAAGAGCATTAAAATTTCTTAATAGCGCTCAGAGAAAAATGTACATGACTCTGTGAAGTAGACCACACATAGACTGTAAGCCTGAAGAAGACCTCAGCAATAATGTTTATTGACATGGATCATGCCTACAGAGGTAGCTCGTGAGTGGCATCTGTATTATGCTTCTTCCCAACTACAGCAATAGAAATCTACTGCTGACAATTAAAGTGAGTGTTGTAATGGATACAGTTATTCTAGTCGTCTTCACTGTTTTTTCTGTGCATCTGAGGATCTGTAGCTTTCCCCATGAGATTCACAGAATTCAGATAATCTCTTATACCTCAGCTTTTATCTCTCTTGATTGTGCAGTTGATAACTGGATGTAATGAATTTAGTATAGAGTTTAGACCAAAATGGGAAAATACACATTCAAACCCACAGTATTCTTCTAGGCTTTGTGGTATAGCAAAATGAGCTGAGTGGCTGCTGATATATCTGAGACTATCTCCTTGGTAAGAGAACCATACAAATCTGCCCCATAGTAACCCCACTAGTTCCTCCAACAACAAAATTACTTTTGTCTCAGAGGAAGTAATCAGCTTGTCATGTTTCTAATTACTAATACTTGCCTTCTCTTTGACAGATCTCAAATTCCTGTCCTTACAAATTATGCAATCGAACTTTGTATCATAGAGAAATTGTTCTCATATTTCACTTTGATGTTATTCCACTTTGATGTTAGAAGTTTCTATCTGAAAGCAGATATCTTTTGGGTTTCTTTCCAGTCATAGCAGAATCCATAAAAGGCAAGAATGTATGTGAGCCTTAACTTTTACAGTTCCTTTTGATGGATTACTTACCTGTGTAATTTTTTTCTATGCCAATAAAACACTCATTTTCACGAAAATAACTTATATATACATTCATAAATGCATGTAATTTTTTTTGCCAAGCACTCTAAATTCAACATAACATTAACATCTAAATTAGCTCACAACAAAGCTAAAGTAACCTGAGGAAGAAGTTGGTTGCCTTCTGTTATAGACCAGCCAGCGGAGATGAAGAGGCAGACGAAATATTCTACAAGCACCTCGGACAAGTCTCACGATCACTGGCCCCTGTTCTTGTGGGGGACCTCAAATTACCATATGTCTGAGGGAAATGAAATACAGCAGAGAGTAAAGTCTAGAAGGTTCCTGGAATGTGTGGAAGAGAACTTCTGGTTAGCAAGCCAACCAGGGTACATGCCCTGCTGGACCTGCTATTTATGAACTGAGAAGGACTTGCGGGTGTTGTGATTGTTGGAGACTTTCTTGGGCAGAAAAATCATGAAATGATAGTGCTTTCAATTGTCAGAAAAGTAAGGAGTGGGATCGACAGAATGGGCCCCTTGGACTTTCAAAGGGCAGACTTTGACCTGTTTAGGACAATGGTTGAGAGATTCCCTTGGGAGGCACTTCTGAAGGGCAAAGAAGTCTAGGAAGGCAGGACATGTTTCAAGAAGGAAATCTAAAACACATGGGAGAAGCCAATGCCCATGTGCTGAAAGATGAGATGGGGGAAGAAGACCAGCCTGGCTCAAAAGAGATCTTTGGCTGGAACTCAGGATAAAAAGGAGGGGTTATGACTTTTGGAAGAAGAGGTAGGTAACTCAGAAGGACTACAGGAATGTCATGATGTTCTGCAGTGAGAAAATTAAAAGGACCAACAAAAGTCCAGCTAGAACTTAATCTTGCAACTGCCATACAAAACCCCAAAATCAAACAAAACCAAAACCACCTTCTATAAATACATCAGCAACAAAAGAAGAGATAAAGAGAATCTTCCTCCTTTACTGGATGCAAGGAGACACATAGGGTCAAACGATAAGGAAAAGGCTGAGATACTTGATGCCTTCATTTCCTCAGTCTTGAATGACAAAACCAGTTGTCCTCAGAGTACTCAACACCCTGAGCTGGAAGAGAGGGATGAGGAGCAGAATGAAGCCCCCATAATCCAAATGGAAATGCTCAGAAACTTGCTACATCACAGAAACATGCCCACATCACCCGACCTTACTCCCACTGACCATACACATTCTTTTTACAACTTAGCACCAGAAGTTCCCCTTGCTTGCTTGTTTCCTATTCCATTCATAAGTTAATTTTCTTTTAAAATCTTTGCTAAGAGTATTAGCAATAAATTTAAGAAGACAGAAATATACAGAATATCAGAGCAATTTTTGATACCGGATTTACTGTTTGAGGGGGGAAATACACTATCAATAAAGGGAAATTACCTTACAGATTTTCATAGTTGGTTAAAAAAAACCACCTTTTAGACTAACATTTTGGTGTGTAGATAGCAAGTCTTTGTGCCAAAGATAACAGATTTTAATTCTAACACTTTCACTATTCTGCCCATATGTTTACCTCTTCTGACATTTCTAGGGAAGATACTTCTGTTTCATTAGTTCCTTTTTTAACATAAATAATAAAAAATTTCTTTCCCTCTCTTCAATTAGAGTGTTTAGTTTCAATTTCAATATTTAGGTTAGCAGCTCAAGTGAAAATATATGAGGAGATGTAATAAGTAATTGGAGTCTGAAAAACTGAAGGAAAACAATTATTCCAAAATAATCACTTAGAGCTACAGTTATTTCTTATAATTTGTTTTACTTTTATTTCCTAATTCAATACATGTGTCCTGGGGTGATTCATAATGTTACTGTATTCCATATCTATCTGTACCCAAAAATTGCTATTGTATCTTTAAGACACTACAAATTAGAACCTTGTGTGTGTGTGTGTAGGGTGCTATCACAGGCATTTTTAAAATCAGCGATCACAGGCAGCTTCCTAGTCTTTGCCACGTGGTATTTGGTTCATGAGCTACTTCGTCTTTGCTCAGGCAAAGGTTTTTTCTTCTCTTTTTGGGTTCTCTTTTGGTTTTTTTTTTGTTTTATTTTGCTTCAGCTGGAAGAGACTGTAGTCAGCAGCGTTTGACCTGCCTTGGGGCAAATTCCGCAGGTGGCTATCCGCAGTCAAGGCATCACGCCGACAGTAGCAGAGTGGCCCGGCTCTGGCCCGGGGTTGCCATCGGCAGCACCCAGCTGAGAAAACACCAAGTGGCTCCAGCTCAGCTGCTTCACCTGACCCTGCCTGCCCTGCTGTGCTTTGCCATGAAGAGGAGGTCAACCCCAGATGAGCTGTCGGGCCTGCATCTGCTGCTGAAACTGCTCCATGAGCCTCCTGCCTTCCCAGGAGGGATCTGACACCATCTTGTCCCTTTGTCCCTGTACAAACCTGAGGCCGGGTTGGGAAGGGTATTTCTAGCATTTTGGGTCTCTGTTTCTGTGGGGGTGGGGGTGTGAGTTTTTAGCTGTTTGGTATCTAGCAGTTATTTACTTTTTTTTCCTCTTGCCTGTTGGCGATCTTTTTGTCAGTAAACTGTTATTTTTTCATTTATATCTACTTGTATTCATTCCTTATTGGTGGAAAGGGATTGGTTGAACCTATAAAGGGAGACAACTCATTCCAGAGTGTTCTCCTTTAAATTGTCTCAAACCAAGACAACACGATGAAAAAAAAATTAAAAATTGATTTAATAAGTTAAATATGTGTCAGAGACAGGATATAGTCTGTTTTGAGACATCTTGAGGTGCTTGCAATTGTGGGGAAGGGGGCGGGTCAGGCTCCATCTTGGTGGGGCAGTGCCGTGCTCCCATACCTCTGCCCCAGCCCTGCTGTACCTGTCCATCAAGAGACACTGGACATCTTGGTGTCACCTTACTGACCCCTGAGTGGCCGAGACACAAGAGGTCCCACCTGGGGGGGGCAGGCCTGGGGGGCAGGGCCAAGGGTTTAAGAAACCATCACCACGTGGCTCGCTCTCTCTTTTTCACCTACCTCCATGCTGGAGAAGTTCATCGCTGGAACCAGGAGTTGGTAGCTATGCCTGTTCTTCTATATCTGTCCTACCTTCATGTTTTCCTCCCTTTCTTCTTTTTCTAACTTTTTTCTCATGGAACATAACATCGGATGGACTGTAAGGTTTTCTATGTTTAATAGGCTACGTTTATGGCGGGAAAAGTGATGTTGTGTACCCTTTGCTCTTTTGCCAATGTCCCCTAATTTTCTGTAGTTCTGCCAGTAAACTTTTGTGTGTTATTTTTACCTCTTGGGAAAATTTTGGTTGAATTTTCTCTTTGCGCCTACCCAGAGAAGAGAATCTTGGTTCAGTCCCAGGTTTTTGGGTAACATGGGGCGTAACAATATGCACTAACTGTTGTTAGACATATGCCTATACAGTAGTGCCATGTGGCAGGTTAATATTACATGCTCCTGCTTTCTGTAGGCCACTTAGCAGAGTCTTCATAACATTTTCTAAATGGGACATCTTATTGCTGAATCACAATGGACTTCCAAAGAATTCTGTCTATTTCAAGGTTTCAGCCTTCACTCCTTCTTGTGCGGAAATATTAGTTGCTTAAACAGAGAGTTGCACGCATTTCTTACAATGTTTATTTTCCCCAACTGCCTTTTTTAGACAACAGATTTAGTTTTGTACTTCAAATAGAGCTGGATAATACTATATTTGACAATGATACTTACGGAAATGAGCAGGTGCATCATAAACTGAATATGTGAAAGAGAATAACGTTTCAGAATCTGCCCCAAGAGACTGACTTTTTAATGCTAAACTTTGTGAAATTTCACCCACAAGCAGACACTAGGCCTCTACAATTAGGTATGAGTACTTAATTTCATAGGAGTTAAATGTAGTTTTAATAGTTGTTTGAAACAAAACATGCAGATAAATTTAGGTAGCATTTCTTACTCTATCTGCATCAATGGCCAGCAAAAATTAGTGTTTCTTTTACATTAGAGAGCATTTTATTTTGTAGATTTTGTAAGTCCTCATTCTCCATGAAGAAAAGCTACAGGTAACAATAACTACCATGATGAACAAATTACATTTGAAAATATTTTTTTTGATAACAGACTGAGTTATTGCAAAAACTAACTTGTAATTGTGTGGGTTTTCTTTGTATTTTTGTTTTATTTTGAATACAACTACCTTAAATATACATCTCTGACACAGGCGTTAGGCATGGAGCTGGATATGATTTCTGCAGGGAACCTCAATATGTTCAGTAGGTTCTCTGGTTTTATTTCTTTTCTTTTTTTAAGTAAGGAAGATGCCAGTTTTATTCACATTTTTATCTATGAAGTTTTTCAGGGAAGCAATTAATGGATTTTTATTTTGATACATTTTTAAAAAGCAAAGAGAAAAAAAAGACTGTGTCACCCTAGGACCGAGAAGCCCATTTTCCAGGCAGAACTAGGCTTTTAAGTTATATTCTTAGAGTTGTAGGGAAGAACTCTAGTTCTCCCTTCTTTGGCCTTCCAGGACTTGTCTTGCTTACCCTTGGTCCCATTCTGATGCTGAATGAAATAATATTGAAATGTTTGCATTTTCCTAGATTGGCAAAACCACTTCCTGCCCAGTTCAAAACTCTTTGTTCACTGAAGCTGGTGCTCCACATGTTCTCATTGAAGAAAGATCATTGATGTATTAAGAACAGTCTGGTGAGAACAATGTAGCCCTTTAATGAATGGCATATGCAGTTTGTTGTTGTTGTTGTTGTTATTGTCACTATATTCAAAGGATTTTAACCTTTAAAATTCAGTGAGACATTAGAGTGGTTGCAGATATTTTCATTATAGGCCTTAGGACTGATTTGACCACAGAAGAGAAGTGAGGGTAAATGCCTTAACTGCTTGTAACACCCAGGTCACCTAAACCTAAACCTAAACCAGGTCACCTTGGGCTAAACCAAAGATTCTTTTGCTCTGGTTAGGTGCAAAGGAGAAAATTCAACCAAATATTCTCAAGAGGTAATAAACACACAAAAATTTACTAGCAGACTACAGAAAATTAAGGATCATTGGCAAAAGAGTAAATGGTACATAAAATCACTTATCCCAGCCTAGACTTAACCCATTAAACACAGAAAATCTTATAACCCATTCAATGTTATGTTCCATGAGAAGAGAGTTAGAAAAACAAGAAGAAAGGGAGGAAAACAGAAAGATAGGAAAGATATAGAAAAACAGACATAGCTACCAGCTCCTGGGTTCCAGCAATGTCATGCTCCAAGGTGAAGGTAGAGTGAGAGAGAGGGCCTAGCCTCGTGGTGGGGCTTCTTAAAACCTTGGCCCCTCCCTGGGCCTTCCTCCCAGGTGGGACTTCCCCTGTCTCGGCCAAACAGAGGTGGGTAAGGTGACACCGAGGGCTCCAGTGTACCAGGATTGACAGGCACTGCAGGGCTGGTAGGTATGGGGGCGGGGTGCTGCCTTACAGAAGCAGGGCCTGATCTGCCCCCTTCCACACACTCCAAACTCCCAAAGATGTCTCGAAACAAACCACTCTTTCCAGTCTCTGACACTGCTGCCTTGTCACATTTGTGCCATTGGAAAATCAAACCTGAAATGTGTAGAAAGTAGATAACCTGAGCAGCATATATCTTGTGGTGTGCTTTTCAGCCCGGTACTCTGTGCACTCTTTCCGGCTATAATCTTGACATGCCAGTGAATTTTCTTCTGTATTGTTTTTGCAATGTTGGAATGTTTTAATCTTCAAGTTTGGATTTTTGACAGATGGCCAGGAAGAAAAAAGTGGGCACAAAAGAGAAGTAGAAATTATTGAGTTTCTTCTATGAAGTCTTTTCTGCTGCTGCTCTGGGCTCTGCTGTGTGGCACTTTCAGCTGCTGAGGATTTCTTAAAGAAATAGTATTTTACACTACCGCCATATTCTTTTTTCTTCAAAAGTGGAACTGCCAAACTGCCCTTTGCCAAAAAAGAATTGCCCTGATCAGAATCCAGCAAGTAAAATGTAAACAGTAATGTGACATGCACCTCATCTAAAAGATGCTGCTAAATACAAAATTAACAGGCCTTAGGTTTATTTTGACCATCTGTTAGTCTGGAAATATATATTCTTGTCCACCCGGACTGAGAATATATTCTTCCCGGTATGAACTGAGCTTTATTGTTCACAGATCGTGAAGTCCTTGAAAATCCTTTGACTTTTCTAGCTGTTTATTTTATGATATTTTCTTAAAGCAGGAATGGTAACCCTACAGTCTCTCGCACAATTTAATTTTATGAGAAATAGGCAACTCAGCTATAGAGAGATATAGATCACAGTCTCCAAACAGTATAAATTTGAACCCTTCCTATCATCACAGAAATATTTAGTAAAATATGCTTTGTATATCTGTGCCTGCAGCTCATAACTAGTACTTGGACCTCACTCAATCCCTTCCCACAGGATGCACTCCAAATCTGTGCATCTTCTCTTGATTGTGGCTGTGTGCTGTGTTTACACCATAATATATCTGCAATAATGATACCATTGTTTGGTGTAAATATTTAAAAAAATGACATAATACAATGCTTCACTCTTTCTGTGTAGTCATGATAATATTTTTTTGGTGTCACATGTTTCATCATATAATGATTTTGAGTTTTGGCATAATACACTCCATGCCTTGTCTTTTTTTCAGGACAAGTTCTTTTTCTTTCAAGTGCTGATGGCACTTTGGACCTAATCCAGAACTGTTCTTTCATGAGTTTGTCGTCACATTTTGGGAATGCAGAAATAACAGTGACATCTTTGTTCTACCACTACTGCCAGTTTCATTAGGTTCTAATAGAAAATATGTCTATTATTTCTCCTTTTGCTGAGTTTTGTTAGTCATAGCTCCTTAGTCTTTGTTTCAACTATTTTTTTCATTCTCAGTTCATCTCCCTCCTCCTTCCAGCCTAATTATTACCACATTTCTGGGAATTGAGAGGATTCAGTTATTCTAGTAACCTAGGACTTGAAAAACAACACAGCTAGAGCCTATTTGCATGATGACTAATTTCCACTCTTTGTTTCAAGAGCTGAAAAATCCTTTATACTTGTAAAGAAAGAAAGAGATCTTCCTTCTTAATGAGTGCTTACAGGAAATGTATCCTGATGAGAATAGGAAACGAGGATAGAGGGACTGATTTATCTTGGATAGGAGCACACTGTAGAAGTAACAAATTATGAATCACCTTCATCATGCATGCAGTGTGAAATGTGAGTGTGAAGTATCTCACAGCCAAGGAGGGTAATTCCAGGATAGAGATCAGACAAACGAACACCATCAAGAATCAAAGTTGTCTGGGGAGCAAGCAGATAGGGTTGACAAGCACTGTGATGCTGGTAGTGATTCTTTTCCATGAAGGAGCAATAGAAAACTGCACAACTACTGTTGTTGAAGTGCAGCTACTAAGTGACTAAATAATAAGTCTCACTATTTTCTGTTGTTAGCTATATTTGAATATGTTGTGAAACAATACAGCACAGGTCAAATTCAATTCTGTGATTGTATTCTAAACATCAAGTTTCGTCTTCTGTTAGTTGAAATGCATGAATACCTTTACCATTTCTGTAACAGTATCTCAAGTCTTTCATCTCACTCTTTCATCAGTAGAAATTGAGATATGTTGTGTGCATACACCCTCCTAGGTGTAGGTACAAATGTAGGACTGAGAATTTGTTAATTAGAAATTATTTTCATGATGATTCCTAGAAACTAGACGTTTGGAGTATATATCACCTCTGATAAAGGCTTTCTTGGTAAGGGAGGAGCAGGAAGGCAGGTGGGGGAAAGAATTCTCATTTGCAGACAGGAATATCTGACCTAGGATCAGTTCTCCCTTTTTGTGACTTTGCACTCGCTATCACGAGACAGATCAGACTTGATTAAACACACACAGATAAATATATTTGTGTATGTATAGCATTAAGCGTTACATGGTCATGTATAAAACACTTCAGAACTATGTCACATAAAATGTAAAAATACACAACTGTGTACGGAAAGCTATGTTTCAACTATTTTTGTAGAAATTTGCTAAGTTCCCTCACACTGAAACAGCAGTTTAAGTGCAAATGTACAGATATTTTGTTCATTTCTGGTCATATTCTGTCTCCATACAACAATATGCCTTTTACTTGATATGAGTTACATAAATGGCTATTTTACTATCCACAATAGTTAAATTGCTACATGAAAAACTTGTTTTGTGGGGTATTTTCCACCCAGAGCAGGAGGATAGAGGAGTTTCAGCTGGATAAACCTGTAGAAATGAAGTGTGCTTTCTGTAACTATGGGATGAACCATCTGATGTGAGCACACCACTTTTTGTAAACCATAGCAACTAAGTTTTTCTTCTTAGAATTTTGGGTTGCATTTTCTCATTGAAGAGTATACTAGTTCATCTTTCCTGTTTTCTGCAGGCTTCCATGGCATAACAATTTTGACGTAGACTTAGCTTTGCTGAGTGAGATCTCAGAAATTAAACCCTTCAGTCAAGTTTCATCTCCCTGTAAGTAAAAAGAGTCTGCTATGGGTCACTCCTCTGTGTCAAGGAACAGCAACAACCAGACAAGTATAGAGCATATTTCCCCTCGAGTACTCTTCCAGCCACTGACTATTTTCAGTCCTTGGGATTTCTTGATCCTGTGTTGGTTTGGTAGCTCTCACTGTAATTTCTCTGTAAGTACTTGTCTGATTTCTTCTGCAACCCATGAAAACTCTCAAAATCACAGTATTCAGTGGCAAAACATCCCAAAAGTCTGCTGCCTGTTGCATGAAGAAAAACTTAATTTTTATTTGTTTTGCTGTTTTTACCTGATTTTAACCCAGATATGTCAATACTTCTGCTGAAGACCTGGGAGAAGAAGAACACCTAGAGACAACCACTTTAGCCAGCCTTGGGCAGATGGGTCTTTGATGGGCTGATTACTCCTGAGACAGTATTAATTGAGTGCCCCCCACCTGTTTTTGCCTTTTGTCACATAGCCTGACATCATCTGTCAAGGTCTAATGCACTTGCCAGAAACTGGAATAAAATGAACAGATGGTATTGTCTCCTGCAGAAAGATTACAGGTTGCTTAAAACTGTATGTTGTTCTGTATATTTTCATTTATTCTTCTTTGTGCTCACATGTAAAGTCCACCTGGGAAAGTTTTACCCTTTTAATTTGCTAGTAAAACAAAAAACAATCCTAATGTTTTCAGTTCATCAGAAACGTCAGAACTTTTGCAATTTTCAAGTTGGCAGTTGAGTCATTTTCAGAATTTTCTCTGCCTCTGCTGGGCATCATGTCAAAACCAGAGCATGCAATTTGGCAGCTCTTTTTGGTTGTTACAGGAAATTTATAGGAAAAGAAAGTTAATTAAGAGAGGAAAACTTTGCAAGACATAAGTGCATAAAGAGAGCCCTCCTTCGGTGATGCAAATGTTTCAAACCATACTCTATTCTTTTGTAACAATATATGAACATTCTTTCCACCATGTTCAACTTAAAATACCTTCTTTAATATTCAGTGCAGGGTTCAGTTTATACAATAAAGACAGCAGTACAGCGGGACAGTATAAACTATGCCTACAGCTATTTTGAATTAGGTGGGATTTTTTTTCCTGACTACGTTAGGAAAAGAAATTATCACCTCTGGAATAAAATTACTTTTTTCAACTCTGTGATGATACTAATTTGATCTGAAGTTTGATTCATAGCATAGGGGTGCAATAACATGTTTCTGAGGTCTTGTGAACAAAACATTTGGAAGAGAGTGGCTTTGATTAAGTTCATGTGTCTAATTTCACTTTTATTGTTCTAATTTACCTACCTGAAGATGAAGAGGGGCAGAGAAGAAGCTATCAAGGCTTAATGATTTATATTACTGCATCTGAAGTCAGATTCTTGTTTATGAATATTTATCTTCACAATCTCTGCTGTAGATGAGCTTTTTGTATCAATATGAAAACTAAAAATGCAGCCACTTCAAATGTTTTCAGTAAACTATCAGAAGAATAGCAAAGATGAAAGATGTGAAGTTATTGTATCTTTGTGTGATGTATTTTTATGTGTGTGCTTTAGTTATAAGGGATAGATTAAGATTAACAAGTGGTTTAAGGACTGGTGCCATCAGTGGAATTTTGATTTTTTTGATCATGGGGCAATTTTTACAGCACCAGGCCTGCTAGAGTCATACAGGCTTCATTTATCTAACACAGGCAAAAGGATTCTAGCCCATGATCAGCATGATTCACTCAGAGGGTTTTAAACTGGGTTCAGAGTGGGAAGGGGATGAAATCTGGCTCTCCAGAGATGAGTCTAGGGATGGTAAACCAGAGTCAGGGGTGAAATCAGCCCAGCTGAAGCACATGTACACTAATGCATGCAGCAAGGGTAACAAGCAAGAGGAGCAGGAAGCCATTGTACAGAAGGAAAGCTGGGATGTAGTCGCCAGCACGGAAATGTGGTGGGATGACTCTCATGACTGGAGTGCTGCAATGGATGGCTATATGCTCCTCAGAAGAGACAGTCGAGGCAGGAGCGGTGGCTCTGTACATTGTGGAGTCTCTTGACACAATAGAACTTGAGGTTAATGATGATAAGTTTGAGTGCCTATCAGTAAGAATCATGGGGAAGTCCAACAAGGCTGACACCCTGGTGGGAGTCTGTTATAGACTACCCAACCAGGATGGAGAGGTGGATGAAGTATTCTATAAGCAGCTGGACGATGCTTCAAGATTTTCAGCCCTTGTAACTACAGGACACTTTAACCTGCCAGAGGTCTGCTGGGAACTCAACAGAGCAGAGAAGAGGGAGTCTAGGAGGTTCTTAGAGTGTGTGGAGGAGAGCTTCTTGTCACAGCTGGTGAGTGAGCCTACCAGAGGTGGGGCTTCTCTAGACCTGCTGTTTACAATCAGAGAAGTCCTGTTTAATATCTTTATTGATGATCGGGATGAGGAGATCAAGTCCACCATTAGCAAATTTGCAGGTGACTTCAGGTTGTGGTGGGAGTGTCAATCTGCTGGAGAGTAGGAGGGCTCTGCAGAGGGACCTGGACAGGCTAGAGATAGATGGGCTGAATCCAACGATAGGAGGTTTAACAAGATGAACTGCTAGGTCCTGCACTTTGGTCAAAGAAATCCCCTGCAGCACTACAGGCTGGGGACAGAGTGGCTGAACAGCGGCCTGGCAGAAAGGGACGTGGGGCTACTGATTGATGGCAGACTGAACATGAGCCAGCAGTGTGTCCAGGTGGCCAAGAAGGCCAATGGTATCCTGGCCTGTATCAGGAAGAGTGTGGCCAGCAGGGCTAGGGAAGTGGTTCTTCCCCTGTAATTGGCACTGTTGCGGCTGCATCTCAAGTATTGTGTCAAGTTCTGGGCCTCTCAACTTAGGAAGGGTGTTGAGATGCTGGAGCATGTCCAGAGAAGGGCAACAAGGCTAGTGAAGGGTCTGGAACACAAGTCTTATGAAGAGTGGCTGAGGGAGCTGATGTTGTTTAGCCTGGAGAAAAGGAGGCTCAGGGGAGACCTTATCACTCTCCACAACTGCCTGAAAGGAGGCTGTAGCCAGGTGGGGGTCACTCTCTTCTCCTAGGCAACCAGTGAGAGGACAAGAGGACAACAGTCTCAAGCTGCACCAGGAGATGTTTAGGCTGGACATTAGGAGGAACTTCTTCACAGAAAGAGTGATTGGGCATTGGAATGGGCTGCCCAGGGAGGTGGTGGATTCACTGTCCCTGGAGGTGTTTAAGAAAAGACTGGATGTGGCACTTAGTGTCACAGTCTAGTTGACAGGATGGTATTGGTCATAGGTTGGACTTGATGATTTCCAAGGTCTTTTCCAACCTAGTTGATTCTGTGATTCTGTGACTCTATGTCATGGTGCTATTTTAAGTATGATGCTGAGAATATGGAAAATGTTACCATTTTTCAGAGTGTAAAATGTTTTTGACTGGAAATAATTTGATGATTTTGTGTGTATATCCTGCTCCGCTTTATGAGAATAAACATGGAGAAATTGAGCTTTGGAATTCAGAACTATCATATATACTATGTAGAAGAGATGAGGGAAAACATCTGCTTTATGCTCACAGCCTGTATAGAACAGACGAGGTTTGATTATTTCCCATTTACTGGAAAAACTTTTATTTTGCAGGGTGATGTCCAAATGAATAAAGTTTATCTTAATATGTTCTTAAAGGCCTGAAATGTTGAACAGCACAGCTACTCAAACAAGTATGCTCCAGTGTTTCACCTTCCTTAAGGCTTTTTACTCCGTAAAGTTTAACCTAAATCAATCTTTCTGCTACTTAAACCCATTACTGTTTACACTTACTACAAGAGAAATAAAAAGGGTGGTATTTCTTACTTTTTTTACAGACATTTCTAGATTTGAAAATTATTGTCATTCATCTACCTAGTCTCCTCTAAACTTCTTTCAGTCTTCTTGTAGGTTATACATTTATAAAGCTCTCACCTTCCCTTCTTACACAGGGACTTTTTATACCTTCTGCAAATATTTTAGAGTATGTTACAGAAAATAAGGCATACAGCTCAAAGTGGGACCTTTTTATCCATTCACATATCAAAGATGATGTTTCTTAGGCTTTCTCTCTGCCTGTAAGTGTTATTGTCCTGGTTTAAAGGAGAGGTGTCTGCCAAAGAAGGAGGGAACCTTCCTGGAATGGAAAAAATTACCCCCTCCCTCCAAATAATTATAACCTTGAAATTACAGGGCTTTCAGGCAAAGATATGGGGAAAGAAATAACAGTTCTTTAGTAGGATATATATATATGTATATATAAGAGACAGACAAACAGCAGCAACAAAAAACCCCAGAAAACCCAATAACAGCCTTTTTCCCACCTGTTGAGCAATTTCCCCTTTGGTGTAGTTGTCACCGGAACCGGCAGGGGGCGCTGTTGGTTCCTGGCCAGGCCATGGCTGCAGTGACTCTCTCAGCCGGCAGGGGGAGCAGGAGGCTGCAATGGAAGCGGCCCTGGTCCTGGATCTCAGCACAGGAGCAGCTGCAGCAGCAGAAAAGCAGAGCGGGCAGACCCAAGTCCGTGAGCCGAGCTACAGCGTAGCAGAGCAGCTGGGTGCTCCCTGCAAAACACACGACTGTTCTCTGTTCCCAACTGGGCACAGACCGACCCACCGCCAGCTACGAGACTGCTAAGTCACAGTGTAGCAGTAGCCCCAGCTCGATACACACACACGTCCACACACCCGGTCCTGCTGCCCAGATCCTGAACCAGAAGGGAGAGAGACAACTCCCAGCCCCCGCCCCCCCTAGGATCCCAGGCCAACCCCACACATATCACAATACCCATGAGCCAGGAAGGGGGAAGCGGGGAGAAAGAGAAACAGTGACAATTTTTGGGCACAACCTGAATATGGGATAACAATCCCCAAGACAATTATTAAACCATCTTTTTCTACCTTCTGATTTCTGTGCCTTTTATATCTCATGTGAATTCTATTTTATGGTTTTTCAGACCATGTGTCAAGTTAGCCCAAGTAATTTTGTATTTTATTCTGTTCTTCAGCTTATTTGCATTTTCTCCAACTCTGAGGGTACTATTAAACACACTCTCAGCATTTTATTTATTGGTTAATTAATGAGAATAGTAAAGTACTAAAACTAAAACCTGAAGAAGTGCTTTTGTTGGGAAGTAATAGTTACTACTCTGAATACAGATATTAACAATTTATAACAGAGTCACCTGGACTGTGCTTTTCTCAACTTGCTCATGAGCATGTGATGAAAAATAATATCAATAAGTCTTGTAAAAATTAAGGCTTCTAACTGTAGTTGCCTTTTCTGTATTCCTACAGCTTGATAACATGTTTTACTGGAATAGTAGATTGATTTCACATTCCCTGTTCTTCATAAAATACAGTTGGCTCTTTACATGTCTCTTGGAATTTTGGGACCTTACAAAATATCTGATTCTTTGCCTCAGTGTTGTTTCTGAGGGTTGAAATTGCCCTGTGCTATGTAATTACTTAATTTTGTCTGTGATGGATTTTAGAAAAGGACTGCTAATGAGGCTGAGGTTGTTTTAGTCCAGTTTACTAAACTTTATGCAGTAAATTAGGGAATATGCAGCCAACTTAGAAAATGTAAAAATATTTTTTTCCTATCCTTGTTTGAGATCTTACTGTAAAGTCTCTAACAGTACATTGCATTAGCTGTTTGATTTGCAATTGGTATTTTGTAAGAAGACGAGAAAAGAAAACAATTAATTATTCTGGCTTCTTAGTATCATCACAGGTATACAGGATTCTAGTGCTATTCTCAGCACTAAATTAGAAAACACATCCAGTGCTCCTGTTTGCAGAGAAAATCTGGGAAATATAGCCAAACACCTAATGACTTCATGTCTTTGACTGTGAAAGCAGAAATAATAACTTCTAGATACAGAAATTATTATTTAACCTTGTGAGGCTGTGAACTTCTAAAAATCATTGCTGTGCAAGAAAATGTGTCCTTGTCTGAAAAGGCTATATGATAGAAATAAAACTACATGGGGTGTCTATCTTTTGGGACCACGTCTGCCTTCTTCCTATTCTGTTTTCTTCAAGAAAGGCTGCTGTGCTGGAGAGGAGTCTCATTCAGCTACTCATCTCGAGATCACCCGTGCAGTGGCCATGTCACAAACTGGAGTGGTACTTTTTCTATTCACTGCCTTTGTGCTATTGAACTTAAAAACCAGTCTCAGCTCTCCAGAAACCAAATGGGCCTTTGATTCTGTATTTAAATATCTGAAACACATACTAATTTTCCTTTTTACTAGTTACTATTTAAGGAAATGCAAACATAGAAGTAGCAGAAATGGAAGTGGTTTTTAAGAATAGTGGAAATAAAAACAAAGGTGAATCAAAATTTATTTTTAAAAACAAAGGTGGAAGTGGGTTCCTTTTTATAGGATTTTTGACACTGTATGATAGATGCTTGATTTCTTCTGTAATATTACAATTTTTTTACTATAACTCATATCAAACAAAGAATATAAAAAGACTTACAGAAAAGAAAGGAATTTTGTTTGAGATCCATTTTTTAAAGGAAACCTTTTACTTGCAATGTTAAAACTCATACTGGCAGACTTTAACTGAATTAAGAGAATTGCAAATAAAACCATACTGAGCAGAAACCATCTGTAAGAGCTTTATGCTGTGTTTCTTGTGATATTTTGAGAGAGTGGATATCTTTTCCTCAAAATGATGCACTTTTAAATCTGATGGCCAGGCCTACAAATCTGAGTGAATGAAATAGCAAATGATGTCCTGCAGTCATCCGAGCAATCTCAAACTGAAAAGGGCAGCTCTTTTCCAGTTAGAATCCTGAAAGTGTTTTCTGTTTTGTCTATTAAGAAGAATTCTGTAGGCTTTATTTTAATTTGGGAATCTCTTCAAGTATTTTTTCAAATGAAAGTTATAATTCCACAGGCAAAAATGGTAAAAAAGTTTCCTTGTTTAGTTTATCTTTTAATTAAATATTTTTTTTTTATATTGCAGGGCATAATTAATAAGGCTAACTTAGACAAGAAAAAGGGAGCAGAAGTAAGAGTTAATGCCAGCTGCAGTGGCAGTTTTCGACTAGAGATGATTACCGCTGACTTGCATCATAATATTCATCAAAAGTGAAGGTCTTGAACTGAACCTGAACTTACAGATTTGGGCCTGTATTGCCACCTCCTCTGAATTTTCTTTCTAGAAGAGTAGCTACAGTAAACTAAAAGGAAAGCAAAAAGGCTTAACTGACATTTAGGCTTAAACATATTTAGAGGAATTGGACTTTAGGACTTTGCGGAAGGAGAGGTCACCAAATGAATGAGAAAATAAGTAGGATTAAGCAAAGTAGCAGTGAAATTGAGATGAAAGAAAGGTGACAGGAATAATTGGTAACATTTCAAAATTACATATTTTTCTTCAGAAGCATTTACACAATATAATGAATCAGCATTTGTTCTCCATTCATTCCTCAGGCAGGGAAATCAATTCTGTGCAACACTCAGAATGAGTCTGATTAAGCTGCATATCAGGGAATTCCTCTGTGAATGTCCTTTGTGTTTCTTTCACACCTGCTGAGCTAGGAGAAATGTAACAGCTCCTTTCATCTCTCCACTTAAAGCATGTCACAAAGGTGACATCATTGCTACCACAGACACTAACTTGTGGCTCTGGAGCCAGCCTTTCAAATTGTTTGGCTGCGAAATATCTGAACATCTGTAGCTGTTTGTGCTAATTAACTTGCCAGATTCAGTTTGCAGGTATATTGTAGGTTTATATAGCTTCTTCAGGAACAGTATTGTCAGCTAATAATTGTTAGCCATCTATTTTTCAAATAGACACATGACTGCTGTGAAAAGTGCTAGTCTGAGCCCCAGATGAACTTCTGCAATACCTCTGAGATCTGAGTTTCAAAGACAGGGTATGCAAAGCTTTGGCTTTTTCTCAAATCCCCGAACAAAGAACACCACAGATTGCCCTAGTGAAGCATGAGTTTTCAACTTTCTGAATAAGCAAAAGAAAAAAGATATCATTAAGTGAGATTTACGAGTACAGATCAACAACAGCATGTTGTTCTTGGATCTCAAGACATCTTTGTTCATTGTTGCCATTGAAACTGTAAGAATAGGAAGAAGATTGTGTGTGAGAATGAAGAAGAAATAGTGGAAGAGCAAAATGGCAGATGGGGAAATCCATTGCATGCTTTCTAAACTTCAAATTTTAGTACAAATTTCCTTTCTTAATTGTGACATTTCTTGCTCATGGCATTTTTGTTTGTGTATGCATGAATACCAATTATGAGAGAAATCATTATAACTTTTTATCATGACGAAGAATTCATTTTCATGAAATGCAAAGCTTAGATCACATAGGGAATGGGGACGTGCTTTATTATTATAAATAAATAAATGAAAGTGGCAGATGAGTTTAACAAGAAAGGTGAACTGTACCAGCAAAACAGTTGGTAAAAAAATCAATCATTTTCCTATGGAAAAGCCCACTTTCCAATTTAGGACCCTGTTTTACTTCTCTATTTTTATAACCCACTGTTAAAAAAATTATGTTTGCTACCTGGAGTTGCAGGGAGCAATGATAATGCACATATCTGGCACATGTAACAATGATCATAGAAAAACGTGTTTTCCAGCTCATGTTCGGACTCGTGTTGGAGGGAAGGGGATATTGACAGTGTGTATAATAAAAGCTGAACTATACTTTTATTCTGCACTACAAAGCATTATATAGTAGTCTGATACATTACTTTAAATAAATCTCTATAAAAGTGGAATGGTCTGTGTGCTACTTATTGTCAGATTGAAACCATTGTATGCCTTTTATTGTGGATGTTCCTCTGAGAAGTGAATTGTTCTTTTTCCTCAGTTCCTGAGGGAATCAATGGGAATATTTATTCATTTCGTTTAATCTGAATTAGTCATTAGTGAGCAGGAAGAAGAGTATGGTTTTATACACTGTCTTATGGGATTTGCGCATACTCATTTTCTCAGTATGCAGACAGCTTTCCAGGACTTGGAAATTTTTTTTTGTAATATACTTATCTCAGTTTTGAGACAAATTTAAGAGAGAAACTCTTTGGACTGAATCTTTCTCTCCAGAAGGGTTCCAAAAATCCCCTTTCCACCAATAGGGAATGAATACCAATAGATGAAAGTGAAAAAAAATGAAACGGTTTACTAACAAACAGAATGCCCACCCACCAGGCAAGGGAAACAAAAGGTAAATAACTGTTAAGCACTAAACCATCAGAATCCACTTCCCCCCACNGGGGCTTGGGGGCTGGTGTGGAGAGACTCCACTCCTGGCAATTTCTCTGCTGCTGATTTCGGAGCAGCAGCCTGTTCAGTTCAGTTTCCAGCAGCCAAAAAAATGTTGCTCCAGCTTCTCCAATTGAGGGAAAAGGAAAAGTGCTTTGCCTGGGCCAAAACCCAAGTCAGCCAAGCAGAGAAACCATGCTGCAGGGCAGGGGTCCGGTGGGGGCAGCCCTGGTCTTAGCTCTCGGGCAGCAGCCGTTGCGGTACCAGACAGCAGGGCAGGGGTCAGGCAGAAAATGGCTCCAATATTCTCTCTCTGCACATGCAGCAGCCACATTCCCAATCCCGGAACCAGAAGAAAGCAAGCAACCTCCTGGCCCCCCGAACCAGAAGAGAGTGAGAACAACTCCCAGCCCTGCCCCCTGCCAGGATCTCGGCCGGGCTCACATGCCTACTGGCATGGGGAGTGTGTATGTGGGGGAGGGGTAGAAAGAGAAAACAATAGCAATTTTTGGGCATAAGCAGAGGATCATGGAATAGATTATCATAATAGAGCAGTCCAAGACAATACTTCAGTGATTTCCAGAAGTAGAAGAGAGGGAAAAATGCTGTATGAATTTTTGTCTGCTTTTGGGACCTAAACGTTCTATGTACATTGACTTTCTTCACTACAGATACTTGTTTTAACTCATTCAGCAAAACTCTTCTTGTTTCATCACACAGCATGTCATTGGAGATGACTATGGGGACTACACTTATTCACTTGCTGGGCTTCCTTCATCCTTACACCAACATGTGCAATAATATATAAAACATCCTAATTTTGGGTGCAAAACAAATCCTTGCTTTCAGGACTGAAATACATGGTTTGATGTTTTTTTCCCCTCTCCACTAAAACGTGAATTTCTTTCTCTTTCCTAGCAAACCCAAAAATTATAGGAAAACCTGACTAAAAAAGAAGACAAGTGAAAATTATAACCAACTTGAATAGTGAAATTTTCTGCTAGAGTTTTTCTTCTTAGCTCCCTGTGGCTGAGAAGTTCTGAGCATTTTATATATAGCTATGCTTTTGTTCATGGAAAATATGACATTATTTCAATTATACTGTATTCAGCATCCTTAATAAGTATACCCTATTATGGATAATAACAAAAACATTCACATATATAGTTTGTAAATTAAAATTAATTTTTTAGAAATAGATACCTTCCTTTGATCAGCCATTTTTTGAAGTCTGCTTTCTTGTATATACTTTCGTTTTGCAGCAACAGTGTCAGAGGCCAGTTTCTGTACTAAAGCATTTAAATTGATTCTGAGCTTTGCTTGACTTTTGCTTGAAAACCAGTACAGTCTAGGTTTTTTCCCCACACAAGATTGCGTAACAAAAGTTTAGCTAAACTTAAGCTTAGCTCCCAATTCAGTTATTTTGAGTTTGAATGTTGAAGTGTGAAGTTGTGAACGCAAATGATTGCATTAAATCACATTTTCCATTTTCAACTGAAAACCTTATGAGCTTTTTTTGGTCAAACTTCTATCATTTTTTAATGGAAAATGGCACATGCAAATAAGAAAATCACAAAATGTTGAGTATCAATGTATTCTGAGGCTCTTGTGCAAACAGGGTGTGCTAATCTTGAATAAATAGAGGTTTTCATGTATTAAGCTAGATCCCACTGATACTGATCTAGTCCTACCATGAAGTTGATATAGCATTTTCTGTGCTTATCTGGGTACTTTCCTGGAGTCTATCTTGAAGCCTTCTACAGAGAAATGATTTTTGTTTAGAGGTAAAGTTAGGGTCTGGAGGTAAAGATTTAGTGGTAAAGTTTGAACTCAGTTAGGAGTACAACTAACCAAAGCAAGACATGGGAGATTCAGTGGAAATCAGGCATACCACCCTTGCAACATGGCACAAATAGGAACACTTGAATGCTAAATATTTTATAATAAAAAGGATCATTTTTTAAAAAGTAACAATACGAAAGGAACTTGTGAGCAGACTTGCAGTACACGAAATCTGTGATTTGTGATATTGCCTGTGGTATATGGTACCTGCTACGTGTTAATCAGAGAAAATTGAATTCCCTATGCTTTTATGCTAAGTCATCTGCACTTCACTCCCAAGCTGCTCTAGTTTGCCTGCCATGCTGTTGTCTTAAAAGCCACAGTTTTAGGTTTTAGCAGATCTGTTCTGAACAGGCAGCTGCTTCTAAATCTTTCCCACAAGAGGGATTTCCTAAGGTCAAAATCTTGACATACAACCTTCTGTCCAGAGCCTGGGCTCATGGGAATCCCTGAGAGTTTGGCAGATGTGAAACAAGAAGCTGCCCAAGTAAGACATCAAATGTTTTGGGAGACTCATTGAAGTTGAAGAGATAATAGAAATTTTGGATGTGAAAGGAAAGTGCTCTACCTGTTGATGGGGACTTGAAAGGACAGTTGCCAGTGTGAAGAGCAAGTGGTACATGACCGAGCCCGGCATGAGTTTGGTATGCAATACTAGCCAGAGAGCCCAAAGGTGAGCAGAAGCTCTAAAGTAAATTCAAGTGATTAAATGCCACAAGCAACTACGCATTTCACCTCTTAACTCCTGTTTCAATGACTGCTTTTGACCTTTATTTAAGGCTATGAGTAGAAATATTCAGTCAATTCTCTTACATCCAGGTTAAGTCTGATGGATACAGTAGAGCTAAAGATTTTTCTTGGAGATGACTGATAAAGCCTCACATCCAAGATTTTAAAACTCGGCTAGTTAGATCTGAACACTGAACTTTGGCTTCTGTTTTGAATAGTCTCCCATCTCCCCTCAAAAAAGAAACCCAACAAACAACCCAACAAAACAAAACCAATTCCAAACCTGTGGTTCAATAATCTGTGACAATACAGGCCTTTGCTAGTTAACAGAAGTGTTTCAATGCTCCATGGATCCTTGCTGTCATGTATTCTTGGAGCTGATGAGAGTAGAGGTGACTGTGATTAATTAATATGACTATGAGCTATAGTAAGGTTGAAATGCATTAAATGTATTCATGTATAGTAGCAATCTTAATATATTCTCTAGAGTTCAGTGCAATTTCAGAAAATAAGGCAAATATCACTGCAAGCAAAATCTAATCAGATTATAAGACAGTTTAACTGCTTCAGTGCTTCTATGCATGGTATGTCTGTGCTCTATTGAAATTAATGGGACAGTCTCACATATCAACGTTTCTGGGACTAAAAGGACACAATTGAATTGAATGCATCAGTGGAAGGCATTAAGCATTTTAATATGAATGCTATAACATAAACCCATTGATTGCTGGTCTGATAACTACAGCATTCAAATCCAAGAGACGTTCTGCACCTGTTGATCTCAGCACAATGAAGGCCCTCAGTTATTCCAGCCTGATGCCAACACAGAACAACTACAGTGTGTGCAAACAGCGTGCAAACGCATTCAATAGAGAGCAGCGCTGCTCAGCATCAAGGCAAGTCCTTGACTTCAGAGGTGACACTCTAGTTTCAGTTGTGAAAGCAAATATGAAGAAGTATTATGGTATACTCATAGACTTGAAACTGGAGGACAAAAAAGTCATTGTGAAAGCTATAATTAAAAACCTGATACAAATTCTCTAAGGGGAATACTGACAATATAACTAGATTCTGGACAAGTGAGCTAACAATTCTTTCGTCTAGTGATTCCACTTCAGAAGCTTTTTTATTTTTACATAACATATAAATATGTGTACTTCTGCATTTCTACAATCTAGTGTTTCTGAAATGTTCTGCATTGGTCAATAACCTACTTTTGGAGTAGTTTCTTACTACAAAAATGTTTTGCTGAAGTTAGTTTTTAGTTAAATAAAATGAAATCTGTAACTTACAATTTTTTTAATAGGAGAAAATCCAGATAGTATTTATTTTTATATTTTGTATGATGAATTTGACAGTCAGACAGTTAGAGTGACAGATATGGTCTTTAGAATTTTAACACTATCCACCTTTTTGTCGATGAAGGAAAAAAGTGAAATTAAAAATAAGATTCTCCGTGGCATTAGGTGGTCATGGGTTAGAAAAATAAGAGTAAATTTATTACTTTGCAAAGCAGTTTGAAGACTAGATATACAAGTAGTATAAAGAATACAGGTAGAATTATAGGTGTTCATGGCACGTTGTGATACTTCAGGGTGGTGTTTGATAATATCCTTTAATAAATTTATTATTTTTCATTTCTAGGACAGAGGAAGAGCCAGCATCTTTTCCTATATGTAGAGGCAATAAAAAGAACTTTCTGAATCAGATAGAATAATCCACAAATCTTTACACTGTTAGAAGTACTTTTACAAAAATGTCAGCTTCTGTAAACAAGTAGATAAAACAGGGAAAATGGTATTTGCTGTATGTTCGGCAATAGTTAAATTTTCAGTTTTGGTAAATACGTGCAGAAAACATATTAGGTTCTATTTCTTTTACTGCCGGAAGCTGTTTGATTGAAGCAAAGGTTGGTAGTGGATCACCATGCTTCTATTGTACTAATTCAGTGCATGTTTTCAGTACGTTCCATTTTTTGTCTTCATCCTTGGTGTACCTGCTCAGTTTTCTTACCTCCCTTTGCTCCTTTTCCCTGCTTCTGACAATCAACATGGCATTCAAAGCCTTTCTTCTTGCATCGTGTGCCATGTATCTACTTGCCATTTCTCATCTTTCTTCGTTCATTTTCTTCACAGCTTTTCTTCCTAGAATCATGTTTCTTTGTCTTCCTTAATTCTGCACAGTCACTCAGTGTTCACTGACTTTTCTGCATTCATTCTCATGCAATGCGTGTGAGCTAAGCATTCAAAATTTTATCCTGTATGTCCTTCTGCCTTCACATCCTTTCATTTGTGGTCTCCTTCCTTTTTCTATTCACTGTGAACTCAATCACACTGTTAACCATGTCCACTGCCTGTTGGCAATAGCCTGCAAAGCAAGGCTGAGCACATTCCTCTTTTATTATTTAAACCTGCATCGGAATCCAGACTTGATTGAGAATTTGTATTCCATTCAAACCACAACAGCCCCTTGTTGAAGTTGGAGGGATGACTAAGAGTTGCACTGGCTGCTTTTCGTTTACAGCTAATTTCAGCTGTAAACAAGACTCCACACAGAGAGGGTTGCAAAGTAACTACCTCCCTGATGTCCTGACCTGGTGGCCTGGAGGATTCTGGACTCCAAGGAGTGGGCTGCTGTTTTAGCTGTTAAATAGTGGGGAGAGCTTTACCCCAAGTATTGCTTCAGAGGCAAACACAGAGGGTCAGTAGGTTTTCCAGACCAGATCCTGGACTTAGGACTTGCTGTGGTATTTCGAACAAAGTGCAGTAACAGCCAGAGAGGTTGAACAGATTTGAAAGGCTTACTCATTGTTATCTTGAAGCATATTCAAATGTGAGATCCTTGGATCATACAAGTGGACTTGCACCTTCTTATTAAGACATCTGTTTTTACCATTAATATTCCACATTGAACTGTTGTTGATTCTGCTGGATGCCGCATAAGCATATATGAAAGAACGGTTCTTGTTCCTCTTAAATGCACTGAAAATTTAAGTGGAAGAGTGCTGTTCCAGTGTTCTTGCCTTGCGGGCTTATGCAGAAACCATTGGTAAAATAACTGAATTCTGTCAGCAGATAACTCCTCATTAATGACCTGGTTTAGGCCTTTGTAACTCAAAAAATACGGTTTAAACTGGTTATCTACATAAAATGTAAAGAGAATTTACTGGTTCTTGGTTATTTCCTAAAGTATTCAGATCTTAAAAAATAATGTTATCATGACAAAGGTGGTTTTTACATAAAATTTTTAGTAATTGGCAATAGTTACTTCTAAAATTGCCTGGTTTTAGAAATTCAGTTCAAGAAAATATTCTGGTTTTTTAGGGAGTAGTCTTGTGCTTCTAACCGATGCATGTTAGCACCAAGAAACAGCAAGAAATAGCACAGAACTTTCTGGCAAATTCTAATACATCCAGGCTTACAGAACAATCAACTATATTATCTCTTAAAATAGTTTCTCAGGGATAATTCTTTTTACTTCTTTTTAGATGAAACTTGTGCAAAGTATCTTATTCATCATATAGGTAAAATCAGGAGAGGATATCCTCAAGTTTTGAGATTCACTCAAAGCAAAAGTCATATGAGTTTTTATAAACAAGACATCAAAAGAGAGAAAAAAATTAATATGTCTCTGGGAAGTAAAATTATGTGGTTTGCACAGCTGTAAGCTGGGATGCAAGTAAGGTTGAGTTGCCTAAAGCTACCTCTCAGCTGCTACTGCTCTCTTGGAGAGAGAGGAGTTAATATTTTCATTATCTGCCTTTGATCAGTTTTGGGCAAAACCAGCACCCTTTCCAGCTGAGTCTTAGGTTCAGATTATGGACTGAAGAAAGATTTGGATTTAGATTTCAAAATGCATCTAAACTGTTGTATTTTCTTAATTGATAGACCTTTTTATATGGCACAGCTCTAATGCCATCTGATATGCACACAAAATACCTGCTGCCTAAAAATTCTGGATGTCTTCTCTAAGGCAGAAGATATTTTTATTTGCTTTGTAAGACAAGACTTAGTACAAAAACAAAACTGGTTTCCTTTGAGGGTTTTCCTTTTTCTAGCTAAAACTGTAAATACAAAAGAGAATCTTCTTCAAAATCTTCTCCCTGTTTTGAACATTCTGAATATGGATAGAGATTATTTCCCATTCACTTCAGAGTTACACTTGATGATCCTTGTGGGTACCTTCCAACTCAGAATATTCTGTGATTACTGTCATTTTAAAACCAAAATAAGTGACTTGATTTCTCCTGAGCAGCTTAATGAAACAGAAATACATACAGGAGTGAGCCATAAAACAGAACAACTTATAACAGGCACATCCTGTAGAAATGCTCCTAGGAAGTCTGGAATGACTCTTTGAAATATTCTGTATTTCCAGTAAAACACAGACACGCAGACAGAGAGAGATCTACAGCAGGCTATTACATGGATCAGTCCTAGTGCTGCTTGGCCACCCACTGACAGAATTGCATTTATGTGCCTAACATGGTACTCATGGAGGAATTAAACTTTGCATTTTGAGATGTATTAAACAAAAATAACCCAAATAATCTGAAAGCTTTGGTTACCTGTTGAAATATGAGCATGGTGTTGCAAATTATAGATTTTGAACCCCACTATGAAGCATGGAAAGGAGCTGTTCTCATGGGTTTGGTGGATGGTGATTACCCAGAACAAATACTTTGCAACTCTTTTTGTTGTTGAATATTAACCATTACATCCTCAGAGTCTAGTTCTTAGTTAACCACTGATAACATGAGAGGCCTGGAAACAGAGTCTTCATGTAAGTTTACTTCTTGCTTGTGTATTCAAATTTTCAGAACAGCAAGAATAAAAGAATTCTGACAAGTCGAGGAAAACTTGCTGGCACTAAACTGCTGCTCTAAGAACTACTGTTAAGTCTGCACAGAGGTTAAGCCACAAAACCCATGCAGAAAGGAAAAGTAAGAGACAAACTATTTCTTATGCTCTGTTCAGTCACCACTATAGGAAGCTTTTGTAGTTGAACTAGTGATGGTTTTATTTCTCTTACCACCCCAGGCACCAAGATCATCTTTGCTTCCTTTGTTTCTAAAGAAAGGTATGGGAGACCACATGGTGAAACACTATCAATCAATCTTTTTCTTAGGGTCTTTCATGCAGCTGTCACATGAGAAGGCCTCTTCAGCTGTGTCAATGTAGTCAGTCACCTGCAATCATCCTGCCTGAGCAAGGATTGCAGCTGCTATCAATTCCTTGCCTCTATATCCTTTTAATTCAATGTTGTATGGGACTCTCAAAAACAGCGTATTGTGAAAAGTAATAGAAGAGAGTTTAACTGCTTTGTACACTGTTTTGTAAGAAGAGTAAAGGCCAAGATTAGATAATACTTAGTGATGAAAGTGAAGTGAACATGATTAGCAACTGATATTATATCAAATAGGAATGAGACTAACATAAGTGCCTTTTCTTTTGGGAATGACTGAAGAATTTTTTTATCTGAAGGGACATGAAAATATTTTTTTAGTTCAAATGTGGCTGCTGAATAGGTAATACAAGTCTTGGCTTGGCTGTGCTTTGGCAGTTGAAGCATTATAGCTCTTGTTTATGCTTACTCATAATACTTGATGAAGTAAGCTGGGAAGTAAACCTCACTCAGAAACTTTGTTTTTCACATCTAATCTATAATCCCTGGTCTCAAGTAAAACCACTTCAGACAAATCAGTAAAACCAAGATTTGTCCCATAAATCAAACTTGAGCAAATTGTCTGTATATGAACTAATTGCTTAAGCTGTACTCTGGTCTGTACAGCTCACTGATCTGTTTTCTCACAAAAAAAGGTAGCGATGTTTGCTTTGGTCTTTTTTAATATTTTCAGTTCCTTGGGAAATTGACACTAGGAAACAAAAAAATGTCATGGATGAGTTGAGTTTATGGTCCTTTAAAGAGCATCAACTCTCTTTGCTCCAAAATTAAACTTGACAGTCACATAAAGCAGTTGATGTAATGTTTGTGGGTGAAATAGACAACATGGGCTCTACCATACTGACTTCTCCCTGTTTCATTTTTCATATCAGAGATAGCCACCACTCATTTATTTATCTTAACTGCTACACACTGCCACAAGGTCTTGACCTGCCTGGATTGAACATCACTACTCTGTTTTATAGAATCATGGAATCATTTAGTTTGGAAAAGACCTTTAAGTTTATTCAGTCCAACCCTTACCCTAACACTGCCAAGTCACTAAACCATGTCTGCAAGTGCCACATTACATATCTTTTAAATACCTCCAGGGATGATGACTCAACCACTTCCCTGGGCAGCCTTTTCCGATGCTTGTTAACCCTTTCAGTGAAGAAATTTTTTCTAATATCCAATCTAAGCCTCTCCTGGTGCAACTTGAGGTTATTCCCTCTTGTCTTGTTGCTTGTTAACTGTGAGAAGAGACCTACGCCTGCTGCACTACCACCTCCTTTCAGATAGTTGTAGAGAGCAATAACATCTCCGCTGAACCTCCTTTTCTCCAGGATAAACAACCCCAGCTCTGTCAGCTGCTCCTTATCAGACCTGTGGTCCAGAACACTTTCATTGCCCTTCTCTGAGCACACTGCAGAACCTCAATGTCTTTCTTGTCATGGTGGTCCCAAAACTGAACACAGGATTTGAGGATGAAGTATTACAAGCATTAAAGCTTTTTTTTTGTCAGACAGGAAGAAGATACCGAATGACAATAATGCTGAGTCAGGAGCAGCTTAGATAAATGTCAAACTTAAGTAGATTAGTTCACAACCAAAAAACTGATTTTCTGCTTTACAAATTTGAATTACAGCGTTGGTTTTGGCTTTAATGAGTGGTCCAAAGTGGTTTTACATCAGACCTGGGATTATGGTTTGGGATGTGAGAAACTGTGTTTGGATTTTTTTCACTGTGTTCAAACAACATAGATATACCTTTACAGTGTTGAGTGGGAAAGGGGAGTCTGTTCAGCTCAAAACAGTATATTCATGGGGAAATATTTGATAGTAATTTGAAGGAAGAATAGACAGTTTACTGTTATTAGATAGTGAAATTTCTTTGAATGATTGCAAAACTTGTGGGATAATTTTACAAAATTTTGTGTTGTGTGTGCAGTGAGGAATGTTTGGTTTGGGTTTTTTTTCCCCCATATTGAGATACTGTAAAGTAACTCATTGACATTTCTACTGTGTCCTAGGAGTCCTGTTTGTTTCTGATCTGATGAATTGCTGTCCCCAGAGACCATTTACTCTAGAAATGTAGGTTTTGTCACTTCACCAGATGGATGGAAGTGGTGTACCTATGCTTGTGTATAGAATCAAGAAGTTTTGCTTTTCATTATCATCAGGGAGGCTAAACTAAAGCAGCTCTAAGTACTAACATTGATTTTTTGTAAACTACTATTTGTTTTATGAATTTCTGCAATGAAAGATGGCTTCACTTGTGCAACACAGAAAGTGAAAAAAAAGAGAATATGAAGAAATCAAATTACAACTGGTGGATGAGGGTGGCAATTTGTATTCAAGACCGCAGCTTACAACGCAGTCTATATTTATTCTTTGATATAATTTACTGGACTAGACAGCTATAAGATGAATCACAGTATAATAATAGTGAAATACAACATCTGACCTAAGGTGGAGAACACCTGAACCTCATTGTAGAATAAACTATGTCCAGTTTAGATATTTTGATAATCATAATCTTCTTTCTATTAAAGTCCAGTTGAGACTGTATCATATTCAATTTGTTGCTTCCCTCAAATCTGGTGAAAACCCATTTGTATCAAAAAAGACAATTGTTAAAAGAAGATCCCAGGCATTTTGCTTAGTTGATTGAATCATTATATTCTGCTGTGTAGTAGCGGCTTCAAAATATTTGGATTATTTTGGGTTCCAAGATAGGAAATAGATATTATTTTAAGAAATGCTGGCATCAAGCTGGAAGTCTATGACAGAACTGTGTTGGAATATAGTTGTTTTTTTTGTCAAAGTGTATTGACATATCAGTAACAGTTTCCTAGTAAATGAAATGTATGATTTATCACAGCTGCAAAATTATGAAAGAACCTTGATTGAAGGAGAAAATCAATAAAAGGGTTTATTTTTAAGGGAATAAGGTTTGTTTTATTAATTCATCTATGTGAGTAGAGAGCATATTAATCTATAAGTGTAATAAAGTAGCATACTTTGTTTAGAAGATGTATGTGATGCTGCTGACATATTTACTATGTTAAGAATGTCTCTGTCTAGGTCACTGTTGTGACCTGGGTGAATGTAGATAGTGATTTCTTCAAATAGTTTGGTTTTGGCAACACAGTATTTGCAAAATTATATGAATGTAAATTATATGTGTGGTAATTTTGCTACTGTAATTAATCTCCTTTTTTAGATATGAGCTTCATTTTTTCAATCCTGGGTGGTAAAGCTGAACACATGCATGGATCCACACGCAAAGGATAACCAATCAATACAGCATTTTTTTAGGGTTAGGAAAGTCTCTATAGTTTCAGCTAAGTAGATAATCCCAGAATCTATAATCCTCTAACTTTGGTGGATAGTCTATGAAAATATATCTCTTTAAATGAACTTGTAATGTTGCAGAATTGCTTTGAACACAAACAGCATGTTATTTTATTTTAGAGCTTTTAGAATAAACCAAATTAATTAAAAAAAGAAATGCACCTGAAATCCAGTATCTATTTTGTCTATCCTTTAATTCTTCCCGAATTTTATCTGTTCTTTCCTATAATGAACTTTTTGGCTGCAACTGATGGGTTATAGTGTGTTTTGCTTCACAGTGTTTAAGATGAAGATTGTTGTCATCTCTGCTTTTCTATGGTGATTTATGTTGTCCTTCTGTTTATAGTCCTTTTCTTTATGTATTTCTGGTTTTATTAATTAATCAAAGAATTCTCAGATCTGTTAGGAATCAGATGGTTTTGTAGCATCACTTTTATTAACTCTAGTATCATTTTTCACTGCTAAAATTCTGTGGAAGTGGAGTCTTTGTACTTGAAAATGTACGTGGAGTCAAGTTTCATGTCATGGGACTGCTCCAGTACCACCTAACTCTTGGAGGCATCTCATCTCCATTAGGGCCTCAGCTTTCAGTTTGTTTTTTTTCTGTGGAAACAAAGTTCACACAAGGTGTTATTTTCTTCCTATATCCTCCTCCGTGTATGAACAAGTTAGGATGTTTGCGAAAGTAGGAGGCAATTCCTTTTCTGAAGGAAAGGTTCCATTAGAAGCTCTCTCTTTATTTGACAGGGTAGTATTCACACCCTGTGAATTTTCATGCGGGTGGGACTTTGCAAGGTTTCTTCCCCACACGTATTCTTTCATCTATAATGAGGGATGATGACACAGTATACTTCTGTTAAAAAGTAATTCAAAAACTTTATTCAACGTCCACCTTCATTTATTTTGATGTTCACACAACTGTTGTTTGCCTCACATCTCCTCAGGCAGGTGAGATTGTGCTAGAAATGTTTTTGTTCTCAGAATTCCTGACCAGCACTGTGTTTATCTTATGCTTACAAGCATTCAGGCCTCATTGCTTAATCTTAGAGAGCCTTGATGTAGTGGTCATCCCAACATACATGATCAGACTTCATGAAAATATGGTGGCAGCAGGTTTCAGTCCAAAAGCTTGGAGCTTCCCATGGCAGCCTGGCTGCTAGAGTACTTGACTGGTACAGGGGAGCATCACATTTACTTTGCTACTTGAAGGCACTCTCAAATGTAGTTTGTGATAATTACTGTTTGCTAGGAGTTTTGGAATTTGTATTTGATGGGCTCTAGCTGTTATGTTCTGGTCTGTCCTACTTTGCAGTTTGTCTTGGTTTAAGACAATTTAGGGGGGACACTCTAAAATGAGTTACTTCCCCTTATAGTTTTAACTAATCCCTTTCCACCAATAAAGAGAAATAAATATGAGCAGATATAAGTGAAAAACCAACAATTTACTAAAAAACAAAATAGCCACAGGCAAAAAATAACAGTAATAGTCACTAATTACAAAGTTGCTGAAATCTCCCTGACTCCTGGGAACAGAGAAACTCAAAATATCAGAGTACCCCCCAAAGATGGCGGCCTCTGCAGCCAAGCATGTGTGGGGAGACAAAGGGAAAATGGCAGCAGCCCTCCACCTTCCCTCCACCCCCACCAATCTCTCTGAGCAGCAGCAGCAGCTCCATTGGCAAATGCAGCTGGCACACTCAGACAGCTGGTACTTGGTCAAGGGCTAGGACTCGTGGAGGGACTTCACCTTTGTCTCGTCAGAAGAAAGCAAGGCAGCCAGCTGGGGTGACTCAGACTCTGTGTCTTCTCACCTTGGCCGGGGGCTGTGGGCGGACTGGGGTGACTGCATTGGACAGGGCTGCTCGGCTCGTCTGGTGGTGATACTGTGGCTGCAGACAAGCGTTGCAAAATTCACTCTGAAACAGTTTTTGATTGAAAAGTGCAGCTTCTCGAGTTGCTACCGTTGTGAATAGAGCCAAAAGGCAACTGAACAGTAGAGAGAGAGAGAGAGAGAGCAAGAGCGAGAGAGAGCAAGAGAGCGAGAGTGAGCCCTCCCTGAGTCCTCTGATTTTTAAAAGTGTTATGGGTTCGACAAATGAAAATTTCTTTTCTTTCCCCGTGTAGCAGGGAGACTGTAGGTGGGGAAGGGCTGACCGGGAACTAATGAGCGATACTTAAGAACAAAGGAAGTTGTCTATCCATCTGCATTCCACACTGATCACCCAGAATGGGCGATACTTAAGGACAAAAGGGATCATCTGCCCAACCCAGATGCCAGGACTATTTCCCCATTTAAAGAAACAAAAGCTGGAAATGTTCGCAAGGGGGTTGTTTCCCCAGAGGCTGGAGCTTATCATCATGAGAGGTGAAGGGGGACTGCCCAAGATTTTGGCGAGAGGGGGGTGGAG
>VZRJ01006581.1:0-38441 GCA_013397565.1 Ptilonorhynchus violaceus
TGATTCTGTGATTCTGTGATTACGAAGTCAAGCCAAGAGGCAAAGCCTGGCATGCTTTTTTTTTTTCATTGACACGAAATACACAAAATTATTACTTTCCTGCACTCCCACTGGATGTCCTTTGGTAGCCCAGGCCAGACAAAATGAGAGCCTTTGAGTTCATTTTCCTGGCTCAGCAGTTTCCTTCAGTGCAGATCAAAGCAGGAGGCCTAATCCCAGAGAGGGATGAGCATCCTTCAGTCCCACAGCTGCATTTGCAAAATAGTTTCTGGTCATTCTGATGTCTGACTGTTTTGGTGTCTGACTTCTGACAGCAAGTCTATATAATCATCAAAAAGTCAGACGAGGCAAAAAAAAAAGAAAGAGACTGAGCAGTGCTGATATACATGCTCCCTCCATGCTCCTGGATAGGAACCTTTCCCCTTTCCTGCAATCCCAAATCCTCAGGATATCACAGCCGACACCAGCAACTAAGTGGGGAGATTTCTGGTCTGGTTGAGCAAGGTTAGCGTGCACCCAGACAGCACAGGCTTGCAGGGAGAGGCAATGCCCTTTATTAATTCAAATAATACCTATCCAGAGAATAAAACACAAGCTTTAGAGCATATGCACTTCTTTTTTCTTCCGAGGCATAGTTATTTGCCTAATAAAACATGCTATCTGTGCCCACACACTTTGACGTGATTACTGTGTGTGAGACCATCCTGACCACAACAGCCTCAGCCCCCTCGGAAGGCAGCAGTTACCACACCTGCCCAACCCAACAGCCTTACTCTGACGCATTTCTTTAGGGAATCTCAGGGGATGACAGGGATCAGAAAGCTGAAAAGGTACATGCAGTAAGTATCCAAAAAAAAAAATACCATTCCGTTTAATCTCACTTTTCAGAAGATGAATGTAACAAGTCAACAGCCTTTAAGTGCCTGAAATGCATCACAACTAACATGAATTTGCACCAAAGAAGTCAGGCTGCACCAATCTGATTTCTTTTTGCAACAGTACAATACACCTTGTGGACAGGAAAGACACAGAAGTCATTAACCATGACCTCAGGAAGCCTTTGCCATTGTCTCGCTTGATATTCTGATCCTGAAGTGAGACAATAGATCTTTATAAAGTGGGTAGAAACTGGTTAGACTCAGCTGAATAGTTGTACCCGGAACTGTCAGCACTGAGTTGTGTGCAACTCTCAACGGCTCCGTGGTCTGGAGGGAATTTGGTCAGAGTTTCTGTTAGTGCTTGGACATTGGGACAGACGGGAAGGCTGCAGGTGTCCAGGAAGGCAGGACTGGAATTTGAAATTACTTTGCTGGACCAGAGATGTGTCCTGGAAAACCCGCATGTGAATTAACAATGACAAATGCAAGATACTGTGAATGAGCAGGGACAATTCCCTGCACAAATACAGGATTGTGGAGAGGGAGTGTTCTGTCATCAGGGAGGGAGTTAGAGGGATAATGACCTGGATGGGACCTGGCACTCCTGTGAAGCTGGGAAACAGGAACGGGAGCATCATGGCCAGCCATGTGAAAGGATCCCTTTGTGCTGGGGAGGGCAGTGGGAGGGCTGCACCCACAGGACATAGTGCAGCAAGGGGCAGTTCACATGACATGGTCTGGGGGATAACAAGAAGATTTCAGCCCAACAGGTGGGTGGCAGGAAACACAACACTGCCCAGGCAGAACAGGTCTCTGCACTGACCAGGCCCCATGAGGGGTGAGGAGCTCAGACACACCCTAGATGGAGAGCAGTGGGATCACAGGCAGCTCCCTGGTGAGATATGGGAGTAGAGGAGACCAGGGGATGTTTGCTCTAAGGTGGCCTCACGCAGTTGGTGCCTGGCATCCCATCTCACAGAATCAGTCAGTGAATTGGAGCGTAAGAGTTTCCCTCCAGGAGAACCTCGGAGCTGCTTTGATTGCAGCCGTCACTGCATCTCGCACAGCCAGCAGGACTGTAAGTCAGCCCCTCTTCTCCTCTGCTTCACAGGGCTCTTCCTCTGCTCCATGGGATAAAAATAATCCTCTTGCGTCAGTTACATCACTGTGAGCAGCAAGACATTTTATTCATTGGTGATTCCTCCCCTTCCCTCATTTAAACAATTCTCCACTGAGCCCATCAAGTTAATTTGCACAAGGGACATTTATTTGCCCTGCCTGCAGGTGCAGGTGTCTCCCTTTCTTTTCTCTTGGAGGAGGCTGGTAGGTGGCACAAGCGTGAGCTGCGGAGAGGCTCAGGAAGGGCTGGGAGCAGCGCGATGGTTTCGATCAGGGCATGCAGGGGCATGAAGGTCTTCAGATGGATGCACCCAGTGCCACAAAATGCGCAGGTGAAGTCTGCAACTGAAGGGCTTTTCACAGCAATGCATGTGGGATGTGTTTTACAACGGCACAGACACAATCTCCCAGGCAGGGAGCTGCCCTCTGTGTCTCCGCAGGCAGCCTCAGCCCTTTCCAGCCCAGGCCGGCTGTTTGGGGAAAGCTGTGTCAGGCTCTGGCAGAGGCTCAGGAGGAGTTACAGGAATGTGCCAAATATCAAGCTGTTCCTTTGGCCCTCGTAGCTGCATTTCTTCCTGTTCCATGTCATGACAAATTTCCTGCCCTTTTCACTGCAACAAATGCTGCCAGGCTCTGCAATGAGGGACACTGCCCCAGAGTGCCCAGTCGATGCCCAGAGACAAGGGACCACAGAATCACAGAATGTTAAGGGGCTGGGATAGACCTTAAAGATCATCCAGTCCCAACCCCTACCCCACCATAGGCAGGGACACCTACCACTAGACCAGGTTGCTCAAGACCTTATCCAACCTGGCTTTGAACTCTGCCAGGTTTGTGGCACGCTGGGCAGCCTGTCCCAGAGGTCTAACCAACCTCACATTAAAAAAGTTCTTCCTAATGTCTAACCTGAATTTCCCCTCTTAATATTCATCCATTACTCCTCGTAGAGCTCAAAGAAGAGTAAAAGCCCACCTTCTCCAAGCTCTAGGGCATTACAGGGTTCTGTAAGGCAAGGCAAAAACATGACTGGGATGGGTCTTGCAAATGAAAACCAGTGTCCTGTTCTCCATCCCTGCTGAGTGAGTCCTCAGGTGCTCAGAACACTGCACAACCATGAGCTGGGGAGAATTAGTTACATTTCTCCATCTTAACTGCATGACCAGTACAAATGGAGGCCAAACCAACTCCTGTGGAGGTACAGAGCCAACATGGGGCTGCTCACCTGCATTCCAGGGTTTTGTCTGCTCTTCTGGCCAGGTCACCCATAGGATGCCTGCTCCTCCGTGCTTGTACCATGATCCAGCTTCTCATCCATTCCCTCATATCACTCCCACCTCTTCCCTCTGCCCCTGCTAGACTTCCTAATTTTCTTCAGTTCTGCTGTGACCTGACTGGCTCAGCTTGAAATCTTGGGCTTGATAGTCCATGACATCCAAATGTCAGGCAGGAAGCAGGAGAGCCTGCCAAGAGCTGGGCCCTGGTGGGACAGGGCTGTCCATCAGTGCACCCCAACTGCTGCTCCTCTCCCAAGGTATGACTGTATTGGATATGTCCCAAAAGCACTCAGCAGGAGAGAAGCACAGAGAAGAGGCTGCAGGAGAGTAGATCCATGGTGCCTGTGGACAACTGTCACTTGGTTGCTGTGGTTCCAAGGGAGATGAGTGTCCTTATCCTATTCAACACAGAGAGGAGCTGCATCTCATCCAAGGAGATGCAGAGGCCAGGACCGCGGCTGAGTCTCCCAGGCCCAGCAACTGCTTTGCACCTTATCCACGCGATGAGCCATAGCCTCGTCCTTCAAACACACCCCGTGGCTCAGCGGCTGAGCTAATAAGCTTTCCTCCTTCATTCCCCTGAGCAGAGCCAGTGCTCAGGAATAGCTGTGCTCCTGATAGCTGCTTGGGGCTCTATGGCATAAAATCAGCTCACCCTCAGATGACCTGTAGGATAAGCACCCACATTACTTCCTTTGTCAGGCCACTCTAATCAGTTCTGGCAGGGGGCTGAGCACTGAATCGTCTCTGCAGGGCAGGCTCCAGGCTGGCGGACCTGCAGTCACACCCAGCCATTGCTGGGAGAATAGGAGCCTCCCAAAAAGCCTCCATTGCTGGCTCTGCCAAAGGCATGCTTTGAAAACAGCTTGTTCCCCTAGGGGTTCCTCTGTCTTTGTACTGGGGCTATTATCCAGGCAAAGAATTGGTGATTTCTCAGGACTCCCCAACTTCCTGGATGGAATTTAAGTCATCTGCATAGAAACGAATGCACAGAGGACAGATAAAGAAACAGGAAGGATTGGTGAGCCAAGCATCCCGTGAGGCTGAGCAATACCTCGCTTGCCATAACATTGTGCTGTGTTTTCTGCCAAGGCACTGAAGAAAGCTGAGGCTCCGGCTCAGAGCGGAGCTGTGCAAGCTGAAGAGGCATATTTAGGCAATCACAGATCCAACCAAAATGAAAGTCCTTTGAAAACATAAGGCAAGGCTCCCTCTCATGCACTGGGCATTTCCCAGGACTGGCAGCAATGGGCTCTTCAAGCTGCAGAGGAGCGAAGTCCAGACTGGTGGGGCTTGGGGAGCTCTAGGATGGCAGACACCAAAGAACAGACACAATCTGTGCACACAGGAATAGGACGCAAAGCCTGCAGACGGAACAGTACTTGTAGCAACATAACAGTACCAATGTGGAGAAATACACAGGAAGGTCTAAATAAGGCACAACTAGAAACCAATTTTGCTTGGCCAAATTAAGATTTCAGTTACTGAGGACAGCAAATCCAAGGACACACACCAGATTTATGTCTAGGAAGTCTTGACTATTATTGATCACGAACACAAATCCCCCTAGCGTTTTTATCCAAACCACTAGTGTTGCAAAATGGAGCAGTCTCACATCACTTTCAAACATAGGCAACGCTTTTTATTACACAGACTTTCAAAGATGAAACTAGAAAGTCAAAGCCAGTCCTCTTGGCTTTGTCAGTATCCCCTTGACAGCACACAGCACCTCACAGAATGAGACTTGCACTTTAGAAATTATTCATAAGTACTATGGATTTTTTGTAAAATGGGACCTTTTCTTGCTTCAGTTGCCAGTGTTTCCATTTAACGTACTAAACACATTTCACCCTGACCACTGGGAATTGACTCCAGCTTAAAATAACTTGTAAATACGCTGATGTTGTCTCTCCAACAACTGCCAAACACAGCAGCCACAGAAAGGGACATTACATAACAAAAAAATGTTGAAGGTGTGGCCAGGAGCAGTAAAAGGAAGAAAAACTCCCAGCTCTTGACCTTGGGGTTCAACAATGCTTCTGTTACATGGAGGTCTCTTCTCCCTTCACATACTTTGATGCAACCCAGAAGTTATTTCACCAAAACCAAAGAAAACAGATTTCATGAGAATATTCAAGTCCTTTAGATCTACTGCTGGCTTGTTTTGGTTGCTGTCCAAACAGTGTGAGTACCTAAGGTTGCCACACCTCCATTCAGGATCCAGAACTCTTTGTAACTGTGGTGCAACACTCTTGGACATCTGGATTTGTGCACCCTAGCTATGCCCAGGACATCCAGGTAAATACCCAAAGGCTTCAGTTTCACCCAAGAAGGACTGCAGCCTGCTGGCACATGGACCATCTCACTTCCCAAGTAACAGTAACAGTAACTGTCTAGGATTAAACCGTCCCTTTATTTTATTTCAGGCTAAGCTAGACTGAGAGGAACCTGATGTGGGACAGTGGAGGGAGAAGGGATCCTATGGGGCTGCAAAGGTCTTCCTGCTAATGGCTTTCCTAGCACAGTGGCAGGGCAAGAAATCATGGTGGGGAAGAAGGCAGAAGGGGCATGGGAGCCTGCTTTTGCCAGTATTTCCTTTGGTGGTTGTTGATTTGTAGTTATGAGTCACAGATCTGTGTAGGAAAACAGCCGCAGGCCACAAGCAATGCTGCTCACACCCTGGCAAGCTCCACACCAGTGGTATGGCCTCTTGCTGGGACCTGCGCATGCCAGCCCCAGAGACTGTCAGAGCAACCAACCTCCAGCCCTTCCTGCTCCAAGGCAGGCTCAGAACCACCTGTCTGTACATGTGTCTACAACCTACTCTTCTTGAAGGCTTCCGGCACTGGGTTTCCTCCCCATACCAGAGTGCATACATCTCTACATGGCCTACAAAAGTGACACAGAAAGCTGTGAACAGTCAGGGACAGGGTTTCACGCGTCCCTGGATGCACCCCATGTTCTTCAGCTCTTCCCCTAACAGCATAGAGAGCGGCTACTTGCAACTAGACTGAATAACAGGGGAGGGACTGAAAGGAAATCAGAAAGCATTTGCAAACCTCCATCAAGCTGCAGGTCAGTTTTTATGAGTCCCAAGCTCATTTGTGTGTGCCTCCTTATCTGGAGGCCAAGCTGGCTCTGGAGGAGGCAATCCTCATGAAGGCAGGGCACAGCAGCACACCAAATTCTTCCAGCACTGCTTGTGCTTTGTGCTTCTGGGTCACTGAGCAATTAGCCAGTTCTGAAGAGACACTGAGAAAATCAGCCACTGCTCGAGCAGCACAGAAAGGGAACAAGAGAGGAGCATTTGCATGAAAACAGAGGAACTAGGAATTATACCACTAAAAGAGCAAAACTTGAGCCATGAAGAGAGGAGAGACAGGTGCTTTTCTCTCAGACAGAATGAGAGCTGTTGAAATACAAGGTTTAGGGACAAAATATACTTCCCTCAGTGCTAAACTACTCACCAGTCCAGGACTGATGTGATCTTGGAGAATGTATCTAATCTATAGCTTCCTTCCTTAAATACAGTCACATGTGTAGATGGACTGTACTTCCTGAGACAGAAGGAGGGGGTTCGAGTTTATATTTCTGCATTTCTGTGCTGGTTGGTTCATCCTCCACACCTCCCACAACTACAGGAAAACATTAAGAACAGAAACAATCTCCTGATCCCTAACTCCTTCAAGTTGCTCTCTGTCACCGTAGGTGATAGCAGAACAAGGCCACAAAGCAGTGAGGTTCATGGTTGAGCATCCCACTCTCTGTTCACAGCATCCCAGCCTAGTGCCTGCTAGGACCTGAGCTGCATCTCACCAAAACTGGGTGGAGGAATGAAAGCAGGGTCCCTTCTTGAGAGCAGTGTGTGCAGTGGGTGCTGCTGGGGAGTGTGAGGAGGAAGCAGCCTCAAGTCTCAGGAGATCTCTGTGCTGGGATACAGTGCTGGGGAGGGGGATAGGTTGAAGAGGAGATTTCAGCCACTCTCCTATTGTCTTCTTTAAACTTTGCACACTTCCACCAATCTTCCCGAAATCCCCTTCCCTCTTTCATCTTAAAACCCCAAAATCCTCCCATGGTCCATCACAGTCCCCAAATCCTGACTGCTCCCTCCCAGACCCTGCCATCAGCTGTGGCCAAAGAGACACAGTGTTTCAGGACACAAAACTCAATGGCCCTTCCTCGGCTGAACAGCCTTAGGCTGGATCTGGCCAAAGGCAAAACTATCAGGGTTGCAAAGATGCAGGGGCTCACAGAGTCCGGAGGTGACACTGGCTGGTTTCATAAAGCATGGAGAGATGGAGAGAGCAGAGCAGCTGCCCAGCATGTGCACATGCACGTGAAGGCTCAGGGCCACCCCATGGCCCTCACTTGTCCCCACACCACAAGGTGCTCACAAGTACACAGCATTGGACCCACAGGTGTGTGCCTGCAGCTCCTGGATGCGCACAGTCCTGGCACTGTGTCCTGGCACGGGTGAGCAGCTGTGTGTCCTCTTCCCACTCCACTCATGCCCAGCTAGACCCGGTCAGTCAGGATTTACTGCCTGGGAAGAAATTCAGCTGTCGCCAAGAAACAGAAAAAGAGATGCCTTGCATGTGAAGAAACCAGTAGCAGTAACAAAAACTATCATCCTAAATAATCCAAGATAAATATCCAAGACAAGCATCAGGCCAAGAAGCTGTCTGCCTCCCTGGCCATCAGCCTGGGTACTGGCCAAGAAATTTGCCTTAGTCTCAGCAAATTCTATATTGCAACCTTTCTTTGATCCACTTTCTCTTCTATTCCTATTCCGCTGTGCTACCCCAATATTTCTAAAAAACACTGCACACTTTTTTTACTATCTTCTGCTTACTTTTGGCATTGGCAGGGGTTATGCCAGGCTACTTTAGCAGTTTTTAAAAAACAAACCAAAGCCTATGAACAGTTACATTCTTCTGACTGTGATGACAAAATGCTTTAATTTCTTCCAACCCTCGAATGAAACCCGGAAGGCTCACTAATTAAACAGCTCTGCCCCAAACCGATTCTTCTTACAGCAATGCTTCCCTCGGGTGAACTCAACCACCAAGGTCGTTACAAATTAGAAATGATACTTTATTAGTTAAACAATTCCTGCCTGACATCCGCTGCAATATTTAAAGAGCGCTTGGAGTCTAAAAGTGGCTTGGATGACAGCAGAGAGTCACTTGTTCCTACTGCTGCATCTTGAGATATTGCAGGCATTTCTGTCCCCCACTTCTAAACTCTGAGCTGAAAGACCCAAACTAGTTTCACCTAATGGAAAGAAATACAGCTTGGGGCAAGGGGATACCTCTGTCCTGGCCCACAGACTTCAGTCTGTGGGGTTAGGGAGAGATCCAGGACTCAAATCACCAGGGCACAGACACACAGACACCTCATGTGCTTGACGTCCTTTGTACACAGGACCTCTGTGCCCTGTGTGCCCTTGACACAAGTGCCTGATAGGTGGCAGAGACCCTGTCCCCAGCTTCCTCTCAACAACCAATGCACCTTTTCCCATGTGCCACTAAACGATTTAGGATGCCAAAACTCACAAGGAGTTTTAGGTGTTTTTTAAAGATTTTACTGTGTGTCTTGCTGAAAGTCACTTCTGAAAATACCACCTGAGTGCTTTCAAGAAGTTCCCCCCTTGGCACATTTGTTCTGCCAAGTGTTCATAAATGAGACTGTGCTAATGTAGCTGACAGCAAAACTCAGAGTATTAAATAACACTTCTTAAAGATCCCCAAGTGTTTTACTAACATGAATTAATTAAGCTGCAGACTAACCCTGCGAATTATTTAAAGAGCTCTTGAACTTCCTCTCCTCACTCAAGGACATGAAGAGAGAAAGGGACCAAGGTCTGATGGGAACCCAAGCATCCTTATCTTCTCTATTTCCACTTATCCACCACACCAGCTTTAACTAACAGGCAAAACACAATCAACTCAGAATGGCTGAAATCTCACCAGAATGAAGTTAGCTCAGTCATTTTTTGTAAGCTTTATCTTGCAAGCCCAGGAATAGCCAAGGATCTGCAGAACATGGAGCAGACATCACTGTGTCTGTTTTTAGGGGAAGCATGGGGTTTGGAATGACGTGACTATTAAGAGTTCTCTCAAAAAAGGTTGATTAGTCTGCAAGTTTTACCTGTCAAAAGCAGTTGTCCCAGCTGTGTGAGAAGGCAAACCCCTGTGACGTCAGTGTGAAACAGAGGGGTAGTGGGACCTGGATGAACCACTGACTGCCCTGTCCCTTTGGCATCCTGGGTTCTGCCAGACCCCAGCAAAAGGTACCATGCCATCTCCAAAGGAGCTGACTGAGCAAGACCAGGCAGCTGAACTCACAGGTGCTGGGGTTGGTGTGAAGGCCCCAACCTTCAGAAGCACTGGCTGTGGTTTGTCCACTTGGTTGTCAGGCAGTTTTCCCCACTAGGCTCTGTGGGGACCAAGTGGCAAAGAGAACAGCCTGGGATATCCAGGTACTGAGTCAGGAATGGACAGGTTTTTCTATCTGCAAGGAGGCAGCTGGGATGCCAGGACTCCTCTGCACAGTTTTGGACCCTCTTCACTTACAAAAATCCCTGGGAATTCTGTGACTCTTAACTGCAGCCTGGGGAATCCCAGGAAAGAGGGAAAAGTTGAGCCATTTTAGAGAGGAAAGCTGGTTGCACAGGGTAAGGGTGTAAAGAGCACACTGACTTGATCTTTAGAGGAACCTGGATCAATACTCTAGCAGTACATTTGACTTCCCACAGTGAGATGATATTCCTGCAAACACAGCTAGAGGCTTGCTGCTAAGGACACAAAGGATGATGCTGGTACAGGAGGGAGATAGACAGAACACACTGGATGGCACAGCCTGTTCTGACAGGGCTTGACTTCCCTTTGTTAAAGCGCTCTCTTGCACCAGCTGAATCTCATAATTTGTTCACTTGTGGCACTTAGGAGGCTAGGCCAGATCCATCACTTTGCCACCACACTGCAGGTCATCTGTTTTAAACCCTCATATCTTTTAGGGATGAACTGGCTTCAGTCAAGGAACCTGCACACATAACCAGCCATGCCTGAACATCCCTCCTTCCTCCCCACATGTGCAGGAAACATTCAGTTCAGTGTTCAGTGTCCCTTCAAACCTAACCAGGCCAGCAGAAGACAGAGAGTTTAATAACATGAGAGCAGCAGAGTCCATTTCCATCCCATTCATATGTTGCGTGGGATGTAGTACCTGTTGGTTTACGGTTAGCTGTAAGTGATGGAGTTACTCCTAAACTCACAGTTTAAATTGCTTTGTCAACAACAGGCAATTTGCCTCTAATGAAGGTCAGCAAAGAGAGATTACAACATTTATATCTGCATGGAGGGCTGCTGCTGGCCACCAGGGACAGAAAAGACATTTGAATTCACACCTGAAGGACAGGATGCTACGCAGAGGGACCTGGACAAGCTCGAGGAGTGGGTCCATGGGAACATCATGAGGTTTAACAAGACCAAGTGCTGGTGCTGCACCTGGGTCGGGGCAGCCCCTGGTACCAGCACAGGCTGAGCATGAACAGATCCAGAGCAGCCCTGCCCAGAAGGGCTTGGGGGTGCTGTGGGTGAGAGGCTGGACATGCCCTGGCCATGGGCACTCACAGCTCAGAAAGCCAAATGTGTCCTGGGCTGCATCCAGAGCCCCGTGGGCAGCAGGGGAAGGAAGGGATTCTGCCCCTCTGTTCTGTTCTGGTGAGACGCCCCTGGAGCTCTGCATCCAGCTCTGGGGTCCCAGCACAGGAAGGACATGGACCTGTTGGAGCGAGTCCAGAGGAGGCCACCAAGATGATCAAAGGAATGGAGGATCTCTCCTATCAGGAAAGGCTGAGAGAGCTGGGGTTTTTCCAGCTGGGAAAAGAGAAGGCTTAGGGATGACCTAATTGTGGCATTCCAGTACCTGGAGGGAGCCGACAAGAAAGATAGAGACTTTTTACAAGACACATACTGACAAAACAAGGATGAATGGCTTCAAACTAACAGCGAGTAGGTTTATATTAGATATTAGGGAAAAATTCTTTACTGTGAGGGTGGTGAGGCACTAGAATGGGTTGTCCACAGAAGTTGTAGATGCCCATCACTTGGGAGCGTTAAAAGCCAGGCTCGATAGAGCTCTGAGCAACCTGGTTTAGTGGAAGCTGTTCCTGCCCAGGGCAGGGGGTTGAAACTAGATGCTTTTCAAGGTCCCTTCCAACCCAAACCATGCTACGATTCTGGCCCACAGTACAGTATTGCTGGGTGTTGCTCAGCCCACAGCTGGGGTGAAGAGAAGAGCAGCCACATTTATGTGCGTGTGACCCCTCTCCACTGCTTAAGCCCTTGTGCAGCCAGGGTCCATGACAGACACTGTGCTCACCCATGCCCAGGAAGGACCATAAAGCAACAAGGGCTCTTATCCTGAGTCAACCCAATTACAGCCCTGAGAGTTTGGGTGGTCTAGGGCTGAAGTTTTGCTGGAAATAGAAAAGTATGAAGCATATGCAAGATTCTTCTCCACAGCTTCCACAACTCAGCCCCAAACAAACTGCCATGCTACTGTTTTTTATGCCCTCTCAGCACGTGGAATTCACATTTCCAGTGGCATCTAGCTGAAGGAACCTTTTAAAAATCACTCTGAAGGCTCTGGAATGACACTAGTGTGATTAGTTCCTGGCCAAAGACCCTGTCTAATACAGCAGATTAGTAGAGTATATAAAACATTTGGGAGTATATAAATAAAAGATGATCATCTTGAGAGATTGCTTTCTTGGATCAGTTCTAAAAAGCCTGAAACCGAAAGACTCCACTTAACACAAGACAACTGGCTATGAGAATTACAAGGGCATAAAAGGATACTGCATTTACAACCATTCAGCTCATAGCTGGACGAAGACCAGAAAGAAAATCCAGTAATAGATCCATGTAAGAGAGGTCATCATCCTTCAAGACTGGCCCTCACAGGTGGGTGGAAAAAACCCTTCACCAGCTCACAGAGGCACTGTATTTCCTTGCTGTCACTCGAGACAAGGATCCCAAGTCTTCTTACATATTAAAGATACTGCTTGCTCATTTACAGGATAGTTCACAGGGTGGTCAGGGGACAGGCTCTGGTGCAGGAGCACAAGACAAACAGCATGGGTTCTGTGGGAGGACTTGAGGAAGAGCTGGGATCTCCTTTACTTGACTTCAAAGATTTTGCAAATAAAACCCAAAACTCAGAAAATATGTGAGCTTTGGGAAACAAAGGAACCTCTGCAGAGCTTCTGGTCCAGAGCTTGTCTGGACCATGGTGACAACCACGGACAGCCAAACGCCCATCCCACTAGTCCCCACTCCTGGCCAGGAGCAAACTGAGTCTTCTTACTCATACAGGAAAAGACGCAAGGATTTAACATCCCAGACATCCTACCCAAAAGGCTTGAGGTAATTGTAAGCACTGTGCTAGAGAGAGCAGCTTTGCCAACACCATTGCATGGAAGGAGAGGGGAGAGTGACAATGCATGAAGAGACCTGCTGTGGCTAGGGAAATGCAGCTGATCCTTACCTTGGGCATCTTACGCAGATTGGGAGAGAGCTTCAAGCAGGTGATGAGGCCTCGTTCATCTCCAACAATGATAATAGGGTAAACAGGATTAAACTGGATATGGGTTGTTTTATTTTTCTTCCTGGTCACCACTAGCTGGGTGCAGAGAGCTTCATACTTGTTAACGTTCAGATCAAACACATGGGCCTGGGGAAAAAAAAGCAAAGAGCACAAAAGGGATTAATTAGGCAAGAACATCTCTCAGTGACAGAACAATGGCTGGAGAAATCAGAAACAAAAGGTTCTGTTGAAAAAACATCCCAGCCACAGCACACAATTACCATCTGTGCTCAGGGCTCTGGTCCACTTTAAGGAACCAGTGTGCAGAAGCCAGCTGCTCCTTGTGAGCAACGGTCCCCCTCCTGCAGGGGCTCATGGACAGAGGACCACTTCCCTGCGGTGGGTGCGAGCCTTGGCAAGGCTCCAGCTGATCTGGGCTGGAGAAGGCTCAGAGCCAGCACTGCTAACCCTACAGGTCTTAATCTCCCTTCTCAGTGCAAGTAATGAGACAAACAGGTGTTAAATCAGATCCTAACACAGATTGATGCCCCAAACAGGGAATGCTGTCAGAAATTCTGATTACTGCTTATTACAGAGCTCTCTAACATTTTCAGCTTAATTATAACAATAAAGATACAAACCAGTAAGTAATAGGGAAGTGATGCAAACAGGCACAGTATGATTAAGGGTGTATCCTGAGGTAATGTCAGGGAAGCACAGGACAGCTTGGTACTGGCAGCCCACTCCAGTCCTGCTGCTTCAGACACTACACCTGCACACATGTCTTTCTCCCACAGCATCAGGAGAAGTACCAGGTAAAGATCAGCCAAACGGGAAAGGTGAGGAGACAGACCCGAGGACCCACTCGGGCAGGATTCCCACTGGCATGGACCTCAGACCTCTGGCACAGTGACACAGACCTCACCAGCTGCACGATAATGTGCATTTCACTGTGCCAGAGGGATCAGTGGCAGTTACCTGAGAGAATGTATTAACTTAACATTATCTCCCAATAATTGCAATTAGCTGCAGTTACTGGTACTGCAAAGGCTAATAAAATATGATGTCCCTCTCTTCCCCCGGGATAAGGTGAGTCGTTTCCAGCATGCTGGACTTCCACCTGGTATCCACCATGGGGACTTTCAGCCTTACATTACTCTTCCCTTTTCTGTCTTCAGAAAAACTAAGGAAGGGAATATTTTATGTTAACAAGTACAGTGGGAATATAGAGGAAATTAGGACTGAACTACTTGTAAACCTCCTTCCAGCTGTGTCTTGTTTACCAGCACTTAAGAGACAAAGGAAACATAATTTCAACAGTATTCCATGATGACAATTTGAATTTAGGAATTATCTGTATTCGGACAATGCTACTCTATAAAAGCTTATTCCAAAGAGTGTGGAAGGTTTGGTATCAAACCAGTACATGTACTTTCCCATTACATACCAATGAGTCAGTGAGCGTTATCTGAATCCATGTATAGCAAAGAGCTGGGCCATGTGCAAGTCATGAGACCACAGCAGTCTCATGAACTGCTGTGTTTTCACAGGACTAAAAGTCTAGGAATTTGTGATGTCCTTGGTCTCAGCAGGAGAACAAAGGTCCTACAGATGTAAAAAACCAAGAAAATGAAGACTCTCCATAGTGAAGTAAAATAAGATGGGAAGGTGCTTGAAAAGTGGACAGGGTTCTCAAGACATACTTTCAAGAAATCCATGACAGTACAATTCAAGAAAGAAATAAAAAGCATCAGCCACAGATGAGGATTTGCAGTTTGGAGGGCCCTTCTCCAGTCGGCAGAGGCATAGGTGAAAGCACAGCAGCATTTTTATCTGCTCAAAATACCAGATGCCAGCATTACATTGTGAATTTTGACCTGACACTTGAGGTCTCACAGTCCAGCAAAGGTAACTTCAATTTCCTGCCTCTAGATATAAACCAATGTGCCTCTTCTGGCTTGTACTTTACACCTGCTGTCTTACTTATTATCTTGGAAAAGGAACAAGGACTCTTTCAAGCATATCAGCCTCCCCTGAGCCACACTCATTAAAGATCTGATTTCTTGCCTTCATAGAAAACACTTTTATTAATTTAGTCATCTAAGAGCCTGGGAAATGCCCACTGATTGAGTAGAACCATTTAATCTAGCCAACAAAAAGTGACAGGAAATTAGTGGCCAAGTTTCTTCTCAGCAGCCAGGTCTGCACTGCTCTCTATAAGGCTGTCAATGTACCCCACCTGCACATCCTGCCCAGCCCTGCACTGGAGAAAGATGGCATGGCCAAAGGCTCCGAAAGTGCTGGAGTGCTGAGCAAGTTAAATTACTCTGGATGAGGCTGTTTTCCAAAAATGTCACGAACAGCCCCAGACAAGCACAATGCCTGGGACAAGAACTTGAAACCATCAGCAGTGTGAAGAAAGTCAAAAGCAAACAAGTTTATGAATGTTCCTACTATAAAGCTCCTCTTTTATGAGCTTCTAAACAAATGGGCTTGTTTTCCTTCACCAAGGGAATTGTGGAAAAGAACAAACTATTTCAGTTCTTCAGCTGGAAACATCAGCCTCATATCAGCTGTCAGATGCACCAGATGGAGGGGTGGGCCACGGGCACTAGGAAGGACTTCAGAGGCTTTGATTTATAGACTTACAGTTACCCTTAGGAGAGAGGGAAACGGGGTCAGACCAACGTGGGTTTTGCTGATTTGGGAGTAGCCTGAAAGAGGTGCAGGACTTCCCACAACACTTGAGGCAGGTTAACAGTGCTGCAAAGCAGCAGAGCTACATGTGGCCAGCACCATCTGCAGAGCTGCCTAGGCCTTTCTGCCCAAAGAATGGGAGATTGAAATCCTGCAGCTCTCCTTGACACTTCTAGTCCCAGGAGCTGCTGTGCTGGCTCAAATCCTGGAATTAAGGATTACGGAGTGGGATCCAGCTGGATCTCCCACCCCAGAGACTCACCAACAACACACAGCTTTCTCTCCATCCCACTGCCATGGCAGCCCCTGCCCTAAGATCACTGCTTGCACGCAGAGACAGCCTCTCGGGTCTTGCAAGAGGAGCCCTCTCAGAGTATATGATCCAGAGAAGAGCAACCATGGCCCACAGAAGTGCCATCCAGCCACACTTGTGACTCAAGTATCAGATTTGTGGGGAGCCAGGATGACCAGAACCAGAGCCACATCCAAACCCTCCTTCATGGAGCACAGGGTCCAGGGCAGGCACTCATCCAGCAGCACCCAGACAAGAGCTGATAAGCAGACACTGTCAGACAGCTGGTACAAAGGGGCATTTTTATGAGGGCTGTTATTTGCATTATTATCCTTTCAGAGCTTACAAACCAGTGAGGGTCCTGCTATGAATAGCCCCTCTTTCCTGCCAGCTCTGCATGCCACTTGTCATGCTGTTGAGGCTGGTCCCTCGCTGCAGGTGCTGAGATCTGGGGCCATCACACTTGCTCACCCACACTCACCCAGAAGCAATTTAGAAAATACAGAGTGAAGGTTTCTAACCTCTGGTTTTCAGACCTCAAAAAATGTATCCATTTTGGTGTAGGTCAGCAGAGAAGGAAGCAGAAACCTCCTGACAAACTCATTTCTATACCTTCTGCAGATCCTGTAGAAGCAAGTCAAGAACCTGGAGGGTCTGGAGCCCTTCTGCTTGCAGACCACAGCAGACACCTTCTTTGTTTTCTGTTAATAAGCTAAAAATATAATGAGTAAGGGCATTTCGTTTCTGTTTTACAGAGTCCTTAGGAACAATATGTGGTCACTTGCTTAAAGGAACATAAATCAGACCCCAAAACCAAGAAACCTGGAAAAAGCCACAGAGAGAGAGGTAAAAGAAACCCGAAAATGTCTAAAAGAGGAAAGTGCAAGAACTCCCTTCTGCTTCCCCCAGCATAACCGCAGGAGAATAAAGCTCTGGGCAGTAACCAACTGCTTCAACAGCAATTTTATTTATGATCCCTGTAAACCTCTGTGCCTGCTCCAAGAAAGTGCAGGAGAAGATGCAGCACCTTCCAAATGAAGCCCAAGCTGCTGAGCTGAGCAGTTCCTTGCAGCATGGAGATTTGTGAGCTGGCATCAACCACAATCAAAAGAAACCTAGACTCACAATACTGAGGTGCTGGACAGTCTGGTGGTAGATATGCCAGGGAGATGTTCAAAGCAAATTTCTTGATGGAAGGATAGCAACTCTGCTAAGTCCCCGAAAACGAATTTAAGCAGATGCCCAGTTTTCTCTGAGGTGGGACCAAGTGAATTCTGCCATTTCTGATGCTTTTTATCCAATTAGAACAATTTTAAACTGTCATCACAGTAACAACAGAGTCTCCATGCTTGATGTACAGGCAATAATGGATCTAAGTCTATTGTGTCACAGTTGCAGAAAACGTTTGACATAAATGAGCTGCTTTGATGCCTGACTTTCAAACAGACAGAGAAGAAATCCAGCTCAGTTTCATCCAGACCAACAGCTCCTCTGTCTATAAATCATGCTAATGCATTCTACCTCCCAAAATCCAGCTGCTCCCCACTGAGCCTCCACATAGTTCCTCTGTAAGCACAGCACAGTGCATGTCTAAAGCAAGCACTATGTTCAGAGTTTTGAACAACTCATTTCTCCCCACCTGCTCTACAAACTTCACTTACAGCCTGAAATCCAGCCCAGGTTCTCATCTGCTCAGGAGTTCTGAGGTTAGTTGGACCCCTCTGTCCTTATATCCTGGCACTGCCTGCCCTGAGGCACCAGGGAGGGAAGTGTAAGGGGATGCGGTGGGAAGCAGAACACTCTGCCAGCAGAACAAACGACTTGATTTTTGTGGTCCATGAAGAAGGGAGCTGAAGAGCTACTTTGACCTATACTGCCTTTATTTTATCCTCAAACTCTTGCTGAATCTGTCATGGCTGGAACTTTTCCTGTCCTTTTATTCCAGCCTTACAAGCCTTCATTCCCCAGCAGTGGGCTAGACAATGCTAGCATGTTCAAAAACAACCTGATGGCAACCAGAACCAAGGCTGGGGGGAAATATATATATGTGTAAGAACAAGGCTGATATACCTGGTAACTTGGCAACAAAGAATAAAATCAGTGTAAGAGCAAAAGGTGAGGGATAATTTAATACCATGCTGCCCTTTACCAGTTGACATCTCTTTCAGTGCTTGGCTTTCACTGTCCTTTTGATTGATTTATTTCATTTTCTTGACTGAATCATGATCCCTCATCCTTTCGCAAACTCCACAGATGATTTGTTTCAAACTCTCAGGTAATATATTTAATAAGTGGGCAGGCCACCCCCAGACCCCGTCTAGCACCATGACAGCTACTGGAGAATGCCAAAGGCACTGGGCAGGCAGGGCAGCCCCTGCCTGCCCTGCGCTGGAGGCCTCAGTTTGTGTGATTTCTATACTGCCACCATAGCAAGAACAGCTTCCAATACAGTTATTTCTCTAAGAGGACACTTTTCAGTTACAAATGAGTGTTGAAAGACAGTCCATGGTCCTTCTGACACCCAGGGTAGTCAGGGTCCTGGCAGGAGAAAAAGAGACCTCACTCAGAAAACATTCATTGCCTCCCTGCTTCTGCAATGACAACACGGGAACCCTGGTCCTCAGCAGTCCTGATCCTAGCACAAAGCAGATCATAAAACTCATGGGATTTCACAGCACTTTCATGCTACTGGTGAAAGAACAGGCTCCAGCTCTGTAACAGGTATGTTCAGAGGCAGCTTTGAGCTTGGAGGATGAGTAGGCATGTGTGAAAGCTACTTTTTGGGCTGAGCCACTCAGGAGTCAGCTGCATGTTCTGGGGTATGGGAGAGGGCTAAGCACCTCCCTCCGTCCTGCAGCATCCCAGCCCACTGCTTCAGGGCGCATGACACAGCAGGGAACAGAGTGCCTGTCACCTGACTGAACTGTAGGACTGCATCCCTCATTTTTTCCTCATCCAGTAAGAACTGGGTCATTCCCAATTTGACATGGTAGGAAAACAGCATCAGCCTTAGGTGATTTGACTCAGTTCCCACAAGTCAGTAAGAAATCAAAGCTTCAGCATGTAGAAGAGCTGCTATTCATTTAGACAAGCTGAGGACCATTTGGCCTCTTCTGGAAACCCCGAGACATTGCTTTACAAGAAAGCACTTGTTTATCCAAGCTAAATTCCTTGACAGTCACCAGTTCTGCCAGCCTAGCTCTCCTCTGAAAGCCTCAGGGATTAGGACAAAACAGGGTTCCTGAAGTCAACCCATGTGTTACATCCCCTTTCTCTGATCTCCCAGGCCTGTTATTCTACAGAACAGTATTAGATTGGTGTTATGTGATATGGCCTTAGTAAAGCCTTACTAGACTGCCAGGTCCTTGATCTACCAGTGCTTACAAATAGATCAATTAATTATTTGTCCCAGGACCTTTCTGGATAGCATATTTAAGCTGGCTAATCTCTTCTGCACTGTCACAGTCCTGAATACTGGGCAGAGAGTCTTTCCTCCAGACTTCTGATACTTCCCTGCTCTGCCTGATAAAGAACAGAGAAGCTGTTTCAACCAGTCCTTTAAGTGCCCCAGGGCAAATCTCACAAGGCTGAGCTACCTAAGTACACCCCAGCTGTGCCAGTCCCCATAGCCCAGTCCCTGATGTCAGGCTGAAACTATGTTCTCATACACTGTGACCAAGCTTCACATGTTGGCAGGATCTTTGCTATGCCCTGCCAGGGAGAGTCAGCACTGGAGGCTGGGGCATGGGCGAGGACAGCAAAAAGTCTGAAGAAAGAGGCAGTCACTGCTCTCTGCCACCTGCACCCCATGGCAGGCCAGCAAAGCTACTCACACAGTAGATACTGAACTGTCATGGTTTGGAAACTGGCATTTAAAATGAACCAGCAGAGATTTCAGGTCATTATAAAATGCCAAGGAATAAAGACCAAGGTTCAAGAGCTTCCATCTCTGTGCAAAAGGATTTGACAGACAGCTGGAGGCTCTCAGTGGCCAAAATGCCGAAAGTCTGAACTTGCAAATTCAAACCTAAGCGAGGAGCCATTCCTAGCAGTGGCCAGTAATTCAGAGCAGAGAGGGGCAGCTTTATAAACTCTGGCAGATTCTCCTGATGGACTCTGTGCCCCCAGTAGGTTTTTATGCAAAGTCTAACAGATGAATCAATACACAAAATCTTTTGAGATGCTGTCGAAGTCATTTTTTTGATTCACATGTCCATGAAGCAGAAAAAGGCAAACATAGTTCCTATGTGGCTGAATGAACCAGTTAATCTCAGCAGATCAGTTTTGTACAAATGCTGTATTTCATAACCTGAAAGAGCAATAGATTCAGTAATGAAAAACTGGCCTGGGATTCTTTGTGTAAGAAAAAATTCCTGCAAAGCCACTGACAAAAGGGCTTTAAATTTGACTTTGCACTGAAACCAACTACCATGCTGACAAAGCCACCTCACCTGCACCAGTAGCTAATGGATGTGAGTGAGCAGTAGTGTCCTGAGATGTCTGAGGCACATCTTGAGGCTTGGAGCCCACTAGAGCACCCTAGGGTGGGACGGGAGCTGCATCAGGATAGAAGTGAGGGCTCAGAGCCTGCAAAGGCAAACCAGTCTTCCAGGCCAGCTTTATTCCCCAAAAACAGCTGCTAGGGGAGAGAAATGCCAATGCACAGAGTCTGGTGGCAGTGGGAGGAGAATGGGGAACCATCTAATTGGCACAAAGTGGAGGCAGAGTTAATTCTGGGACTCTGACCATCTACCTCATTGAGCACTGACATGCCACCAGCCCTTGTTCTAAAGCTGACTCTCCAGCAGTCCACACCAATCTCAAAGATTCAGCAGGGAATAAGAATGAGCCTTTTAGGTCTTGCAGCTGAAGAAAATGAACAGTTTTACAAGAAACAACCACTTACACTGCAAACACAATTTCAAAGCCATTTTAAGAAGCTTCTACCCACTTCAGCCTACTCAAAGGTCCTTCTGGATGATGGCAGAGACTCATGCTCATTTAGTGTCTTTACACCCCTGCAATTGCCCTGGCCATAATGCAGGGAGCCAGGAAAGACCTGGTTCCAGCCCTGCAGAGCTAGTAGTGGCCTCACAATGCATGGATAAACCCCATGGGCTACCCCACTGCATAAGATGATGCATCTGCACTGACTCAGATGCAGCAGGGGCATTTGTAGACATGTTCACTGTCCTGCCCCCTCTGGGCAAAAGCATCAGCTGATGAGAGGCCTGCTGGCACCCCCGATTCATGCCCTACAAGGAGAGGAAGGATTAAGTCCAAAATACCCAGGGAAATATTTTCAAACCTGAAAGGTTTTAAAAGCCTCTTCTTTGCAAAATCGTTCATGCTTTAAAGACAGAGGTTGGCTTTTGCTTCCAGTCAATGCTAAATGGGCACGAAGTTTCTGCAAATTGCTCTATACACACACACAGAGACACACACCGGCAGTAAGCACATGCTTCTCTCCTAGCTGAGAAAGGCTGGGCATCAAGACCAGCAGGCAGAATAACCTTGGTATGTGAGTGAAATACAACAGAAAGCTGGTCTTCAAGACTTCTCATTCAAAACAGTTGTACAAACAGTAAAGTAAGTTTATATAAGCAGGAAAGAGCACACTCGCTTCCTGAGCAGCAGCACAAACCATTAATTAATTTCCTGAAGGTTTGGGTTGTTTCAAGTATTTCACATCTTGAAAGGTCAACAGCTTCACTAATGGGGAAAAGCCCTGGAGCATATGTCTGACCAGTTTTCTCTGCAGAGTGAACACTTGGATGGAAATTATCTTGAGGCTATCAATATTTACTAAAGATGGTTATAACATCACCTTCCTCTTGCTGCCGTAGAAATGAAGAATACAGCCCACAAAAACACAAGAGTGAATGAACTTGTACTCTGTGCATGCTTTCAAGCCTGTTGTAAAACCCCTGGGATTCTCCTTTTCACATAGGACATTTCACAGGGCCATAGGATTAGAAGGTAATTCAAGCTGGAAGAGACTCACAGAAGTCTCTGCTCTAAGCTTCTGCCTAAAGAAGGCTCAACTCTGAGGACAGATGTAGTTGCTCAGGGCTCTACCCAATCTGCTCTTGAAGTCCTCCATGGACAGAGACAGCACAGCCTCTCTGGGCAATTCATCCCTTGACTGCCTTCAGAGTTAAAGCTTTTCCATATATCCAGCCCAAACCTCTCAACTCACTTCAGCTGTGGTGTCTCATCATCACTTCATGCGCTGCTGTGAAGAGCTTGGCTCGAACTTCTCAGTGACCTCCTTATAGGCACTTGCAGGCTGCTGGGCTCCTTCTCCAGGCTGAACAAGCCCAGCTTGACCACACCATCCGAGCCATTGCGTAGGGTAATGTGGCCTGTTGTGGCCCACAGCCTGGGATCCAGCCAGGAGAACACCTCTGATATAAGTGTCTTTGGCTTTTTTAACAGGGGTAACAATTCATGCATGAATTCTGCAAACACAGAAGTGGAGGAAATGCCAAGACCATTTTCTTCTTTAAGGAAAATAAGTAAAACAAGACCAAGAGGAAATTTCAGGTATGACCCCTACTTTTACATCTTACAAATTTTTTTCTTCTGCTTTAAAGTTAAGTTTGAGATGAACTTCAAGCAAACTCCAAAAAGCAAATGCTGCTGAATGCTGCAGGATTGAATTCTACCCCTTCCATTTCTCTGCCCTCTGTCCTTACAATAAGCTGACCAATATCCCCATATTCCCTGTACCCTAAGTGTAAGTGTCCAGGTATTCAAATCCACCTCCACTTTTTTTATTTCCAAAGCAGGTCTCTCATCCCAGCTAGCCTTTTTCTTCATGTCAGGCTTTTACCATTTACAACACAAGGTGTTCTCCTTTATGAATCTCTGTTTATGATCTTTCTGAAATAAAATGATCAGCAAGCAGTGCAGGATACAAAGGAAATTAACCAGAACATGATGGAGAGCAATAGTAGCAGGTACTATCCACTGCACCAGTGGCAGAATGTGTACACTTGGGTTATTTATGAAGAGCTAGTGCTGTCCAAAGCAGATGCCCAGCTGCCAACAAACACATTTTATCATAAGGACCCTGATATTTACAGCTTTTATTAAATCCCTACTTCCTGGATTCATGACGATTGAGAGATTTTTATATTCTAAACTTCCAAGTCAGTCTGAGGGGGCTCATACACGTTTTGGACACATAACATCAGCTTGAATAAGCAGAAGTGTTTTACAAAATATGCCAGGTATCTCTTCAATACTTACAATTGGGCCCTGATTTTAAAACCACCTCCAGGCAACCTTCAAATTTTGCAGGCATGATTATGTGCAGATGCCAAGATAGAGGATGTTTGCGAACAAGAGGCCTTTAATGTTTTATTTTCTGGCTTCATGTCCTGTATTTTTCTGTTCTGTAGAATCATAGAACATCCTGTTAATTTAGATTTTTTCCCCAGCATTAATGGAGCCTGCTCTTTGCAAGGCACTGAGTTATTCACAAGAAGTGCACTCTGCTACAAAGTGGAATATGTCCAGAATTGAAAAGGCTGTAAACAACTGTTTATTCCACTTCTACTGCAGATCTAGAAGGTTCTGTTCAACAATAGGAACTAAGCTATGTCTCAGACACACCCTGCTGCAGCCAGCATAGTTAGTAGCTAACACAGAGGCCCAGTATTTCTATCAGGATCAGTGGCCAGCCTGCTGCAATAGGAAGGCAGCTCTTGCCTGGACCTGTCCTCCTAGGCAGCCCAGTTTTGTGCTGCTCCTAGTTGATGGTCACTTTGTTCTCAGAGTATGGGATAAAAGGCATAAAGCAGAATTAGATCCTATTAAATTAGGTTCTATTTAGGATTGCTGAATTAGGTCCAAGGATAGCCAGTGTGAGATGCCCTAGGTGGAGTGCTGCCACTCCACCAGGAGAAGCCAAACAGGCTTCTGCCTTAACAATAGCCTCATACAAACTCCAGGTCCATGGATGCTGCAGCTAATGTGGGTAGGACAAGCTGTGGGAGGAATGGGAAGACCCCATGACACAAACTCCTGCCAAGTCCATAGCAGCTTCTCTGCAGTAGGTAAAGCTCCGAGAAAGAACCCAAGTGAGTGGCATGAAGCCTCCCTAGAGATGAACTATCACTGCCAAAACTTGACCACATGAGTAAGAAATCCAAGTACAGAGTGTTTCCCTTCCATCTGCTCATGCTGCCCAGGATGTATCCCAACCTGCAGATATCTCCATCCTCTTCCCCACAGTGAGGCACCAGGACACAGCTGGGGCAGCCACAGCTCTCTGCCCTGCTCACCCCAGCACTCAATCAAAGCTGTGACCATCAGCAGAACCCTTGCAAGGTTTGAGGACACACACAACGTCACTTGTGGAAAACAAGTCAGAGGATGTGACTGATGCACTGAATTCATTCACTGCCTTCATGCAGGCCCCTCATTTGGTATGTGGGAGAATGGGGACAGACAGACCCACAACAGAAGGACCCAATCCTGACCCTGACTATGAGGGAAGAGCATCAACACTGCTTTCCATCGGCTGTGGCATCCCGAGCTTTCCAGGGAAACAAGATGACCCAGTGAAGAGATTTCTATTGCTCAGCCTGGGAGAGACAAACTCACAGTCTGAGCCAGTGTATCAGCAAAATTATTTTCTTGCTATAGCATAAAGGTTAAACTGCAATAAAGTAGCCAAGGCATCAATTCAATGATAGAGCTACATAAAGGCCATCCTTTTGCTGGAGTAATTTTGGACAAACTGCACAGACTTTCCAGTTTATACCAGCTAAACATAAAGCCCATGGTAACAGAGCAGTGTGGCCTTACAGTACTAAACCAGTATTGATGGATAGCTACATGTCCTGGCTACTTGCCAAACCCAAATTAACCATCTGAGCTACTCCAATGGATGGCTAGAGGCAAAAATATAACTGCCATCATCTCAATATTAGGACTGGTCTAAGGAGTTCATTACCAAACTATTACTCTTGGAGACAGCCTCACATAGTGGAAAAATGTTGATTTTATTTAATTGGAACAAAGTCCTATTGGCTGACCCTGGGCATATTACTATAATTGATTTTCTAATATCAGTGTAAGTATATAACCACTTTATTCTATTGTTTCTCTATACCCTGAAAGTTCAAAACCAATGCCCTGATGTCAGCTCATAGGGGAGTTCTGATCTGGAACATCATCATCTCTCCATCCCCAGGGATGTATTGGGGATTTCATTATCAAGGAAACTCAGTGTTTTAATCCTACCATGTGCAAGCTGCACACCTGCACTGACACGGCTAACAAGAGAGCAGGAAGGGGCTTTTATGCGTTTGCAACACGTGCTTTGAGAAGGAGTGAGAGATTAATGCCCAGAGATATGCATGCCAAAGGCAGGAAAGCATACGAGAAAGCAGCCTAATCCCTGCTCTCCTCTCTGTCCTGTGAGTATCTCTTTCCCTGGAGTAAAAGGAGCAAACTAGGACTGAAGGGAGGTTTGGCTTGCCTATGCTAGAATTTGGTGGAGCTTGTAGAAGCTCCTGTCCTTTAGAGGAGAAGACCCACTTGCATTACTGATGGGTTTATCAAGGCTGCAGTAAGATGTGCAGCAGATTCTCAGCACCTGCTAAAAACCCTCTGACTTGTGATTTAACATCAGCTGTTTGCATGATTGAGATGCAGCTCAGAGATTTCTAGCCCTGTTGATGGTAGGGGTGTGGTAGATCTTAGTGAGGGAAAGAGTAAGAAATGTTGCTGCCCAGGTTTCCTCCTCTTTGTTGCTTTACAATTTCTGTGTCCTCTGTAACCAGACTGAGCAAAAAGGAGTTAATAGTTTTAGGGCCTTGAGCTACCTAAATGGTCCTGCCATACAGCAGCAAGCAGCTCAGGCAGGCTGCAGCCAACTCAGCCTGTCACTGTGGTGGATTCCTGCTGGTGGGGGATCTGCAGCTCCCCGATATGCTCAGCCAGGATTGGGCTGACCCGTTCCTGTGCTCAGCTCTAATCTCCTTTGACTTTCCCTCAGCTCGAATCAGAGCAGTGTTGCTCCCAGCCTCTCACCTTGCCATCAATGGTGACTGCAGCAAAGACCGTGGAGGAGTAAGGAGACCATGCAACATCCCCTACAGCACTACCCAGGTCATAAACAAACATCGGAGTCCTATAAAAAAGACACAGAGAGAAGAATTAATTTAAACACATTCCACTCTGGAAGTGTAACATTGAGCTATGAACAATTGAATGTTACAGAAGTGGGAGGTGGGGTATTTTTCTCTGTCAGATAACAGCCAGGGTCTGAGCCAAAGCAAAACAAAGCTGAGCATCAATACAAATGAGTCAGGATTTGACCTGCTGCCATGAGAACAGAGGTAGCATGTTTCTTTCTTTCTTTCTGAAAGCACTTTGAAAGCTTTTTCCCAACACACAGAGCAAGATGGAGTCTCTCCGGTTAATATTAATAGTCATACAGTAAAAAATGATCTCCCTTCTCTGGACTTCCGACAACAACATTGAGTATTAGAGCAGTATTGGCAACAGGAAATATTTGACTCCGACTGATTTACAACAAAATCAATTTCCTGACTGAAACCAGACATTCCTTATTCTGAACTTCATTCCATATTTTGAAGTGTTCCAATTTTTTTTTTGCTTCTCTAGCTCTTAGGAGGTTTCTGGCTCCTACGGCTAGAAGCCAGTCCCTGACATTTCTCTGTAGCATTGCTCTGCCACAGTAGGTCCTGCCTGAAGAAAGCCAGGTCTGAAGTAAAGCAGTCAGCCTCTGTGCTGAGCTACACCACTTGGCAAGTTCCTGGGAAAGCCAATGCTAAATCTTATACATCATACCTGGGGAGTAAAAATATGAGTAATTAGACCCAAAAAATAAAAAAGCAATTAGCACTATCAACACCTGGGAGGGAAACTGAGACTGAGGTATGAGTAGAGTCAACATGTGCAGCTGACATGTCAGGCTGGACCTCCTCAGCCACACCAGGACCCAGCAGGACCTACTTGATGGTGTGATCCCAGATCTTCACTGTCCAGTCAGAGCTGCAGGAAATGAAGACTTTCAAGTGGAAGGGATTCCAGCTGATTGAGTCCACGGCCATATGATGGGCTTCAAACACATCCAGAAACTGGCTTGAATAGCTTTTCGAACACTGCAATGGAAACAACTAGTCAGTAACCAGAGCTAGACCTCCTGAAGCTAAAATTCCTGCAGAAAGATGCCTCTGAATACTCATATGGCCTCCCAGGATCTTTTGGGCCGGCTGGGAAGAGATGGCTGGTACCCAGAGGTGCTACAGAAAATCAATAATTCAGCACATGCTGTTTCACCCCACTTGCAAGCAACATCCTGCTCTCTTCTGCAATACACAGAGATATGAATTGAAATTGTGTGGTTGGATTTACAGAGCCAGGCCTCAGAGACCATTCTCCACTGCAGGAGTTACACTGTCTTCCTGCCAGCCCAGGCTCCTGCTGTGTCTCTCCCGTGTAAAAGGTTCACAGGAAAGGCAGGGGAGAACATTCCCTGTGCTGCTCAGGAGCCCTGTGTGCATTTGAAGTGTCACAGTTAAAACCTCCAGTAACAGTGCTCTCAGCACAAGAATGTCCTACCAGACCCTTTGACTCTAAGGACTCTGGAAACATTCCTAAAGTCCTTTCCCTGCCACCATCCTGGACAGTCTGCTCAGAGAGCCTGCCCCACAGCACGACTCTGCAGCTCTTTCCGTTGTGCCACTTGTGACTTCCCAGAGGGGCGTGAGAACCACTGGGGTTGTCCAGGACTCAGGCATGTCCCTGATGGGCCAGGGGGCCCCACTGAATCCCTGCCAACAGCAGCCTGTGAACTGGACAACATCTACACACACACGTGAGGGTCAGACCAGCATCATCATGCCTGTGGTGCTGCTGAAAGGCAAAATGTAGGATGTCTAAAAGAGCTGGAAAACATTTGGGACCCTTGAAAAAGTAACTTTGTGTGTGAGCTTATGAAGCAGGGAGAAATTACAATCTACCTGGCTGCAAGGAGACTTGATCCAGATCCTGCTAGTTCTGCGTACATGGAAAAATTAGGTTATCCTCCCCAAACCTCCTCCCCTCCAACCACACTAGAGGCTTCCTTCACCAGCAACAAGGACCACATCTCATACGAAATGTCCTTTTGCTTGTGTTCTCACATTCAAGCTGTATCCCCACAGCAGCTTGGAGTTAGTTTGCCCCAGTACTGGCACAACAATGACTTTTCAGAACCTTTCATTACTCTCTACTGAATGCAGCACCACATCACCTGCCCAAGTAGCAGGATTATTGAAGTGTTACATGACTTTAACTCTTGCAAACCAAAGCTCTAACTAATCATAAGGCTTAACTCTTTATTACAAGTGACACTTACTGTCTGGGTATTCAAACCTGTTCACCAGTGCAGGTACTGGATTAAGGGTGCCAAACCATTCCCAGAATAGCAGCTCCTACATCCCTGGGAAGCTTGTTGTGGTGGGAAATGGAAACAAGAAAATGGCTCATGTCCCACTGAGATTTACTGACAGTGTCTATAGCTTCCTAATAGTTTGTTGCATACTCTGAGTTGCTGTGCCTGCATTTAATGGTGGGACAGAAATCTCCCTTAGTGTCATGTTTCATAACTTTACTTCATAATTCTTAATGTTCAGCCATCAGGAAAATCACCACTTGGCTTGTTTTGAAAGTCACTTTGTTGGGAACAGACAGAACGGGTCACAAGTAATTAACACAAGAGAGAAGCTGCTTTATCCATCTGCCCTTTCAAGTGTGTGGATTGAAGGTCCCTAATACCTGAGAACTTTGAAGAGTGAGATCTTAACCAGATTTGTCTGCCTCCAACAGAACTGTAATGCTCAGTGCCCTGTTTTCAAAGCATTGTGGGGGATGAGCCCTTGATCAGTGCAGCTCTCTGGCACTGGTACAGGAGATCCGTCATGCCCTGGGATGTGCTGATCCACAGCACTGGCTTTGCAGTCTGCATGACGGGAAAGAGAGCTGTATTTTTTTCTGTGAAATCAGCAGCAAAAAGGTTTCTGTAGGGCAGATTACCACTCATGTCCCTTGTGAGAAATGAACCTTGCATGCCTGCTTTAGCCCAAAGGCACCCACTGTGCTCTGGCAGTGCCTGCCAGCCCCACACCACATTCACCACAATATTTATCATTGTCTCTGAGTGCAAAACAGGGCTGCATTCTTCCCAAGATGCATTTTGAAGAAACACCACAAACTTGAGGAAAAGCTCAGAAAAAAAGTATGACTTCAACGAATCAAAAGAGTTCCTGAGCTAACCAGAACTGCTGGTAAAGTCTTTCCCTATTATTCAGTTCAAGAACCCTACAGTTATTAGACACGTCAGGATGAAAACAAAACTACTGGAATATGTGACACCTAAGTCCTGACAGGAGAGCTTTGAAGAGGATGACTAGATTCAGAGAGAAGGCATTTTTGCAGCCTGTCTGATATTCTAGAGCACTGCTCCAATTTGTTGAGAGTGTTTTTCTCCTACTTAAATGATGGTAGATGTGTTTGAATGGTAAACGGCATCTTTATGATGAGGCACAAAAGCAAAAATACGTCTATGGCAATACAGGAAACCAGTCAAAGATGACTGTTGACAAGGCTACAAAACATGGGGGAGGAATACTGGCAGAAAAGGAGAACTCTGAGGACACAAAACTTATGAATAATCTTCATTAACAGCACTACAGTTTACGCTAGACGTTAGTCTGACACAAAACTCTCCCACATACGCAGTGAATGGATGGTTGTTAGTGTCCTTATAAGGTAGAGAGTTTCTTCAGTTCACTAGCAGGAACACTGAGAGTTTACGCAATACAGAAATCCTAAAAGCAATTTTTTTCAGAGGAGGTTTGCACCTGGCAACAGAAAGACAGTACTGCCCAACACTGGCACTGCCAGGCAGCTCAGGATACCCAGATGCTCTTCAGAAACCACTGACACAAACGTGTCCCATGTGGACAGGCTGTTACCAGCTACACCAGAGGCTCTCCCTGGTCTTAGCCCAGTGACTGCTTGTAGAGATCTGTAGCAGAAATGCTAAGGTTTGCAGGAAGGCTCACAAATAGAAACCGAGGCACATGAACATAGGGAGAAACAACAGGAAATGGTAAAACAAAGAACCTGTGGTAACAGATGACAAATGCAGTCAGTCCAGGAACTAGACAACCAGACAGAACACAGACAGGAGACCCAAAGAAGGTGGTGAGAAGATAAGGAAGACAACTCAAGCCATAAAATATCCAGACAAGGAGAACAACTTTGCCTAAGACAGAGCAAGACTGAGGCAAATGATCTCTCTATTACAAAAGGGTCACTGGAAGTCAGAGCCTGTCCAGAAACCAGTTTGTCATCCTCATTTAAGGAAAACTCAGATGCGATAAGGCTTCAACAGCCAGCATCCTTTGTCATCTGTAATAATAATAATAATAATAATCCCATCCTGAACACAAAGATACAAATGTTCTGGTATGTAGTATGAGAGAATGAGTATGAGTGAAATTAGTTTTGTTTAAAATTAGAATAACCTTTTCTTCTATTCAGTCTTGTACTAGGTTTTATTATATTCCTTTGTTACACTCTCAAGAAAACTGCCTAAGACTGAAAAAAACCAAAACCTTTCTTGCATGAATATATTGAAATCTCCTCGCAATTTTTCTGTTGAAGGCCTGTTTGTCCTGGAATTACTTGGAAGTAATTCTGACCAAAAACTTAAAGTCACAATGTTTCGACACGAATCTCAGAGATCATACTTTTTGATACCAAAGCTGAACAATTCCTAAACAGCAAATAAGATATGCAAAGAAGCATTCAGAATTGCATTACAGAATCATATTAATGCAGAAACAGTTTCTCCTCTACATAAAAGGGCAATAGATAGGTCTGTGTGTAATTTAGATAATGATTTCTTGGCTTCAGAAACACTATTAACTAAGCCATTTTCAGAATTTCACCATAATTGTTCAGCAGCTAAAGAATTAACATATTATCATGCTATTTGTGGGCATGCCTGGTCTCTTGGAAAAAAAAAGTTTCCCTCGAATTCACTTTCCCATTTATTTAATAAATTATCTAAAATTTGGTCCATGTGGAGAGCATGGATGATCCCTGACTCAGACAGCATGTAAGGAGTCTGTCCCTCTCACACAACATGCAAGTGCAGCACAGAGATCTGAGCAGCTCACTCCTGCCCAGTGCACCCACAGGACATGAGAGCTGCTCAGGCTATTGTGGGATTGTACCTATTCCCAATATCCAAGTGGAGCAAGGCTGTGGAAGCAGTCCACATGCAGCTCCAGTAATGGGTTCAGATGTACAGTGTTTCAATAAAACATGTGATGAAGGTGCATGGTAGTCCTTGAGAAATGTCTGGAGCAGAAGCTGACCCCAAAACTTTTGAAACTGCTTGTAGCAAACTCTTGGGGGATGCTAAGGGTGTGAGCACTCTTCCCCATGTTTTTTGTAGATACTATGGAAGCCTGCTCATGCTAGATGCAAGATTCCTCTACCCTGTGTCAACCCCTACAATCTGATTGAAGATAGGCTCTGTTGCTGTGTTGCATGGGCTGTGTTGCATCATGTGAAGTGGTCCCACTTCTCTCTGAGGCTCACCAATGCAAGAATGCTGACCAGTAACCCTGACAATGAAAGAGAAGATCCTGTGTTACAGGACCTCTCTATATTTGTCCACCCAAGAAGTGTGAAAATATCTGTGTGGCTTCATGGCTCAGAAAACTCCTTACATCAAAACCCCACCCTAGTTCTAGTTTCACTGAAGATTATCCAAGGCAGAAACACCTACAGCTTTTTCAGTGCAAATGCTGCCAAATTCTCTCCCGTCCACTGTCCTCCATGAAGAATTTCCTTTCTTATGTAACTCAGCCAGGACACCAGCCTGAACATTTCTCCTGATGGGTAACTGATGGCCCCCACCTCACACTGCCATCCACTGCCCTACTCACCTACATCCATCACTCACCCAAGCACAGAAGAACTTAAAAGATGTGGTTGCTTACTGCCTTTTGATCAGGACTAGACACAACAGTACCCATCAATTTAGAGTACAATACCCAGGTACCAACTCCTGTGACTGATCAGACAAGTCAGAACATCAGCCCATGACTGTATGGATGCTTTGTGAAAGCATCAACAAAAAACCATTGCACCTACCCCCAGCTCAGCTGCCCACTCCTCCCACCTCCCTTCTGCACCTGTCTTGTCCAAAGCAAGTGAGCACTACTCAGAAATCCTCCCTAGATACTGCCTGGCAGAGGGAGAGATTTCAATCAGCATTGTCCCTCTGCAAAGGATACATATTTGTTAAGTAGTTCTTGCCTAAATGATTGATACTGATTTCAGAATGTGATTTCCTTTGGGTTCTTACACTGTTTCAGGTTCTTTTTGCAGGCGGGATATGGAGAAGGAGTTTATATCTCCTCTAGGGATGGCTGGATGCATCTGCTCTGCATGTCAGCTTCCAGCTGATGGTCCACCCCCTACGCTGAAGGGCTGTGGCTGCAGATTTAACAGAGCCAGCTCAGAGGAATGCTGTGCAAATAACAGTTGTATTAATAAAGACCTACTGGCTTTATTTTCAAGGCTAAATACAGCAGAACTCAAAACTTCCTATTTTAAACTCAATTTCTTAAGAAAACATCACGCCTTTATTCTTCTGTCTGCTTGTCTCTCTTCACAAACAACTTTTGCCCTCACTGGCATTTTCAGCCAAAGCTGTCTGCATGTGGGATGTGACAACATTAAGGTCTTACAGATTCTATGAAAAGCAATGGCCACAGAGTACAAACATCTGAGCAGTGCCCCCAGTGTGGGAAGGGCAAGCATAGCTTGGCTGCTGCCCCCACCACGTGGCGGGAGCTGACTGGCTGTCAGCTCCTGGCTGGCACTGGGCACAAGGCACCAGGCTGCAGGAGGGGAGGTAGCCAGCACTGTCTGCAGGAACCAAGGGTTATAGCATGGAGAAGGGAGCACTGAGCTGTGGACAGCATGGCGTGATCAGGAGGAGGAAGGTTAGAGTATACAGCAACAGACTGGAGATATGAGAGCAAGGAGGAAGTGGGACTGGGAAAAGGATCTGGAAAGATCTTAGATGTCTTTTCCAACCTAAATGATTCTATGTAATTGTGGAAGGGAAGGGCTGAAGGACACTAATCCATAGGAAATATGGTTTCATTAGCCTCACTGCTCACAGGCTAACAGGTCTAAAAAGGAAAGGGGCTGCTATTTTTCCTGCCATTTCCCCACAGTCATGAGGACAGAGGATCAATGCCTTTTAACTTCTGCTCTGATCTTACTTAGGACTTCACTTGCACAGCTGCAATCCACAAAGCATTTTCTGGGATGCAGTTTGCATGAAAAACATTTCTGCAAAAGAAGGTCTTAATTGGGTCTGTGCAGAGAGGTCCCTGTGACCCTCTGCAGTGCTGGTCTGGTCTCAGGCTCACCACAGGCATCCCAGGGCAGGACCAGGCTCTGAAGCTGTACTTTGTTACCACCTGAGCAAACAGCTCAGATGATGAACCTGAAAGTCACACATGGGTCAGGGGATGTAAAACAAAGGATAAAGAAATCATTCTTACCTTATAGATCTTTCCCTCTTCAGTACCAACGAGAAACAAATAGTCTATCTTTTTGTGAAAATCAAATGATGTCCCGCAGCCTGTTAACAGAAGAAAGGTCTGCCAGACAGAGAATTGGTTCAGATGGCCAGCACATGCTCCCTGCCTATGGTAATCACACACTGCCTGCTTTTTCAGAAGCGATTCATTAGCCAGCAGCTCCCAAAAGAAATCAAAGCCACCCCTTCTGCTAAACTTTCCAAGTTGTGTCTGTCCCCAAGACCTGAAATTTGAAAAACCAACACAGAGACAGGGAAAAGGGAACTGAAAGAACCAGAAGGGGACTGGAAGAACAGTTTAGCCTAGGATTCGTTTTGGTAAGAATTGAAAATGCCTGGTGCAAATGTAAATATTGTGAGGACCTGGCCCACCTCCTGCTGGGGAAGAACAGATCTTTTCTGTTTGTTTAGTATCCACAAAAATGTATGTGATTTCCTATGCATAAAAGAGCCCAGACAGAAAACACCACATCATACCTTCCTGTGCTCTTTTTGCCCTTAACTCAGAATCCATTTAGCAGGCTCACTTCAGTAAAGCCAATAGCAAAGATGTGATTTGGGAAGAAATCCTCTGTTAGGCACAGAAGGATCCCATTAATGTCAAAAGCCCTGAATTGTGCAACATTGTGAACTGTGTTTAAAACAGGTGTCAACCACAACAGGATGTGACTCATTGAGATTTTGTGGCATCTGCTCCTGAGGCAGATGCATCATCATCCAAGAAAGCCAGTCCACATGCTGGTGAAAGAAAATTTCAGGAGGGTTCTTGAGCAGAAGATGGGATGTCTGTCAAGTGCCAGAGCTACTTGAGGCTGTCCCTACCAGCAGGGACACCCACAGCAACCATCAGACGAGAAACAGGAACAAACAGACAAGGCTCAGAATCACACAGTTAAAAGACAACTTTATGCACAGGCAGTTGTTTTAAGCATTATGTCTTTAACATTAACAAAATGTACTTCTCCAAGGAATTGTTACAGTAATTTCAACTCTTTAATACCACCTGCATTTTTAACATTCAAATGGATTCTTAAATATTCAAGACAAGTCTTTGAAAATCCATTTTCCAGTTACACTAACAAATAATCCCAGAGCCCCTGAGAGTTCTGCAGCGTACTGCTTTATCTGGTTTCTTGCAACCCATGTGGCACTGCAAAGCTTCCCACAAACTATTCAGCAGCAACTAGCCTAGAAACACAGCAATTCTTAAATGCAGAGCAAGGGCCTCCTCGAAACACAGGTCCCATCTTCTCAGCCAAAAGCAGGTGTAGAAGGATGATAAGAGGATTCCTCAAGGACTTCCTTGTGTAATTCAGGACCTCCAGAGCTGACTCATCCCATCCTATCTCAAATGCAGGATGATCAGGATGAGAGGATTCAGTCTAGAACGACTGCACTGACTCCACTCTGTATGGAGGGAGCTTAACATAGTAGCTCAGAATAGATGCTGTGTTTCTACACAGCCCAAACCTGATGAGGCACAGCCCAGCGCTGGCTGGGTGAGCTGTGTGCCCAGGAAAGGGCAGAGGTTGCTTTTTACCTTGATTTCACCAGTCCAGACAAGTGTCTGACAGTAAGAACAAAACTGACTTAGTTTTGACATATACAGCTAATGCCTGTGCCTTATCCACATAGAGATATCCCAGTAAAATGGACATTTTTGGAATTAATGTTCAATTCATCTTTCTATGGAAGTAAAGGTGATCTCTAACCAGGAAAACTTGACTCAGTTAGCAGCCATTGCTCCAAACAGACTTTGCCCTACTACCTGATGAAAGCAAGGAGGCGTAACCCTTCTTTAGCTCCTTTCCATCTCAACACCCCGCTCCCAATTTAATTTCCCAGAATGACTGATTAGAGGCTTTGTGTCAGTAATTAATCAGCATGGCAAGGACTTGGGCTCTTACCAAGCGTTTGCAGCTGCAGCCCCTCTGGCCCCTGCATCGCTGTTCCCTCTACTGACAGCTTGATGACATCCATATGAACCAGCTCATTCTGCAGGCAGAGGAGATTCCACATGAATAGCATGCTTTGCAGTGACAATACAGAGACATTCAGTACTTTGAAACGGCAAATTTTATGGAGGAATTTTAAAAAGCTGTCCAAAAGTTGCTTAATGTTTCACATTTGGCAACTTGCTAACATGCTGCTTTACATAAAACCTTCAGGAGACTGGTGCTTTGGTGCACTGGAACTGAGAGCCGCTGGTACGTTACCTTAACATGTGCACTTGACCTGGAAAATTTTGGGTTTCAGGGTCAATGTTTTTTAGTGGAGGTTGACATAGAGAGCTTAAATCATTGTGTTTAGTTAAATCACCCTGTGTGGCTTAAGATGGATATTTCATATTCTCATGGAGCTAAGTAAAGCCCCACACTAATGAATAGTAACTTATCATCTTGCCAGTCCTTGCTTCTTAACATCTTCCTGTTATCCCCAGAGCAGCTTCAGTTCCCAATTCTCACAACTTTATGGGCTCTGAGATTCAAATAACAACAACATCTAGCAAGCAGCTGCCCCCATGGGAAAAGTGCCCCATGTTTCTGTTCTCAGCAGAGCTCTGAAGAGCTCTCATGACACTGCTGTGCAAGGTGGTGTATGAACACAGGGCAAAAAGGCTGTGTACCAAAGAGTTTACAGCCGAGTGAGAGACAGAAGACAGATGAAAATAGACACAATGAGTGTAAATATAAAGAAACTACCAGAGGGAAAGACACACTTTCAGACCAGCTTTGGGAGCTAAAACGCTACTGCACCATGGAGTTGGTTATGAATATAAGAGCACCCTGGGGTTCCAGAGGTCTCTTCCAACCCCAACCATTCTGTGATTCTCTGATTATGTGATAAAAAGAACAAACAACTAATGATTAATAAGCTGTGTCGGCTCTGGACTGGATGTTATAATGAATTTGCAAATTTCCCACCAAAGCACTGTGGGAACAAAACATAACTTCTTAGCTCAGTGAATTTAGCTGTAGTTGAAGCTTCTCTTAGCCCAGAGCAGGACTCAGATGGAAAAAGAGATTCTGCCTGGCAAAGTGAACCCCAGGAAGTTCCATGTTGGGGAATATGGAAGCTTGTGAGCATCTATTCAGTACTGCGTTTCAGAGGGGGCAATGTTCTATAAGGCATTTTTATCTTATTCTGGGGGTACAAATTTATAGAGGGTTCAAAGGAGGTCAAAACCCATAAAGTAGTGTACTTCCTTCTCACTGATTCTCACTGCTGCACACGAACATGCCCTGGCCTATTGACAGCAGCAAATTGTTCTCCAAGAGAGCAGCAAGAAGCAGGACAGACTCCTGCAGAGCTCCACCTTAGGGACTCTTCTTACAGCATGTTGGTTACAAGTCTGATTCAGAGGGTAAAGGCAGGAGTGATGCTAGGAAAGAGGCCATACATGCTGGTGTACATGTGCAAGAATTGAAAGAGCAGTGCCCAGAGCAACGAGGAGCAGAGCATATTCCACTACATATCCAAATAGGAACGCTGATGGGCTGTTGGGACTGCAGTCAGGACATGCCAAGCAGCATTTGCCCCTGCTCAGGTTCCCAGCTCTGCCAGCTCTCCCAGAGAGCATGTGCCCTGTCCAAGCCATGGCTGGTGGCCATATAAGTCTGGTCTGAAGAGCAGCTTCAGAGCTGCCTGCAGCTGGTCATGTTGATATACCTGGTGTGTCAGACGTGTGATCTGGGCAGGCCCAGAGATGTGCTAGAACACTATCTCTGTGGTCTGGTAGCAAGGCAAACCTTGAGAGACCTTCTTCCTAAGCACACACACCTTTCTGCAGCCTTCTTCTGAAGATGACTCCCAGCACCTCCACCTGGCAAAGGCCCCTGTGGACGGCTTCTGCAGCCCCACTCCTTCACAAAGGACCTTGTGCAGACTTCCCTGCTGTGCTGATTTTGTCTTGTACTCAGCTTCACAGCATGAAAAACGCATCTGTTCCTGTCGCCAGAGACACTCACATATTCCTCTGGGTAAACAACCTGCTGACAATTTGGCCTTCCAGGAATACTGAGCAATAATATGTTGCTTCTGCCTAATAATTGTAGAGCACTTTGTACGCATCAGTGAATCAGGCCTTACAGCAGCTGTTTTCCCCTTAGTTCTTATTAGCCTTAAGTGATGAAGGAGGCCCAGAGCTGTTCAGTAATTTAGCTGTAGGTCACACAGGAGTGGGTGAACTATGACTACTAATCAAACCTGGGATTGCTGAGCATCAGCCTGAGAAGCAATGCCATGCTGCAGCCCAAACAATTCCTTGAAGTGGCTCTGACATTTCTCTTTTTAGATAGGCAATGTGTGCAGACAAGGTGGGAGAGTAGTCATCCAGTGGCAGAAGTCCTGCATCCTTCCTTGAAGTTTTACACCTTTATGGTGACCCAAGACCAAGTCTAAGTACACAGAACTCACATGCTGTTTTGTGAAATTTGTCCAAAGTGATTGTGCCCATTTCTAACAGAGACAATCACTATGGTCAAGGAAGATCAAGTGTCCCTGGCTAATCTTTGACAACTCTTCTATCCAAATCTTGAGTGTAGTTTGCCAAATATTCAGCTGGAAGAAAGAATGAAATTATCCACTTTGTGCTTGCAGCTTTGGAAGTGTCAAACAGCTATCACTGTTTGAAGAAGCTTTACTTCTGGATAGTCCTGTCAAAAAGATTAACGAAGTACTCTTTCATTTATTTCCTATTTGTGCTATGGTTTTGCAGAATAGAAGACCTCTGGAGTGTCTTCAGTTTTATCCTAAATGAAACCCAGAGAAAGCTCTTATAAAACTGGAATTCAAGCAGATTATCCATTTCTCCTTGCTGGATAAAATAACACAGATTGTAACAAAACTCTCTTTCCATCCTGTTTGTTGCTTTCCCTGTTGAATCTCTGTGGCTACCCCCCCGCCAAAAAAAAAAAAACCAAAACAGC
>VZRJ01006581.1:44930-68419 GCA_013397565.1 Ptilonorhynchus violaceus
TCTCACTTGAAGCACCTTTAGAGTCTGACAGTGAGCTCTGTGTAACTGCTCTTTGAGAACACTGCCTGAGCCACCTGAGCAGCCTCTTTATGGTGATTTTACCTAATTCATATTTCTCTACTTCAGTATGTCACTGTGTGAGCCTGGATCAAAAGCTTTAGTCAAGTCAAGATGGATAGAGGTGACACCCTTTATTGCCTCTCCCTTCTCCATGAGGCCCATTTCTCTGGAAAAAAAAAAAAAAGGAAAGAAAAGAAATTATTCTGGCTTGACAATCTATTCTGGACAAATCCATGTTGGCTTCTCTGAATCACCTTATTATCTAGACATTTACCAACAGTGTTGCCATTTATTCAAGTGCTTTTCCAGTCTTTGAAATTGGTCTGACTGGTCAGTAATTCTCTGGGTCCAGTCCTATCATTTTCCTCCAGACATTTTTCCACTCCTTCCAGCCCTTTGAGATCTTTCCTTCTTTCTCTGTCTATGCTTGTCCTAAAGGCCAGACTGCAGCCTGAAGCACTGCTGTGCTATTTTCCACACTCTTTGAGCCCCTATGGCTGGCTTCAGATGCCTCTAGCTGGGTGAATTGTCCAGTGTCGCTCTTGGACACGAAATAAGCACGCGAGTCGCAGTTATCAAGGGCCACCAGCCAGGGCAGAGGCCAAGGAAGAATGGAGGAAAAGAAGGGGCCGACCTCTGCCCTCAGTCTTTACTTATATGTTTTCAGAAAGTACTGTGGATTGGAGGAGGAGAACACCACCTCCTACTGTCCACTGGTCAGCAGAATTGTCTATCACACAGACTACAGGAATTCAAAACATCAGACCGGTTAGAATAAACAAGAGCTATGTTTACAGAAAAGTGCATGGGAAACTACTCACAGAACTTAAACCACTGCACAACTAAAGAACTGCAAAATGCAGGGCTACAGTCCAGACTGTCTTCTGGGCCCCGGTACTCTGTCCATGCCACTGTCTCTCCTGTATTCAAGGACAGGCCCTTTGAGGAAAGCACCTTTAGACACCTGTTTGCCAGACATTGGCTCTACAGCATCAGTGAAAAGTGTTTTGGGACTGATGACAGCAGATGATCATATTTCAGTCTGCCCATGTCACAGGTACATGAATGGGTGTGAGTCCATAGGTGACAGCAGAGTGATGCTTGCCTTCATCCATATCCCAGAGTACCCCCCAGCCCTGCCTCTGAGTCCAGGTACTCACACAGCTCAGATGCTGTAAATGGGCTTGCACATAAACACCAGCATCCGCTTAAAACGCAGAACGGATGTAGCCCAAAAACTCTCTGAATGCATGTAATGGCCTGAAATTGCTCTGGCTATTTCTTTAAGTACTCCAGGATATGTTAATCTGAGCTTGCTGATGAGCAAGAACCTGTCTCATCTAAATATTCTTTAATATGCTCTTTCCTTATTCTGATCTGTGCTTTTATCCTCTAGTTACATCAAGCACACTAAGCAGCCAGTCTCAGACATTTACTGTAAGATTAAACAATACAGCACGAAATATTTCATCCTTATTCATACCACTCAGTAGTAGCTGAAAGCTTGCTTTAGTAATAAGCCTATATTCTTCACTCCTTTAACTACTTACATGCTTCCCAAATATTTCCTCCTTCTCTCTTATGATCCAGGATAATCACAGCTTGCTTTGCACATTCACTTGTTTTTATTAATTTATGTTTGTGCTCTTTCCTAATACTCAGCTTTAGACACATCTTTGTTTCTGTGCCTCAAGCATTTCTTTGTAAGCCACTGTCAAGCTGGAGATGTAGCTGTACAGGCCCCTCTCAGAGACCCTGCCATTCTGCCCAGCCCAGCAGCTCAGGCAGTTCACTCGTCTGCCTCCTTAGCTGAACCGAGCCACAGCCTCTTGTAGAAGTCCAGCTGTGCATCACAAGTCCTTCCTAGCCCATCTGGGCTCTCCCAGCCACCCTGTTTTGTCCATACCTTGGTCACACAGGGTAAGTAGTGGGATTCAGACACCTCTCCTTACATTCACACTGGCTGAAAACTTTTACTCAAGGCTTCCCACTGGCAAACATCTGCTCCTTGAGCAAGGATGCAAACACAGCGAGTGAATCAGCCCTCAGCTCTCTCTAGCTGTGCCTGACCTGGCAGCCAAGCACAAACACAAACCTGCTGTCCAAACCACATTTCCTGTGTCGCTATGCACAAGCCTGGGCCAAAGCAAAGTGCCAGAAGAGCTCTGGGGCTCTCTCGAGGTGGATGAGCTGAAGGTGTGCTGTGGTTTAGCAAGGGCACAAACTCTCCTGGATGCAGTTTGGCTGCATCCGTCGCACAATGGCCCAGGTCACCAGCTGACAGATGAACACCATATGGATTCTTGCAGAGAGAGACATAGACCAAACTCCAGCTGGTAATATCCATATAAACCCGGACATGTTAATCCAACTGCAGGCGCCTTTGGTCTGTGTAGTGCACACTTTCTCCATTCTGCAGCCAGCCTGCCTTTTAGTCTGCCTCAGCATCACGCTGAGGGCTCGTGCTGAAGCGCTGATCTACAACAAATTGCTCCACAGGTCACATCTTCTGGAGCCAGTCTGATGTCCCCTGTGCTCTGGTGCAAATATTCTCCTGGACTCCCTTATACCAGTCTCTGATTCGAACTAATGAGCAGTTCTCATTTCTTCACTCTGTGACCTCCAAATGTGTTCTTGTTTGTTCTTGACAGCAACTTTCAGCAAAACAGCATCCAGAATCATCAAATCATTACCAGCAGAGAACAAATCTTTCACATTCTTTTCCTGCCAATGACAAATTGCCATTTTTTTGTTTATTCTCCTCCCTGGGTCACTCATCTATGCTGTTTGCCAAGGGATCTGCTGCTGTGAAAGTCTCCTTCTACACCCAGCTTTATCCTGAGTCTGCTGACTTTTTGTTTTGCTGGAGCAAATAGTTTGTCCCTCCTTGCTGCTGAGACAAAGCAGTGCGTCTACAACAAAGTTCCCAAATGTCCTCCATCAAGGACATTGCCAGTTATTCTTCATTTGCTGCTTACCATGCCTGGCACCATAAGTGGGCCTTGACACCCTGCAGAGGATCCTCCACCAAATACCACGAGCGAAGCCAAGGCCAGGCACCCTGAGGAGTATAAGCAAAAAGCAAGGCTCCTCTTCTGCAATCAGTCACAAGAGACCTCCCCCAAAAATTATTCACTCAGCCACCTAGACAGCACAGGGTACTTCACTCACAGGCAAAGTAACTCCAGCATCAGTTTTTATACATCAAGAGACAGGAAGAGAAAGGTGTAGAGGTGAGAACAGGGCAATGTCTGGAGCCCCTTCCCAGTGCCAGCTTGGACAGCAGTTCAAGTTATCCTGTGTTGAGGTGAGAGGAAGGAAGACAGAAAGCTTCACTCCTCACCATGGTTATTTGGGATAAAGGCAAAGAGTGAGCTAAATCCAGATGGTTCATTTCCACTCAAGGCAATAATAAAGATTCTAAAGAGCTGAGATAACTGAGTGCAGCCTGGTCAAAGGTCAAAGCAGCCCAGGCAGCCTCTTTGGCTAAGTCTATACTTGGTGAAGAAGGAGCTCCTGGGTCCTGCTTGCATTTGGAGCATATGATACTACTGTGGCAGAAGATTCGGCTGTGCTCTGGCTATGCGTAGGTCTGGACTTCCTGCCAAAGGTGAACATGGGCAGGCAGGGAGGGAGGAACTTTAGTATGCCCAGCTGGTCCTTCAGCGAGGGAGACCAGAACCATGGAGTCACCGGCATGCCCATCTGGGAGCCAGCATGGCAGGGTACAGCAAGCTCCTGCCCTGTGGTGCACACTCAGCAAAAGAGATTGCTGGTCTGTATCTGCACTTTTTGCCATTCCTGTCTATTACACCAAGAAACAGACAGTGTTTCTGCTGTGGAATGTCTGCTAAGAACAAAACATCTCAAAAATTTTTAAAAAAAGAGTTTTGGTCAATATTGGCATAGAAGATATTAGTCCTTGATTTTTTTTTTTTTTCCAGAAACCCTGCTGTGAAAGCATAGTCCCTGTCCACATCCACACCCCTGGGCTCTAGAAAAGTGGCGGTAAAAGCACAGTGAACCAAGCCACAACCAAAGAGGAGAAGCCACCCCAGAGTGGAATAATCAGGCTTGTCATATGGTGAGACCTGGGCTGCCACTGTCACACTGAAGAGTCTTTGCACATCCAGGAACTTCACGTGAAAAGAGCAACTCCGCTCAGGACTTGGGGGACACCTTTCTGCCAGTGTCTGAGATATCTGCATGGGCAAGATGTTGGAGATTCTTTTGAGGGCAGAACGACTTTTCAGGCCAGGAGGCTGATGCCAGCATGGAGGCAAAATCAGATATTCCAGAAAGGATCATCCGAGCCTCTTCCTCCTAGACCCCATTTATTGTTTAAAGGAAGGCAGGTCCCACATCGAGCTACAAGCAAAACAGAAGTACTAAGGCCTTCCTTCTTTCAGTGCCATATAAAAAGATAAACTGTAACTAGACATTTAGCAAAATTAACTTTAAGGAGCACAGGCAGATACATCTGACTCTGTAAGGCCTGATGAAATTCAACCAGTGCTTAAGGGAGCAGCTGAAGCAATCTCTGAATTTCATAGCAATTAGCTACAAAAACTAGAAGAGAGGAGAGGTCCTGGGGGACAGAAACAGGCCAAAAATGCCCACAGGAAACACAAAACAAACTCTGTCTTGAAGGATAGGTTAAAGGACTATGGATGAGTCAGCCTAATGCTGAACTTTGAGAGTTGGAACGAAGTATTAAGTCATATGAACAGGATAGAAAATGAGGATCATGAATATAGACTTGTCAAGAAAAGACCTTGTCAAACAGAATTTATTTCCTTCCTTTTCAGGGTAACAGGTCTAAAGGAAAGAGTTGATGTGTTTCACCTTTAATTTTGTAAAGTTTTTTACATACTCCCTGCAATGTTTTCAGAATAAAGAGAAGGAATTACTATGAAGTGGATGAGTGCTTGAAAATGAATTCCCCAGCCATGATAGTGATTTCTTGACGAGCTGGGAGAACATCTCAAGACAGTTCCCACAAGGGACTATCCTGTGTTCAGTTCTACACAATATTTTCTTTAGTAAGTTGCATAGTGAACTGCAAAATACGTGGAATGTTTGCAGATGACACAGTTGAAAGACATTGGATTCCATTAGGATAAGGACTCAAAGTTATCCTGAAAAACTGGAGACATAATCTGAAAATAATGAAGTGAAATGTGATAAAGACAAGGGCAGAGGGACACAGAGAAAGGACAAAGAAAGCATTAAGCACATAGAAATTAGGGAATTTCTGGCTAAGTGACTGTAGTGCAGAAAAGGATCAGAGGCTGGTGTGGGAATCAGCAAAGTGACACTTCTGGAGGGGCACAGAAATCCTTTTCACATGTATTAGGAAGTGCTTACCATGTAAGACACAGAAGGCAATGACTCTGTTAGTACCGGTGAAGACGTCTAGACTGCCCAGTCTCATTTTGAAGAAAGCACTTCAGGAATGATAACATGATGTCTGTGATAGCATGATGGGAAGAGGAAGACACTCTCAAGGTCTGCCTCTGCCACTTCTCGTTTCTGTCGTTCACAAACAGTTCCCCAGTTCCCGAAAGGAAGGTTTGGTCTGATTTTAAATTCAGTCTCACCTCTCACATGTTTACTCTGTGTCATGTTCAATCACACTGTGACTACTTTGTTCACTGCAATAGATGGAACTGCTTTGTATAGCAAACAAGTCTTTTGACTGTGAGTAAAAGCTGATGGAGAGACATAAATGAAAATTACTTGTTACTTAAAAATAAATTCATTGAAAAATGCTCCTATCTTAAAATCTGGGTTTTCTTTTAAATGCAAATGTTTCAGCGATGACAGTAATCTGCAGATAAGGGAGCTGCTCAGCAAAGGAGGGTTCTCAGTACTATTCTGTCTTTTGTAGAAAAATTTTACCAAGTAGTTGACATTTTACCATTAAATCATGCAGCAAGACAGAATGGATCAGTTCAATTTGCTTAGGAAGTAAACTTGCCTTCATGACAGAAGCCATTGAAGAGGTAAAGTCTGCAAGGAGTAACTCTTCCCAAAGGTGAGTCAGTAATATTTAAATATTTGGCTGTACTGTTTGCCTTAGAGAGGAAATGGTTTAGACATCCGATGAATATCAAAGTGTTCAAAGATTCCAATGTCTTTCAGTCAGTTTGGGCTTCCTGCATTTCTCTTACATCTTTAATGAGCAACTCTGACCTAAGGGACTCCCTGCCATCCTATCTGTAGCAGAAGCAGGGATTTACTCAGATGTCTCCTTACTTTACCTACTGTGTGTTTGTGATAATCAACACGGCAGTTAGAAGAGTCAGGGTGGCTGACAGGCTTGGTAACTACTGAAACAGGCAGGTGCTTCATCTACAAAGAAATTAGGCAGCAACCAAGGCAGCCAGCTTGGCAGGACCATACCTCACCAAGCAAAGATGCAGGAGAAAGAATCCTTTCAGAATTCCTATGATAATGAAAAGCATCTCAAAATCCCCTGGAACAGAAGACACAGCTCAGCACTGCCTGGATGCTGCAGGAGTAGCCCTCAACTGCAAGATGTAAGGCACCTGTGTCATGGGCACGAGGCTGGATGATGACTTTATGCATGGATACCACCAAATACTGGCCCTATGTGGTGGAAAATGGCTGTTCTGGCTACAAGCAATACCAGGAACTTCCCGTCTAATAAATTTACAAATAATTTCTCTCCTTCCAGCAGCACATGACTATTTACAAGTTTTACTACAAGCATTCTTGGGGTTTTCTCCTCCAAAGTCCTTGAAAACTTCCAGATAGCTGAGGAAAAACTGCCAGATGAGCTCACCAGCAATGAGAAAACACTCAAACTCCTGTATCATATTTAGTCCCATAAACAATCTTCTTCTGAAAAATGCTACTCTCCTACACCTAGATCAAGTGCCCTGCACCTTGTCAGCATCCTCCTGGGACTCAGAGCACCAGGCACCACCTCTCGAGCATCAGTGAACTCAAAGGTGCAAGTTCAGCCAAGAGGAGCAAGGAACTGAGCCCACTGCATTAGTGTGTTCACAGACCATCCACAAATTTGGGGTCCAGAAAAAGGGTAGCAAAACCTCTCCTACTAAAGAGCACATTTGGTGATAGTGCGAGGGACTCAGCAGTACGCAGAGAGCACGGCCATAGGAGAGCCACTGACGCAGGGCAAAGGCCCAGCCTGAGGCTTGTGCATCACTCATGCTTCAGAGACTCAGATTTATCTGTAGGAAGCAGAGCTCAGTTATAAATAGCACTGGATAAGGCTGGCCGTACTTTCAGCTTGTTTTCTTCCTGCTGGGATTTGGATGCTCTGCTTTGTGTAGTGTCCCACCAGGAATCTGCGTGCTTATTCCCCTCACAGCACTGCCCGGTGTATTTATTAGGCCAGCATGTTAACAGAGGAGGAGGGAGGAACCAGGCATTAGTCTGTCAGCTGTTTGTCCCACCCGTCGCCATGTTCCCATACCAGACACAGCACACAGCTGAGCAATGGGTGCCAGAGGCCAACAAAGCTCAGGGGTATTTAACCAGTTGCAATTCACAGCTCTTGGTTTCAATTCTGACTGTGCTCATGGTGCAAGATTCCCAATTTACAATAGAAAAAATACGAAGTTTCTTGCTCTGTGTGCAGGAAAAGCAGGCACACAGGGCAGGCAGGCTGGCGTCCAAGCCCCCCAAGCTGCCTGATGTTGCTAAATCAGAGACAGCACCTGTAACACAGCTGACAGAAGGTTTCCATCTCCAAAGGATCAAGCAGACTTGCAGCAGGTGTGGGGAGAGACTCTCCTGGGGCTTGCTGGGTGCTGAGAGCCCCAAATACAACATCTGTGGCAGCTCACCATGGCTCTAGGGGTGGGAGAAGGGTGGAAGTCATGGCCAGCCTCCCCACATCTTGTTGATCAATGTGACCTTGCCTGCACCATTCCTGCCCAATTTGCCCCTAGCTCTGCCATTATCATTCTTTTACCTTTATTTCATCCTCTTCAGAGCAGCACTCTGTTGTTTCACAGGCTGTATAAGAGCCATTAAGACCCATCAGTGCATTTATATACACACTATAAAGCAGTAGAACAAGATCCAAGCAACCAAACAAATGCATTACAACTTCTCTGCTATTTTAAACCTCAGGCTAACATCTTCCAACATCCCAAGGCCTTCAGGGACTTTTAAATTTTAGAAGTGAAGTTTTCTCCACAAACTAGCACCAGTGCAACTAACAGGCAAAGAAAATGTCTTGTATTTTGCTTGGAGACTCCAGAAAAGAAATAATCAACCTGAAAATGCACAGTAACATGGTTTGGATCCTAAGCGAAAGGAAGAGGGGTGACAGTAGCATGACAGGAGAATCTGTTTAGCAAGGAACAATGAGAGCAGAAGGTAGAAAATAAGTTCAGCATCTGAATGAAGGAGGGAAATACATCATCAAAACAGAAAGAGCTCATTTTTAGACACACATTACATGATCTGCAATGGACACTTTGCCAGACAATTTCTAACCCAAAAGATTCCATACCCAAGGCACAATTTAAAAATAACCGTGAATAATTTCTGAATCTCCAGAAGATACAGTTAGATACCATCTCAAAAAGTACAATGTCGAAGTTAAGCTATCAGGGATTTTGTTTATTATTGTCAAAGACATTTAGGAATAAGCATTTAGATGTTTACTTTTCACTAACCTACAGTGGCTTAAAAAGTGTCCAACAGTTTTGGACAAGGTACAAGAATGCTGCAAGAGATTTTATCCAGCATTTCTGCCACAGGAGTGTCTTGCAATTTCCACCACCTCTATCATGCATAAATGAGCCCAAAGCCTCCAGATGAACTTTTGTGGCTCAGCAGAGCCTTTCCAAAAAATGGTGAAAGTTAACTCCATGGGAGACAGGATTTCCTGCATTAGGGCTGTGCCTGCAGTGAGCTCTCACAGTGACTGAGGACAACCAGAAAGCTGCTGATCTCAACCCTGATTTCTACAGCAAGCATACGGCAACTCTTCCCAAGCACAGCCCTTCCTGCCCGGTTCCCTCCAGGAGAGGACAGGGACACAACTGATGCTTGTCAGTCACTAAACGCCTCATGGTGCTGCAGTGAGGAACCCAGTGTCAGGTCCTCAGCAGACAGGACAACTGCTGCTGCAACAGCCTGTTACTGGACAGAATTCAGTGTAGGGAGCAGGACCGCTCCAACAAGAAAACCTCTTACAGACTGAGATTTCTGGACCCCAAATGCATGTTGACTGGCCTATAGATGCTGATTCCACTCCTCCATACTTCTGTGCGAGTGCAGAATGAGTGAAGTGACCTCTCTGGTGAGGACAGAGTGGCCTCTTTTACTCTTGGGACATCAGAAGTTAATTAGACTTTTTGCCCTCTTTGCACTGGGCCAGGTATGCAAGGCAGGGCAGGTAGTACGAAAAATGTAGTAGAAAGCTGGAGCTGAAGAGAAAGGTCCTCTGTGCAAACATCGAACTGACCCAGTATGAGAAACACAGTTGCCTTGCTTTACTGTAGACGTTTGGTCCTCAACGATCCTCACAATTGAGTTTCTGCCCTATTTTCCCTTCAGACTACATTCTCCCACTTGCCAGCCCACATCCTGACGCTTCTCATCCCTATCCTGGGTTCAGACTCCTTGGTTTCAGGTCTTTGTTGCTTTCCTTTCTTCTCCAGATTTCTGTTTCTCCTCTAGAGTTATCCCCTAGCAGTATCATCACAGAGCTGAATGAGATTTTTTCTCACTGAACTAGCCCCAGCAAACACCTGTTTTGTGCGTCTTAGTGAAGGCAACAGAAATGGTGTGGAGGCTGTTCTGAGACAGCTGATAGCAATTCTGACCTTGATAGCAACCTTCTGTCTTATATTTTTCTTTTATTTCCTTTGCATCAAACAATTTGTTTGCGTGAAGCCAAAGGAACAAAATATTATGAGAAGCAGTAACATCTCAGAGGCAAAGCAAGCTGCAAAATCTGTTTGTCTGACTGCAGATGACAGATTTAGGAGAATGCCCGTCATCAGAAATGAAACAATGTGGTGGTGTGACAGTGGATTATGAACAAAATGCTTTTTTTTTTTCTCCTAAGTGCAGCAAATATGATCAGCTTCCCATACAGACTTTTTTTGTGGAGCTGTGCGCAGAAGCACGGAATTGGGGTGGCGAACAGCAGGCCATGCTGACTTTAAAGGGATTTGCATTTACTTTTATCAGCAAAATAAGACTTCAGTAAGTCTGGGGTGGCTTCATGAACTGCAAAAGTTCAGTGTAGACTTATTCACGGACTTAGATTGGAACACAGAAAGTAGACACGTAGAAGGGATACGCAATTATGGGACAACCTCCAGCAAGCAAGTTCAGGTGTATTTTATCAGGTTTACACCCGAGATGGGACTTCCACAAGTTCTACTGGAAAACTATTCTACAAGCTGACACTCCTTTTAGTATTCTTTGGCAGTTTGCAGGCTATTATCATCCTGCCTTGTCCTTTTTATCTTAACCATGAGCATCACATCTAACCTGAGAGGCATTTGGTGAAGAACTAGCCTGCAGTGGCCAGCCCTTTCTCCTCCCGTGCACAAATATATGGCAGAAAGTAATTATCTCAGGATGCCATCTGAAGCTCCATGGTATCAGCTCCTCAGGGAGACCAGATCAGCTTCAGTAAATCAACAATGAACAAAGGTGTGTTTCTAACCAGTGATGTCTCCATAGCAATTCCAAACCACGCTGTCCACACGGGCATGCCTGTGACAGCTGAGATTTGCTTGAAGCACAACCAAAAGAAATGTTCCATTTGCAGATCCTTGGGTCAACTCTCTGCAGTGGGAATTTAGTCAGTAACTCTGATGGTGAGCAAGTAAAAAAAAATAATAATTTCCAGCCCTCTGCAGCAGTATTTGCTCTGTACTAGTCTCAGCAGCAAGCAGCAATAACAAGCGGCAAGTCCTTTTGGCTTGATGTGAAAGTAAAATAGAAGCACACAGTGAAAACAAATCTGTCAAATAAGATGTGTTTTAGGAAGGAGATTGAACAACAGAAACAAACGCTGACACATAGTTTCAGTTATCAATTTCTGATTCTGAACTGCTCCAACTTTCAAATACTTCAAACCTCAAATATTTGGTACATCCCACTGTAGAAAGGTAAGAGAAAAAGCACTCTTTTCAGTTGTAAATGAACCCTAATAACCATCTTTTTTAAAAGCAAGGAGAAAGTAAGAACAAATCTCAAAGCCAGAAAAAGGAGAGGCTCTATGCTGAGAGTCCCTTCCCAGCAGGGTGTCACTTCTCCCCAGAGAACACAGCTCCTGTGGGCTCTGGCTGCCAAAGTCTAGTCCAGTTCTTCCACTTCGGCCAACCTCATTAACCTCCAGTGCCAAGCCCTGGGATGGAGCCATTGGCTCAAAAAAATACACTGTTCAGGGACTTGCTTTGTAGGTCTACTCAGAGATGATGGGAATGTGAGGATTTTGCTGACTAGTTGAGCATTATTTTGATTAGAGTGGGGGGTAGGTTAATGGCATATAGGCTTTTTCCCAGCAGAACATGACAGGTTTGACAGAGTTTTACAGGAGGTGACTCCTTTTAAGCTGATGTTTACATTCAAAGGCGGAGACCTGAATTCACTGACCTGGGAGACCATTTCTAGTTCTGTGCTCCAGTGAGACCTGAGTTTTGGTGGTGTTAGCCACATTGCACTGCATGTATATACATTCACGTGTCTATGTATGTGTTTATTTCTATCTGGAATTGGATCGTCACCAATTAGTAATAAGCAATTAGAAATGTGTAATTTTAAGCTAGAATTTTCCATTATTTACAATGCAGAAGCACTTAATACAGGTTCTCACCTCAATTACCAAATCTACAAGAAACCATTGCTGTGCTCTTTAAAGAAATAGGGAGTGGTATTGGGCAGACAAACTCTTCCTTAGGTAATAGAATTAGAAAATTTGTATTATTTTATTTTGCTCTTAACAATGGGAACGTTACATCAGCTTTGTTTTATGCCAATGTACTGAGATATTACTAAGTCACTGAAGATGAAACGGCACAAGAAAAGAGCTGTCAGTCTGCTTTACTCACTTCCCATTTTGTTTCCATTGTGAAACGGCTGCATTGTTTCAAAAGAAAAAAGCCAGGCAGTCCAGAGAATAAAGGCTCCTAATTGCTAAGGATAATGTTGTTACTCTTCTACTTTGTTCACTTTTTCTACAAAAGAAAAGGATTTTTTTTTTTTGAGGTCTGGGATCTAGACAAAGACCAGGCCTCAGACTAGCAGGGTGTTGATGGGGAAGAATAGGGGATCTTTGAGCTAAATACGAGAAATAAGGCATCACTTTCTAGAATCATTTAATGCTGAATGAGGAATAACAATCCAATGCCTCAACCTAACAGGTAGCCCATGCTGCTTTTCATCACATCAAATGGAGCGAAAACCTTTCTAAACCTTTTGGCTGATATTGACAAATGTTTACACTTCAGAGCTTTCCAAGAAAGGTACAAGCTCATTGTATTGCTGTGCAATCATCTAATTACTAAAGTTGCTCACTAGTTTTGTAGCAAGTAAAAAATTGTAGTGCTAGTCATGGAGTCACAGTATAGTTTGGGTTGAAAGGGACCTTAAAGACCATCTTGTTCCAACCCCCCTGCCATGGACAGTGACACCTTCCACTAGACTAGATTGCTCAGAGAAATTTTCTTATTCCTGAAGAAAACTAGGAATAATGATTCTTAGCACTCAACCTGTGGAAATAAAGAAGCAGGAACTACAGTCTACTCATAGCCACATCTATCCATATCCATGGGGTAGTTTCCCTCCTTTTCAGAGCTATCTTGCTAGAGTCCCTAATGATTTTTTTCACTTCTGAGCCACACTGCTGCCAAGTGGTACACGTAAACCTACCCCTAAAAACCCCATAGAGACTGCCTCCACTGCTGAAGGTACCTGCTTCTGGCCTGTAGGGAAGAGGCTGCTCATAATACCCCTTAAGCATACACTGTCCTTTCCAATATAATCTGGGGCACAAATGATGTGGGATTTTTGCATCTATAATGTGCAGTAATAGCTGTGGCCTCCCACAGAATGCTGCAGCAAGGCCATGAACAATTGCACATAGGACTCATTTCTGGCCAGGCTTTTTTACTGGAAGCCTAAATGCCAATGGGAAAAGCTTGGAAGTTTCCTCTGTGTGCGTGTGTGTGCGTGTGTGTGCGTGTGTGTGCGTGTGTGTGTGTGTGTGTGTGTGTGTGTGCCTGACACATTGTAGCATGACAAGAACCCACATCTGGGGTGCCATATTAAACTGTAAGAAGAACTATAAATATCTGCTAGAGGAAGAGCTTTGGACAGACAGGCAGGAAATGCAAAATTCAGGTCTTCTCTGAAATGTTACATTCACATGAACTCTCTGTTTATAGCAAGCATGGGTCTTGCTCTTGGCATATTCCACATTCATCTGTAGACCCATCAGGTTCCCTTGATTTCTTGGACTTTTATTGGAAGACGCAGTAATAAGGAGCCATGGCTGGGGAAGAATCCATGGAAGGCACATGCCGAAGTTCAAGGAACATTGACGTGGGACTGTATTAGCCAGCCTAAGTCAGGTGACAGCAGCAGTCACTGCAACAGCACCTGTAGCCCAGGCCAGCAAACCAAACACACTCCCCTGCACCTCAGCAGGCTCATACAGACCATGAAATATGTGCTGCCACAGTTCTACTGCTATAAACAAGATCAAAAGCACATACACCTTCCAGTGCTTCAATCTGAGCTCAGATTACACTGCAGACATAGCTAGTTAGCTGGATGTAGCAACATATTCACCCTGACCTTTCACAGTACCATCCATCTGGTGGCTTTTTGTGATGGATGCCAGAGAGGCATTACTTCAAGAACACTACTTGCACATCACAATTCTGAATTCACTAGAGTACTTCAAGGTTAACCAAAAGGTCAACTACAAGGTGGTGTGTCTTGAATCCTGCTGGCAGCCAGTTCCACAGGCAGCTGCCCCTGGACTTATCGTGCCCAGCAGAGCTCTCTTTTAGGCTGATAAAAAACTTATTTGTTTTTATGCACTGCTCATCACTTGCTGTCCTGTGGTTTTCTGTTTGGAACACAAATAGCATTGCATGCTGGTGTATACAGAGGATACCAGTTCTTCTCCAAAAAGAAGTCAATTATAATAATGAAAAGTAAAGAGAAATAAGTGTTTATAGTGAACTCTTGATCGCATGTTTAGTTCCTGCTGAGGACCAAGGATTCATGCAGTTGCTTTGCCTTCCTGCATATTTCAAAAGTTAGCTTGAAATACGACTTAATCGATTGCTAACACATGTATTAACACCTTTCCCCATACAGCACTTTTCCTGCTGTGCCCAAGTCACAGGAAAGGAAAAGCACCCTTACCTGCCACACTGGCTCTGTGTGCTTTCCTGACTTGGCCCCACTCTTGTAGCTGGGCTGGGAGGTTGCCTTCCTCAGGTTGTAGATGGCCACGTTGCCGTCATAGAAGCCCACTGCCAGGAGGTGGGGGTGCTCGCTGTTGAAGTCCAGGCACATGACGCCGCTCTCACTGCTGAAGGCGTACTCTGGGAAGGAGGGGTTCTTCAGGGTGTAAAGCAGCAGCATGCCACGGCCCTGCTTCATGAAGTCATCTAAACAAGGAGATGTTAGATCAGTTTCCATGATCCTCAGCTACTGAAACGTACAAACAGACAGCAACCACCTATACCTGAAACCAACCTGAACAGAAAGTTACAGAGGAAGGACATCAGTCACAGGACCAAATGGTCATGTTGGTGTGCCAACATCTGACCATTCTTTCCACCATGGATATGTCACCACCACCACAATGTGCTTATGCAGACAAACTACTCCTTTGGTGTGCTTTTTTTCAAGGAGAGAGACCTGTGAAGCATTGAAGGAAAAGTGTGGAGGAAAGAAAGAATTTTGTGGACACTTCTTTCTTTGGGCTAGGATTTCACTATATTGCAGACATACAGGCTGAACCAAGGATAGCACCATTTCAATTTCTCTATTGGCAATATTTGATATTTCAGTCTCCACTACTTTTTCCAAGAAAAACATTTCATTAATGTATCTGTAAAGCACCATATCAATTGCCATTACTCAAAACTGAACAATATAAGAGTCACTATAGCTTTATTTTCTGTTTATGTCCAACATTTCCCTGCTTGGCACAGAAACTCTTTTTCTTTTGCCAAAAGACTTCCCAATCTTTTCTTCTATTTACTTTCACCTTTTCTTTGTGCTGCCTGAAATCAGCTCTCCCTGTTCTCAGTCAGACCATCTTTCTTTTGTGTTTTTTTCTTATCATGCCCTGACTGTCTCTGCAATGCTTAGGGTATTTCAGTCATGTAAAAAAACAATTTCCAAATTCTCTGAAAGATAAAGAAAAGCTGTTGATGTAGATAAGCTCTCCAGAAACAAAGGAACTTGGCTAATCTATGAAAACAATGCTGCCTCTGAGAGCATCCTAGCCATCTAGTGCTTTCTATTACTGCCAATGCCCTCAGGCACACAGTATATGGGAAAAAAATTTACAGCTTTCTGTGCTTCGAGTACTCACTACACATCCTGTTTCCAGAACAGTCCTCTCCTTTTAAAAGTGCTTCCTACCTTTCCTAACATTTTGTCCAATCTGTAGAATCAGGTGTTGGAAAATGTGTACTCCAGTGATAACACTAACTTTAGAGAACTCTCCTTGGCAGTAAGCTGATTCCAAATCAGCAGACAGGTACAGGCATTGTGTACCTCATATTTACCAGGGCCACATAGAGAACATTCAAAGAATCAGTAAGGAAACACACTATCAGAACCATTACTGCTGCTTTGTACTGGATTGTGGAAATAGAATACTTTCACAGGTTTCTCTGTTCTGGGGACAGATGAGGAAAACGGCTTCTTTATTTTGCAGAAAGGTCAGATTCCAAAACTGGCATTACTTTGAACATATCTGAATCCAAATAATATTTCTAACTTTTTTTTTTGGATGAGGGGGAAGCTTATTCCTAGAATTCTAGCTGAAAAGGAAGTGAACCTGCTTTCTATGTTAGAGACTTGCCCAGTTCTTTTAATTCACAGAGTTGCCTTTGTTCTTAGCCAAGCAATGTCATTGAACTGGTATTTAGTTGAGGTCCATGCAGGGTAAGGATGAATCTGGGCTCTCCTCAGGAGCAAAAACACTTGGGAATGCTGTGGAAATGACCACCAGGGGTGACTTAGAGTATAATGAAGTCAAATTGGTTTGAATTTGACAGTCTTTGAATCCAATGTGTTTCATGCTCTTATTTCTCTTGGAGTGGGCTGACCAGCCAGGCATATTCCCAAAAAGTCTGCACTGTACACTGATTTTCTATCTGTTAGCACTGTGCTGAGAAGCTCAGAGAGCTGTCCCATATCCTCCTTGCACAGACAGCAGAGCAGACACCTCTTCAGGGGGTGATTCAGCCACCAAAGATCTGAATTGGGTTTTGGAGGTGGTTCTCTCCCCAGTGATCTGGCAGGAACACAGTCCACCCACATTCCTCAATTAGAGGTGATAGAGCAGGCCTTCATCAGGTGAAATAGCTCAGCAGCTTCAGCAAGTCCACCAGGGGGTTAGTCTGGCAGGGGAAAAGCAAAGCCTTGGGAAGAAGCTCTGACAGAGTGAAACACAGGATCCAGTTTGCAGATTATGACACCTGAATGCAGGTTTTTGTGTGGCTGTCCGTACACTCAGAGTCCAAGCTCCTGCTAGCACCAGTAGCACCTTAAAGGGCAGTTTCCTGTGAGTGCTGATTTACTCTCTAGGCTTCACTGCCTGCAGTGGCCACTACTGAATGTCAAACCCACCCTAATCCACGAGCTGAATCCTACTCATTGTCTCCTTTATGTTATGAATACCATCGATGTGGGTTAAATCACAGATGTGTGAACACCACACATAAGTCTGAATAATATGATTGCTAAAGGACAATCTATCCCTGATGAAAGGCAATGTGATGAGAATAACCCACAATTAACACTGAAGCATGACACATAAACCCCAGTAAAACATCAACCTTCTGAGCACAGGCATATAAATCTATTTTAATGAAGGGTGAATTCTCACACAGAGTATTAAACTGTGACATATCAACATATTCTTTAATACTAGTGGTATTCAATGTTCCAGAATGGCAGGCACAGAACATACTCACAGCAGCACATCTGTGGTACAGCTTTGAAGAGCAGCATTTTCAAGAGAAAGGTTTTCGGTTTTCAGTAAAAACTAGCAGAGAACTGCACTTTGCCCCAAAATCCTGGGCAGCCAGACTCTTAGAATGCAGGTTGAATCAACATTAGAAGACCACAGAGCACAGACAAGCAATGGGTGCAGACCCAAGAGCTGACAACAGTGAAGCACTCCTGGAAGTGAAAGGAGCAGCTTCAGACCTGAGACAGCTGCTCTGCACCTCATGGATGCACCAAAATGTACTGGAAGAGTAGAGAATATCTGCCCCATGCAGACCCATGAGGTGCAAACTGGCATTTTTTCTGAGATACAAGGGCTGGAGATACTAGAGATATCAGACAGTTTTTCTGATAATCAGTGCCAGCAGGACTTTTTCTTTACAGGAGGACACAAGGCAGCACAGAAAGCAGAGGAGAGTGAACAGGCTCTCGCTGCCATGAGGATCCCTCAGTGTTCACCTGAGCAGAGGCTAAATTTCAGACCCTCATATGTAACAAGAGCATGTAACAAGACAAGTTTTGCTAATAAAAGATGCAGATAGAACCATTACTGGTCTCAACATGATGAACTGAGCCTGTAAACATCACATGCAAACAGAAATAGGCTTCAAACCAACTGTGATCAGTGTATAAAATACTTCTCTGCATTTGCATTTAAAACTGGACAGATTCACCCCAAACCGTTTTCAGAAAAGTACTGATTTAATGGTAGAAAAGTACCCCGGAATATCATTGTGATATCACCAAACAGTTCATGCAAAGCAATAATCTGAAAAGCATCTAAATCTTTTGTTCTGATGCTTATTAAGTGTCTGTTTAAACAGGTTTTTCATTTATATTATTCATTAGCTGAATTTAAAAGAATCAGCATATGTTCAATATCAGATTAAAGTATTTTGTTTGCTGGACAGATTTTTTTTTTATTTTATTTGCATCTTTCTCTCTTTGTTCACTGACAAAGCCGTGAGATGTACATGGTTTTCCTCCATTTCCTCCAAAATGCTTAGTGGCTGAACCAGTACACTCATGGTAACAGCATCCTCAATTTAGAAAGCACAATGCTTAGGGTAAATCCTGCAGTCATATAATAAATCTGGATATAAGGACTCCATGGCCATGAGTTAAAGTAGGTGTTTTTACTACACAAGAAGCCAGTGCTACAGTTTCTTGAATGATAAACTAGCAAATTACTTTCTCTTTGGAGGATTTAAAACCCAAAACACTGCAGTCTGTATCTCAGATCCTGTGATACACGGCCTTCTGAAAATCAAGTCCGACAGCTGTCTCGCTGATATGGCTTGGACCAAGATACCACCATGCTAAAAAGAACTACTGGTGCCTAAAATCTGTCCCGTCTCCTCCAACAGCCCATCTGGAAAAAAAAGCAAGATGAAGCACATTTGTGAACAGCTGATTGTTACGAGCATCAAAGCTACAGAAGAACATCTACTCTTTCAGATACACTCATGCTTTGATGAGCTGGCTGGCTGGGGCTCTATCCTTTAGGACTGGATTTCTGAGAAGCAAAGGGAAGGGTCTGGCTGTGTTCTACACTTGGTTAGGCAGCCTCCTCTGTGGAGGAGAGGGTAGTTTCAAAGACAAAAATTTTGGTAGCCAAAGATGTATCACAGCTTTTTATTTTTCTTTCTGATATTTAAAGTGTAGGGGACAAAAAAAAAGACCAGCAAATTTTCCCAAGCAAATTGAAGGTCTAAAAAACCCTGAACACAACCTAAGAATACTCCTGTGCTTCCATCTGCACGGCATAAACAGATGACTGAGCAAGTCACAAATTAGTGAATTTTCATTACAATTTTTTTTATCAGTGAGCAAACCCTGTGCAGCAGAGCACTGAGCACAGGTTAATGTAACCTGCTGTGAAACAAGTTGAATGACCTTGCACTGCTCTAGCAAGACTCTCTCTTGGCTTATTTAAAAAAGCTCTGCCAATTCTACACTTTGCTGCAGTCGCAGAATTGGTGTGCTGTAAGAAAGGAAACAGCTGGCACTTTGAGCTTAACTGTATGCCAATAGCTCCAAAAAATCAGGAAAGAACTAATCTTTCCAAGAGCTCAGAGAGTTTGGGCATGTGCTGAATGTGTTTTCAAAGGCTTTTCAGGAGTAACAATAATATCTGGGAGTTTTATTGCACTTCAAAGTGCTTCAAGACTGTATATGCAGCACTCCTTTTTACAGAATAAGAAAAGGCAGTGGAGGAGTCTGCCAAAGACACTACAACAAGCTAGAAGAACAGGGACAGAGCAGGAACTTCAGAGGGCTCTGCTGAAGCAGACCCCATCCCAGGATCCCTGAGAAATTTAAACCAGGATCATTGGTGCTCATTCTGTTCCTATTCCCTAAAATGCCCAGAAGTACTCAGGTGCATCATACTTGTGTACAACACAATGCTGTGTTGATATATCCCACATCACTTCGGATCTGGCTGTGAACCATACTGTGGGCAACAAAAATACGAATACTGAACTTTCAAAACAGTCCCTCCCCAGAGAAGATAATGTTTTGAGAACTCATTACTTCATAACTCAAGGCCAGAAAGCCCGGCCTCCTCTTTTTCATAGCTCAAAAATGTTCCTGGCATATCCTGTTTTGAGCCTGATAGCTTGGTTTTGGCAAGTATATGCATATTTCATTTGAAGATCTCAAAAGACAGAGAAGCCACTGTTTCATTTTGCAGTTTGTTTCAACATTTAATCACTTTGAGTGATTAAAAAGCTGCACCTAATTCCTTACTTGACTTACCTGGCTTGCCACTGCTAACTCTTACTATGCCTACCTTGACTGGATAAAGGACTTCTTTCATATCTGGTGCTTCTCTTCATTAAGATACTTTCCAAACTGAACACTAGTCATATTTCAGCACACTTTTGATAACCATCACAGCCTGAACTCCAAAATCCCATTTATTTTCACCAGCACTGCACAGATCGGGCTGCTCAGTAAAAAACCAGGAACCAACATGAACTTTGCCACACCAGTGAAAGGCACTGCCTCCACAGCTGCAAAGAGAAAGACACTTCTCAACAAACACAGAGAAGAGCAGAATATTAAGAAACTTTCCAGACATATGTTGAGGACATCACATGGCTAGGATTTGCACTAAGGCCAGACACAATTCATTTTCAGTCCAAATTTCAACTGCATGTTGTTCTCTCTTCACCTTTGGGGCATCCTCTCCAACTCTTGAATCAACTTGGTCTCTTTCTGAACTACCTAGAGTTTTTCTGCGTGCTTTGAAAAATGTTGGCTCTGGAATCAAACACAATATTGCAGCATTAGTCTCACTAATGCTTAAATAACATCTCTACAGCTATTCAGGATTCCTTGTTTGCACACCAGAATCATGTTCAGCCTCCTTGCCAAGATACCACACTGGAAACTCAAATTTCTTACTTGTCCACAAAAGTGGGGAGTTTTTCCTTTTTTTTGCTTTATTTTTAGAGTTGCTGCCTTCCAAAATACAACACTCTTTTTTGTCTAGGTTATATTTGACTGCATTAAAATGCATTTGGTTTGAATAATTCCGGTTTACCACAACATTCATCACTCTGTACGACAGCTCTGTTCCCAGCATGATTTACAACTTCACCTGCCTTTTCATCAGTCGCGCATTTCATCTGCTGTGAGTTTATATTCCCATCCAGAGGACCAATGAAAACAATACCTAGCTCCAGGGCCATTACAGCAGCCCCTGTGAGACACTGTCTCAGATGATAATTCCATCGGCTTTTATTTTCTGACATTTTTCAGTGGAAGCTGAACGCCCTTGTTGAGACCACTTGCACTGGCCTGAACTCTGTGAACACAGGCATTTCCTATCACAAGGAAATATGTACCCTCCAGTTAGCAGTGTTGATACTGCAAGGTCTGCAAATGCTGAGCAAATCCACCAGTGCAGAGGAGGCAAACGATAGATCATTTTGGCTTATGCTGATTCAGATGCTTGAATGTCAAATTTAACATTCTGCTTGACACTTTTCACCAGCTGCTTGACTAATTCCTGTTACTCCTGATCCAGTTAACATTTTTAGCTGGGGCTCTCAGGAAGCACGAAACTTGCAGCTTGGATAAGAGATACAAAACCAGAATTTCAAAGTCTTCTGGATATTTCAGAGAAGACAAAACTGACAGATGATGCAGCAAGCTGTAATTTATTCTTGTCCTGAGGCCTTGTCGCAGCCATAATAGGTGCTGTGGGCCCTGCACATGTCAGAGGCAAGACACACACCTCAGAAGCACAGATGGATAGATATAGATAGCCTTTCTTACTCTAAAATACAGTCTGGCAAAGTAATACAAGAAAAACCACAGTCAACTAGGCCAACAAAAATGAGCATTTAGGAAACACCTGGACCCATGCACTGTTTGTCAGTGCATGTGAGAGCAGAGGCTCAAAAGCAAACAAAAACAGGGGAGAACAGGATGAAAAGATGTAGCACTTGCCTGAAAAGAGCAGGAAGATCTGGCTTTCATCTCAGCTCTCTCCTGAGAATGAGGTGAGCAGGTGAGCACCACAAAAAGAGAAGGAATATGTGACTTGGCTGAGCTTGCAATGCTCTAGATAAAACCAGTTTCCTTATTCTGATCAGACAGGCTTTTGCATTATGGGTCTAGCACGCACTATAATTCTTCCTTATATTTTCTGCTTTCAATAAGATATTCATAAGGGCACGATTCTACAATGTAAATAGTAATGGTGTGACTGCCTGTCTCTTATGAAAGCTACCATCAGGTTGAGGGAGGGAATTCTGCCCCTCTGCTCTGCTCTCATGAAACCCCGCCTCGAGAACTACACCCAGCTCTGGAGTCCTCAGCACATCGGACCTCAACCTGTTGGAGCAAGTCCAGAGGAGGCCACCAAGATGATCAGAGGGATGGAGCATCTCTGCTGTGAAGAAAGGCTGGGAGAAGCACTTGTCTCTGCAGAGCACCCTGGAGCTGGACAGGTGCTAATCCTCCCTTTACACACCGAGCAGCATTTGGCACAATCAGCTGAGCTTTTGCTTCTGCCTTTCCTGTTTTCGTTAACATAAGCTCCAATTCTGATAGTATTTCACTGTAATACCTGAGGCTCTGTTTCCTCTATCCCGGTTGTAAGAAACTGGCATATTTGAGAGCGTTTGCAACCAGCTAAACATTTAAGAGTGCCATCAAGTGGCCAAGTAAGGGGCTTCCAGGTGGCACGCGTCGTTTAGAAATCCCCAGGATCTTGCCACAAACGGACATCTACAAATGTGCTGCCTCTGGATAACCACACCAGCCTGCAAACAAGCCAGGCTGCCAGCATCTTAGTATTCCTGACCGGAAGAGCTCTGAGGGGGATACACACACTGCAGGAGGTGCTGATGTATTCTGTAATTACGATACAGGAAAGTTGTTAAGAGTTTTATGATAGTGCTGTGATCTCTTGGAAGCAGACAGATGATGGCTGATGAGATGGACATCCACGGCTCAGGCCTCTCTCTCAGGAGGAGACAATGAGAAATGATACAGCAGCTCTGAGAACATTTTTGAAGACATTTGGCAGAAAACTCAGATTTGATAGAGGAGAAAGGAAGAAGCAGAGTCATACGTACAGGCATGCCGCCAATTTTGCACAAGCATGCACCATGAAAATTAAGAGTAGCCATTACAGATCAAACACCTGCCCCTAACCCATTCGCAGCAGTGGTTAACATCAAATGTATAAAGTGTATAAAATCAGGGCATAAACCCAGTGATACTTCTTCTAGATGACTGCCTAGGTTCCTACTAATTTGTGGTTAAGCACCCCCCAGGTCCCTAATAGACCTCTTCCCATTTGTCTGTGCAGTCAGCTACTAAACATTAAATTTGAACAATATATTTCAGCGTTCCTCTTTGTATAAGGCTGGTATATAAACCAGATATTCAGTTCTTTGACAGAAATTGTGAGGTTTTTTGCTTGCTTTTATTTTTAGTATATGAAATATTGTGCATCTCCAGCAGGTATGTTAAGTGCATAACTGGAGGTTAGCATAAGTGGATTTTAACAGCTGTTAAAAGTAGATTTAGAGAAAAACCTATTAATTTAAAAAAAAAAAAAAAAAAGAAAGAAAGAAAATAACCAAAAGATACCTAAATATTTGTTAGTCTAAAATAGAATAACGGAATCATAGAATGGCCTGGGTTGAAGGGGACTCTAAAGATCATCTAGTTCC
>VZRJ01006581.1:68587-124310 GCA_013397565.1 Ptilonorhynchus violaceus
GAGCAGAGGGGCAGAATCCACTCCCTGCCCTGCTGCCCACAGGGCTCTGGATGCAGTCCAGGACACGTTTGGCTTTCTGGGCTGTGAGTGCCCATGGCCAAGGCTTGTCCAGCCTCTCACCCACAGCACCCTCAAGTCCTTCTGGGCAGGGCTGCTCTGGATCTGTTCACACCCAGCTTGTGCTGGCACTGGGGATTGCCCTGACCCAGGTGCAGCACCAGCACATGGCCTGGAACCTCATGATGTTCCCACGGACCCACTCCTCCAGCTTGTCCAGGTCCCTCTGGATGGCATCCCATCTTTCAGGTGTGTCAAACCATCACTCAGCTCGGTGTCATCTGCAATGACACCGGTCCCACTATGGGCCCCTGAGGGACCTCCACTTGTCAATGATATCCATTGGAACTCTGAGCCATTGACCACTACCCTCTGGATGTGATTATCCAACCAATGCCTCAGCACTCAACAGTCCATCCATCAAACCCATCTCCCTCCAATTCAGAGAGAAGGATGTTGTGGGGGACCATGTCAAAGGCTTTACAGAAATCCAGATAAGTGTTATCTGTAACCCCTTCCTTGTTCACTCCTGTAGTCCATTACAGAAGGCCATAGGTTGGTCAGCCAGGACTTAACCTTGGTGAAGCCATGCTGGTTTTCTTGAGTCACCTCCCTGTTCTCCATGTGCCTTAGCAGTTTCTAGGAGCATCTGTTCCACTATCTTCCCAGGCACAGATGTGAGGCTGACACGTCAGTAGTTACTGGAGTCCTTCTTTCTACTCTTTAAAGATAGGTACAATGGCTTCCCTTTTTCAGTCACCAGGGACTTCATCTGACTGCCATGAGTTTTCAAATATCATGGGGAGTGTCTTGGCAACTACATCATTTCACTGGGTCCCATGAACTTACAAACATTCAGGATCCTCAGGTGGCCATGAACCTGATCTTCTCTTACAGTGGGAGGGACTTTTCTCCCCCAGTCCCCACCCTGCTTTCCATCCACTTGAGAGGCATGGGAAGAGAGGTTGCCATTGAAGGCTGAGGTAAAAAAGTTGCTGAGTACCTCAGCCTTCTCTCCTCATCCACTGTTACCAGTTTTCCATGATTTTTTTCAGGAGGGTTGCACCTTCTTTGAACTTCCTTTTCTGGTTAACATACCTGTAGAAGCCTTTCCTGTTATTTTTTTGTCCCTTGCCAGGTTCAGTTCCAGCTTTGTCTTGGCCCTCCTCACCCCCAAATCGCCTGAATAACATCAGTTTTATCTGTCTATGTCATGGTTTGGACAAACTTAGGAGGAAGACTCGAAGAGTCTCCTCTGCAGAAGACAGCGTTCTAAAACTCCCTTCCCCCCTACCTTAAGAATTTCTCAGAGGAAAGTGAAAAAAACCTGTTTATTTAAAAAAAACAGCTGCTGGGGGCGGGGGTGGTGGTGCACGCAGGCACCAGGGGAAGGGAAGGAAAAAAGAAAAAAAATGAATAATGTTAGATAATAAACCTCTCGTGGTGGAGAAAACCTGGATGAATTCAGAGTCCTTTGCTGGATGTGGTCTTCTGCTCTGTCCCTAGCTAGCTGCTCGAGTACGGAGTAGGCACCTCTCCAGGCCCAGGATGGTGCAGGCCCCTTAGTTCACTTGTCTGTTGCAAAGTTCCAAAGGAAGAAGGAAAAACCACGGTCCCAGAAAAAAAAAAAGCTGTCTTCTTTCCTTGCCTCAGGTAGAGGCTAGGTAAAAAGCCAAAAGTAAGTTTTAACTCTTTCCGATATCCCTCTCCTGTGTAAAAGCAGGGCCGAGAGAGCTAAGAAAAAGAAAGTAAAGGGCTTTCTCTATCTCTCTCCAGAAAACTACAAAAGCTGAGAGAAAAACTGGCTAGAGGAGAGAAAAAAAAAAGGTGTGAAAAATGTTCCCTTCGTCTTCAGCTAGAGAAAACAGTGGCTGCCGCAGCAGCAGTAATAAGTAAAAATTGTAAATATCCTGGAAGCATTCAAAACACAGTGTCTGGCTTCTCCAGCCAGCTTAAAGACACAGAGTTAATATTTTGCATCAAGCAGGCAATTGGGATATATAGCATCATAAAGTCACCCCAAGACAGTATACTGCAACAAAGCAATAGCTTTTAATCCTTTGACCAAGTAACAAGGTCAGGGGGAAGAAAGACATTTATGGCAAAAGGACAAAGGATCCTTCAGAGTGAAATTTTCAAAGAGCAATTAGCTGTTACTAGGGAATGGAACTGGTCCAAAAGGCTCACATAATGCATCAAGTATCTATGCAAAACATGGGCCAAATTTTGACTTACATTTAGACATGATGGATAAAGGATGAAAAAGAAGGAAAATAATCACAGAATCACAGGAAAGCTAAGGTTGGAAGGTACCTCTGGAGAACATCTAGTCTAATTCCACCTGCTTAAAGCAAGGTCAGTCAGAGCACAAGGGCCAGGACTGTGTTATCAGGTTTCTAAAATCTCCAAGGGGTTATCTCCACAACCCCTCTAGACTGTGGAAACACTGTTCTTCTGCTCAACCACCCTCACAGTAAAGAAGTTGAGCCTTATGTTCAGACGGACTTTTATCTATCTCAGTTCACATCCATTGTCTTTTGCCCTTCATTTAATATCACTGAGATGAGTCCATCTCTGTTTTTGTCATTCCCCCTCATCAGGTACTTATCCACATATGAAGAAACTTTCACCTTTCTCCAGTGACAGCCAACTTTGTAGACTTCCAGCTCTGAGAAGCCAACCACTACCTAAACCAAATCCAGCTCTGTCCAACACATGGATCTGCTTTGGGAGTTTTAAAGCAGACCTCATCTCTCTATTATCTCCCATCTCCACCAGCTAGGCTGCTGTTGGGCAGTCAGCCTTCCCTCCAGCATCTCAGCAGCAAAGGAAGAAGCCTGAGACTCCACAGCATCCAGAAAGCATGTTCTGCTCCAGACAATCACTCTTCTGTCCAGTGCAGCCAAGGTGGGGATCAGTGTCAGCATCTTGAGAATCTACTCTGCTGGCTTCTCTTCAAGAACTCGCCAAACAATACAAGAGCTGATACAACTGTCCCTTTATAAAGATCTGTTATGCAGTGGTGGAAACCATGTCACCAGGCACCATTTGATGGGAGAAGCTGAAGAATGTCAATGAATCCCAGCAAGTTCTCTCATGTGGAGAAGCATAGCAGGCCTACCAGCCTTGCTAGCTCCGAAATAGATCTTAGTACAGTACGCTTCTACCCGTGAGAAACAAGAGCTAGAACTGTAAACATAGGGAAAGAATTTAACAGCAGAACAAGGGTTTGCCCTGTTACCCCCGATGCCAAAGGACAATGTGTGGGTAACCCTTGCTCACGCCTTGAACCAGTCATCTTTGGCCATCAATTGCAGGCACCAGGTGCAAGGTTGCTGTTAAATTCTTTCCCTATGTTTACAGTTCTAGCTCTTGTTTCTCACGGGTAGAAGCGTACTGTACTAAGATCTATTTCGGAGCTAGCAAGGCTGGTAGGCCTGCTATGCTTCTCCACACTCTCATACCTGGAGGAATCTGCTAAGAATAACTCAGGACTGAAAGAGTTTGCAATAGCTCTTGGACCAATACCTGCTGCCTTTCTTTTATTGCAAGTGAGCCTTTCCTCAACAGCAGCCACTTGCTAAATTTCATCAGTGATCTAAATCCAGCATGATAATGTTGAAAAATTAAGGATGCATAGATTTTCTAGTCCTACAGAGTGAGCCTCAAATTCTTCACACAGGAAAGTTGTATTCTCCTTGTCTTACAGCCAGAAAAACAGAAGTGTAAAGGATCAAACAACTCAAAGCTACTTACATGATTCACTACTTTGATCCCTCACTGATAGAGTTAAGCATCCCTGAACACTTTGTTTCCTAACTTCTCTAATTGACTTCATCTCAAAACATCCTAAAACTCACTTTTATCTTCTCTCACATATGTTGCAACAAAGTGATATCATGAGAACACGCCATGCAAAAAATTTTTAAAAACCAACACACTAAATGTGCAGTTTTTCATACTGTTCTCAGGTTGAAAGTTTCAAAAAACCACAAATTTGATCTGTACTTACTTTTCAGTGGCCAGAATTTTCAAAGTATTCCTGATAGAATCTTAACCTGAAGTGGTCTATCATATGAGTCAGTGGAAGTTGACATTCAGATATTTCTGGGTAAATTCTACAGTTTGGCAGCCTAGTAAATATTACCAAACACAAAGAGAAGAATTGAAAAGTATGACTGAGTTCCCTGAGCAGGGACCAGCAGAGGAAGATTATTACATTGTAGAACATTGGGTTTGCTTTACAGCAGCAAGAAACCAAAGGTAAGCCAAGCAGAGTCTGAACGTCTCACAAGTTTCAACTAATGAAAACATTAAATTAAATAGATTTCCTTCAGGTTTTTACTAATACATTCTGTTGAAAAATGATCCACACTCATCTCCAGAACAAAAGACAGAAAAGTCTTTGAAGAAAGTCTTTAATGGGGCCTCTTACAATTTCTTTGTACCATTCCGCCCCAGGAATAATGACAAGCTATCTAACTTCAGGAGCTTACAAATTAACTTACATATTGCTAGAATTAATGATGGAATGTGTTCAATGCAGATTTGTAAATTCTAAAGCTAAAGGAGATAGTTGTGATGAATAAATCCTTTATTTGTTCCCATGCTTAATTACTTCCACCATTAAAAATTCATTTCCAGCTGAGATCTCTGAATTCTACTTCCAGTTGCTAGATTATGTCCTAGATTAAAAAGTAAGATGAAAGAGTTCTTTTCTATAAGATATCTCCTTCCTTTCCCTTCAAGAATTAAGGGACAGTAATCAAATCACTACTTAATCTTATCCTTAATAAGACAAGTTGAATTGTTTAAGAATTTTACTGTAAGGTAGCGTTTTCAAACATAAGTCAAATTGTGGCTCACCTCTGAACCTTTTTCAATTTTAACATCCTTTTGAAGACTGAACTACTAGTAGCTGGATACAACTATTCCAATGGATTCCAATGAAGATCTCGCCAGCATCATACACAAAAGTAGCACCTCTTCCCTCCTGCTGCTCTCTAGTAGGTGAATGCATAGAGCATCCCATGTCAGACCCCCTTAGACATCGGTCTGCAATCAGACACATCTGCTCTTCCAGATTTAGCTGGAAGTTTTCTTTCTTACAGTGTATACCAAGATACGAAAATATTTTCCAGTCCAGTTTCATGACTGACACAAAACAATCTAACCATGGGCAGCTGCTAAAAAGGTTACCTCTCTTTCCCCTGCCGTTTTTGATTCTGTCCTCTGTGTTCTCACCCCAGTGACCCTGTGCTTGTTAACCTGGCTGAAAAAACAATCATTTTAAATGGCATTGTCATCTTTGGGTACCGATGGTGACATTACATTCATGTAACACTCCATCCATATAACTAGCAATTCCCAAAATAAATCTAAGGAGGACTAGGTCTTTAAAGCTGCCCGGTGACCCGGCTGTCTGACTGAATGCTAGCCAGCAAAGATAGCTAAGTTCAAAAGCTTGCTGGATGATGGTTAGGAAAAGTCAAGGGCCCTCCAGGGCAGAATCATGGTGTGATGGCACAAGTCTGGAGAAGCAGCAATCCAGGTTGAATAACCTATTTGAAAAAAATCCCTCTAGAGTCACTGCCCTTCTATGAGAATTGCTGGAAGAGAGCCTGCTATTTCTAGGACTGCTCTACAGGATGTGAGATTAATGCTGATCTGGGTATTTGCTGCTTTCTGTGAGCCCTTTGGCTTGGTTTTTTTCATCATTAAGGACTAAAGCAGCATTGCGTGACCTCATCTGGGAAGACACAGGCTCTCAAGGCAGAAAGGAATGCAGACATGACAGCAATGAAGACCATGCAAGTAAGTAAAACAGGCAGGCAGAGATCCTGCCCACTCTGCAATCCCAGGTCACTTTGGAGGAGCTGTCATATCCATTGGCTCTGAAGTCAGTCGAAACAACAGATAACTGCAGTGCCAGGATGGAAGGGAAAGGCAATTAGAAATTAGGTCTGCTGGGAGAACTGCAATACAGGTTACCCAACACGTAAGTATTTCTACCTTAACCCTTCCTGCAAGATACATTTGGCCTGGAGGAGGGTTGGAACTTCTCGTTGGTTTCCTTGTACCTTGTAACAGCTAAATGCCATAGCTGGAGCAGAAAGGGCTTCAAATGAACAGTAGAAAGCTGACCCCTGGTGTTGGGAACAGGGATACTGACAGAAGACAGCAAGGAAGGCAAGCTGCTGTGCTCCTGAGCACTGCTTCACAGTCTGTGTAGTTCTCCAACAAGATTCATTCACTAGCACTGCTTCAGACGAATGAATAAAACCAGCTGATGAATGAGAGCAACAGGCTACAGTGCTTGGCAGGAGTATTGCTGTTTTCATTTCTATGCTTTCATATCAGTTCTTCCTTCACAAAGCATCTAATCAACCGATGCTATACAGCAGAAAATTAATGGTTTCCTTCACAGAGCTGCCAGAGAGTACGACGGGATTGTTTGTAAATATTTGATTAGAAAAAGCAAGTAAAAATGGTATAAACACATGCAAGAATTAATGCTGTGCTACTATCCAAAAGTGATGTTTATAGTACAAAGGTGATGCCAACCATCACCATTAACACTTGTGGTACTACACCAAATGCCTTCACTAGTGATTCTGCCCATACAAAACCAGGATTCACACAGATCCAATCTGTAGACAGCTAACTGACAGGAGCTATCACAGTTTCACAGGGGATACACTGGGTGTGCTCTTCTAGTCGGACTCTACACAGCACACAAAATGGAGAGTTTTGGAGCATCTTCCGAGTCTTTATGTAAACCCTTAGCCCTCATTTTGCCAGTCAAAACAGGGGATAGTGCTTAGGGTAGAAAAGAACCCTCCTTCCCTGGTACTCCGTGCCCTTTGAAGATTTCCCAAGAAGGAGCAAAATACAGATGGCTCATCAACCCACGCATGCTCCTCTGTGGATGTTTTAATGCAACAGAACCCTAATTTGAAGAGGTGTTCCTTTACAGGAGTCTCTCTCCTAGGAGAGGAGAGAGACTGTGGGGCACAGTCTGTGAAGAGCTTCAAGCTCCTCTGCATGCACATCCCCATATGGAACTAAAACTACCCTGCAGCATGGTCACGGAAAGGAGACTTCTCCAGGAAGGATGTGTCCTTACTTGCCCACCTACCTGAAGTGGGAAATCCCTCATCTACTTTCCAGTCAAATTTCTGTCTCTTTACTTCTGAATTTCAGCTTTGAAGCAGTAACAAACCCTCTGGCAAGGTGTGCCAGGTGCACTTGTGCAGGTTTTTGCTCCAGCAAGTGAGTCTGACAATGCTGAGACAAGCTGCTTAAGAGGAGATAAGAAGCTCTATCCTCTTGAGCTTTAAGACACTGGTTTTAAAAGTGTCACACATTTGCCAGAAGCCATCAGGCAGAATTAAGCCTCTCCTGATACAATTAGAGGCCCAGTCCAGCCCGATTTTACATAATTCTTTAAATTCACACTTGTTGTATGAAACCAACACTGCAATAGCCAAAGGCTAAAATCAAACCAACGTACTAATTAATAAATTTCCTTTCAGCAAACAAGGAGAAACTTTATCTTGTAATGCGGAAGGCAGACACCATCAGACAGCTTTCCAATGAAAATAGTGGACTAATTCTAAACTTGTTTATGTGAACAGAAATTAGATACAATTTCATAGCCAGGCACTTCAGTAAACCTAGGCAAGAAATCAGAATACAGCCTGGCAGTATTTTAGACATTGCCTAAACGACCTCTCCTACTCAAAACAGTAAGAAGTGGTATTACCCTCATCATCCCAACTGGCAGAAAGCTTCCATTGCCCAGTTATCTCAGCCATTACATGTGGTTTTCAGAATTCCTGACCTGCAGCTGTTTGCTGAAACTTCTTTCCACTGCCAAACTTTTTTCCACTTCATCTGGAAACCACATTCTGCCCTTTCTCTTAACTAATCCTGCAGTTATGTAAATACATGTGCTAAGTAAAAGACAAAATGCATGATTAATAGCGCAAAAACCACCCAGTGTGTCTTGGAGAAAGCTGATGATTCAAGAAATCATAGAATTCAAATTGGGAAAACAATATCTTGTTAAAATATGAATCAGCTGCTTGCTGCTCAACGTAGAACACGGTCCCAAGTGACTGTCATTTGTAAATTAATTGAGATTTCCTTTTGGTGGCATCTACGTTGAAAGTCCAGTTGAATGAATTTATCCACTGTACCAAACCCAAGACACAGAATTACAATCTTAATATTCAGGCTGGGACTTCATTCTGTCAGCTGTAATACCGTATGCAAGAAATGATAAGAATTTGTTTCAAAGAAGAAAAGGAAATTGCAATTTTCAGAGCATGCTGTGAAGTCTGGAAGGATTAGAGGCTGACAGAGATCCTGCAGTACAAGAGGCATATAGCAAAAAGCTAAACTCTGATGCCTTTAAAGTATGGAAGATCCCACTGAGGCTTGGGGTTTGGGTGGAAATCTTGAAATCTCTTGCAAATCTGAAAATGTATTTCAAACTTGCCTTTGCAAAACTTAATTCTTTTTCTGAGTGGGAATACAAATCTGGAAAATTACATTAAAACCCATAAATAATTCAGCCACAACAGCAATTTAATCTCATTACAGACAAACTAAAGTGCTTTTAATGAAGCAAATGAACAGCAAGGAGCTACAAACCAGCAGAAGTGGACCAGACCCACGATTTACTGGGCATTTCCTATTTTATTCCAGGGATCAGAGTGGAGCTGTGAGCTGGTCTCTCAAGGTATGTGAAATGCAAAAGTTGCAAGTCATCAGATTTGCATAGCCATAAGCCCACTGGGATTTTACTATGGTCACACAAGTCCATTTATCTGGGAACCACTGCCTCTACCTTCATGAGGGGACATTGCTTAGAGGGTCATGCAAGGAGAGAGACGGACAGGAGCTACAACAGGGCTGCCAAATTTCCTGAAATCAGGAGTGCTGCAATAGCAGGACGTTTTCTTTTCAAGCCTCAGCTTTATTATTTAAACAAAGTTCTGCTTCTGCTTTGTTTCAGACCAGAACACTGCTAGCCCTCATGCCAATGAAGAAAGGTTTTAAAACACAAACAGATTTCACCCAGAAAGTATAGAGAGCAAATAAAAAGAAGTCAAGTCTTCTAATTTGTAATAATCTCATAATGCCTTGTCATCTCTGAATGATGAGACTCGGCAATACCATGCCACACTCAGGGAAAAATTTCCTAGCTACCAAATAAAATTTACCTACTCCCTGAGAGATGAACTCCCAATGCTTATTAGTATTACCTTTTCTACTTGTGGTTCTTCCTGTTTTCTCACTTTCATACATCAAATAACTCTACTGAAGATATCATATATCCTTATGTTGGATCCAAAACAATTTTAAATATATTATTCTTATCATAGACAAAAAGATGTGTATTCCATCACTCCCTGCGTCTTTAAATTCTGTCCCACAGACTGCTTTAGTAATCTATCTTATTTTGGTTTAAGGGCATCTACCAAAAGAAACAACTATTAGTTAATATACTTATTAAATCACTACATATAAATATAGAGATATTTTGCTTACAGAGATTTCTAACAAAAATTATTTACATACACGACTTTGCTTTTAAGGGTGGCTATGGTGTGTAGTGTAGCAAGGAGCACATCAAGGCATACAGAGAAGATACAAAGAGGAAATTTTGCATGCTTTACGATATGTGTTCTTACTGACAGTGTTCAGCACTATAATGTGACTGGGGTGTTACTGACAAAAGTCTTGCTGATGTCGATGTAGACGATACCCACTGCTCTTTCCTCATCTCTCCAGGTAGCTGGTTCATCACAGAAGGCAATCCGGTTGATCAAGCATTATTTACCTTTAGTGAATCCATGCTGACCACTCATGATCAAGTTCTTGGCCTCAATGTGGTTAGAGATTGACTCCAGAATAGGGTGCTCATGACCTTTCCAGAGACTGAGGTGAGGCTGACTGGCCAGTAGTTCCCTGGGTCCTCCTTCTTGCCCCTTCTGAGAACTGGGGTGACATTTGCTTTCTTCTAGCCCTCAGGCGTCTCTCCTGACCACAATGACCTTCTAAAGATGATCATGAGTAGCCTCGCTGGGGTGTCTGTCAGTTCCCTCAGTACTTGTTGATGCATCCCATCAGGGCCCATGGACTTGGGGATATCGGGATTGCCTACGTGTTCTCTGACCCAATCATCCCTGACCAAAGGAAAGTCTTCCTTCCACCACTCCTCTACCCTGATCTTCTGGTTCAGAGATCCCCGAGGGCTGGTCTAGTCAGTGAAGACCAATGCAAGAAGGCATTCAGTAACTCTGCCTTCCCTGAATCCTCTCGTACCAGGGTTCCCCCCTCCATAAGTAAGAAGCCCATATTATCCTTTGCTTTCCTTCTGTTATTGATGTATTTGAAGAAGAGCTTCTTGTTGTTCTTGACATTCTTGGCTAGAATTAATTTCAGATTGGCCTTGGCCTTCCTTATCTCATTTCTACTTATTCTGATAACATCTCTACATTCATTCCAAGTGGCCAGACCCTGCTTCCAGCTCCTTTGTATTTCCTGCTTACGCTTGAGTAATGACAGGAGTTCTTTATTGATCCACGCAGGTCTCTTGCCCGCTTTGCCTGATTCCTTGCTCATTGGGATGCATTGTTCCTAAGCCTGGAAAAAGTGATTCTTGAATTATCAACCAATTCTCTGGGACTCGTGTTCCCTGCAGGGCCTGTTTCCATGGAATTCTCCTAAGACGACCCCTGAAATCCCCCTCCTACTCCCAGAGAACTGCTTGCCAAATTGTAGCACAGGGATTCACCTGAAGTGAAGTACCTCCTTAGTTTGAAAGACACGGAATTAACCCAACAATGCAGATCACCCAGTTGTATCTAAGCCTGCAACAGTAAACTTTTAAAAAATAATAATTCTACATAATCATACAGAATTCTGTACAAATTATTTGTATGATTTTTTCAACAGCAACACTGCACCACAGAGCCTGCATTCCTGTAGTCATGACAGATTAACAATCGCTCTATCTTCTTAACAAGGATTTCAAAACTTTTGAGCTTTAATAGCTGATTAACCACAGCAAAGTATGCATTCACTGATAAATAAACCTCACAGAGTCAGCAGCGTTCCTTATCTGTGCGGCTGATTTCACAACCACAGTTGCATCTGACAAACAGAGGAAATGGAAAAACCTCTCAAGGTTACTGATCCAGAGCTTTTCCTTGGGAGGCCACCAGAACAAATCCATAGCATACCAAACTCTTCCTTAAACTAATACAAGTGCCTGTACAAGCTTTAAACGGATCTTATGCCTCCTGGCATTCATCAGCTCTGATATACTTATGGAGGCCAAATAAATCAATTCATTCAGTTTTTCCTTGCATGGACACTCTGGAATTCCTTTGAAGAAAGTGACATATAAATCAGGACCATTGTAAGGTAAAAGGAATTTCTAAAATACCTCTCTTTTGTGAATCTACCAATGTTACTCAACCTCATCTTTGAAGTTCTAATGCAAAGAGTTAAATGCAGGCTGGATCTTTGGCCTTACTACTGTTATCTCTCAGATACAAGTCAAAGCACTCAGATTAGGAAATCTGCTTTGTACCCTATATCAAGGTTTTAACTATGAAATATAAAGCAAACAGAACAAAACCAAGCCCTTTAAAGTACAAAGTAAAATGGAAAAATAATTAAGTATCTGGCAAGAGTAAATACATTATGATTAAGTAATGTTGGCTTGTGTTTTATCCAGATTTTACTTTGCTATTTATCGACCTAAACATTGGATTATCAGGGAGACAGGTTGTGTGTTAGGGTTGGTTGCAGGAGTCACTGGTTACTCCCTAAGAGATGAGGAGCTGATACCCAAGCACAGTAACATAGCCAGAAGTACAGGGGCTCACTGGGCAGCCAAGGGCTCATCCCACTGCTCTTGAGAAGAGATGCTGGTGAAGACAGTCAGGGCCACCAGAGCCTCAGGGCCAGACAATTTTTTTTTTACTTAGACTAGAGTGTGAGATGTAGATTTGATTCCAAGACTTTTGCTATGAAAAAGTCAAGCTGTGAGGAAAATGTAACCTTAGCGTTTGGAGGGAACACAAAGTAAAAAAGTAAATTATGTTTAAGTTATAGAACATTGGCATAAGATCATCTTATGTGAGAAGACAAATCTTTAATAAAAAGTAAAAATTTATGCTTTTAAGAGGAGTGTTTAGAGCTGTTTTGCCTGTCCTCAATCTCTGTTGCCCATCTTCTCCTGCTGAGTCAAGGGCTCTCCCAGTATGGATGGGTAGAAAGTCTTTTGGCAGATTTTCATCACAAGACCATCCCCTTGACATCGATGACAAAGAGAGTTAGCCTATCTATCCTTGGATTCTACTGTGCAAATGCTAAAAAAAAGAATTCCCACAGTAACTTAAATGTAGCTATTTCCAAGGACAAAGCTAAGAAAGGAAAGGTGTCAGACTAGTTTTATCGAACAGGTAAGACTCTATGGCACACAAATGTTTAGTCTCCTGTGGATAAATCAAACTAACTGGCCTACACAGAGAGGTAAGTGGGTGGAAGTTAATGGCCTGCAATGCACCGGAGACACAACAGGATGGTTGAGCAGCTCCTTTGATCCCCAGGCTCCAGAAAATTTGTTAATACATTTTTTTCCCCAAACACACTAACAGAAGTCTTTACTATTTCATGCATAACAAAATGCTACAGCAAAAGCTGATATTGTGAGTCGATTGAAAATTACATGTATTAAAAGGTTAAGGCTAGGAGAAACTAGGCAAGGCTCACAGAATTAATATTACAAATCAGTAATTAAGTCTCCAAACGAAATTCATCTTTCACATGATTCACTTAGTGCACTATGGTTATTAGGTTATATTTATTAACAGAGTTGACAGTATAATAGGTCCTTGCTCTCCCTGCATATGTGGTAAGAGATATTTGGTATTTGGAAAACAGATCTTAAAGTGTAATTTTCAGTGTAATTACATTTAATTGACCACAATTGGTTATCTCAATAAACCGGATGTATAACGGCTTAGATTTCTAACACTGATTCCACTAGGGAGGTTTTCCAAAGACTGTCAGACCATGGAGGAGGATATAGATGTTTTGCAAATGAGCTTTGAAGCCTCCAGTGTGAGACCATGCAGAAAGGAGCCGCTAAAAAGGTTAGAAGAGTGAATAAATCAGAGTCCTGAAGAATATAAGATATCAAGGACACAAGATTTTACTACTTTAAACCTTGCTTTAAATGAAGAAGTCATGTCTGCAACAGACCAAAACTTAAAACACAAACATAATATCTTTAAAATTTCCACATTTTACATTTTCAAGAGAGTGGTAATTTACCACATGTCAAAATTAATTGTTCTCAATTGCTCATCTCCTATTAAGAGCCACACATTGTCTGGCCTGATTCATGTAGCTCCAGCTTTTCTTTGATCTTGTTACATCATTTGTCTGGCAGATTAAAGATCCCTTTGTTACATGATCTGCTGTGCCAATACAGGGAGTTAAAAGACCGCAATCCAACGACCTAATAAGCTTTTCTTTGACAAGCTGAACAAACTGAATTCCTTAAATATGTTTCCCAGGTCAGTCATCCTTCTCTTAGATCATTCTTTCACTCTTTTTTGAACCCTTTCCAGTTTGTCACCCTTCTCCTTGGCATGTCACCAGTGATGAGCATGCCTTTCCAGGGTAGTCATTTGAGCATTAAATTAAAAACTGCTTTTAGAAGTTGTTCTAGCCTGCTCAGTTCCTTTGCAACCCTTCTTCTCTACAGATCCAGGGAACTGGGGTTTCTTCACAAGACTTTCTTTAAATCACTGCTCCCCAAATACAGGGCTTCCCTCTGTATGCCTGCAAGGTTTGAACTCCTTTGAACACTATAACACAGACTGATGCCTTGTAATCTGCTCTACAAAGGGATCTAAATTGCTCTTTGATTGTTGCATTTCTTGACACCTCCCAGATATTTGTCTCATCAAAACTTTCTGTCAGCAGTGATTTCATGGATAAAATAATAGATTAGCATTAGACCTAGTTATTAATGGCCTTTGATATTCTTGCCTCAGAGTCATCTGTTTGCTACATTTTATTTCCTATTTTATTTCCCAGCAGCCTCTTTTAATTAATACAATGTATTAATGGAAAATTCCTCACAGCTATTAAAAATATAGCACATACATAGCACAAACAGCACACATTAGTACAGAGCAAGCCCAAGTCCTCCAGGGTGTTCCTTTTTGATTGTGGGAATACTCAGTGCCCATACAAATGTTCTACAGCAATTCACAAATAAGACTTACAAATTCCTTTTTAATTCTCCTCTCTGCTTATTCTGTTGATGCTTGTTTTCTGTATTGTAACATCCCCTTACAGTAACAACTTAAAATATAATCAATTAAAATAACTGGCAACTATACAACCATTATGTTTTATTTCTGTGATTGTCTACTTTTTTTTCTCTCAACATAATTTCATTACTGATATTTAGACATCACTAACTCTTGTACCAACTACCATTAACAACTGGCATCACTAGCATTTGCAAAAGGGGACAGTCTTTCCATTTACAGTACAAATATCAAAAATGTCAATAAAAATACATTCACAGCTAAAAGAAAACACTCAGGCACCATGTTGGTACAATGCAGTTCTCAATCCTGTTACCAAAAATAGAGAATGAGTCTCATGGGTCTTTTACCATTGAAGATTTATTAAATTTTATCAACTTGCACACTGGGCACATGACTGAATGAACACAGACATTTTCCCAAAGCTGGAATCTGTTACAGCATACAATTGTATGCCAAACAGCAAACTGAATCCAGATTGCAACATGAACTTCTCTTTGAGTGAGGTGTGTGGGCCACATGAATCCTTATTAGCCTTTTGTAGAATTTGACTCAGTAAACCTCAATAGCTTCACTATTGAGGTCTAAAAAGTCTTACACTCACTGCTGTACCTGGTCCAGCACACAGGCCATTATGTGCCTGGGGGCCTGCCAGCCCCCCCTCTCCAGAGCAGTCCCCTCACATGAACTGGATGTGCACACAGCCTAATACTAGACAAGGAATTTCATCCAAGAAATATAAAATTTTTTTTTCTCTCTCTGACAAGGTCTTCAATCTCTATTCCCAATATAAAAATAAACTCATGTAGCTTAGAGAAAGATTAGCAGGGATTTCTGCTCCCAGGAGTCTTCTCTGGCTGTTCTGGGAACATAATTTAAATATATAAACATATTGGAAGAGACTTTCTGAGAGCTGCTTCAAGGATCTGAATTTTTTTAGGCAGTATTCAATCCACTTGGTGCTTTTACTTAAAGCTCTTTGGTCATTCATCAGAAAATACCAAATTTAACTGCAGCTTGTTATGTAAATCCACTCCAGTCTATGTTCCATATCCTACATCACAACCTTTAAATACACCACTGCAGAGAAGAAAACACAAACACCTAGCACATTTTGTAACACTGAGTCTTCTTAAGCCCACAGCCTATACTGTTAAATCAAAGTTTTCAGGCTTTCTAAGGTTCTACTTCTCAAACATACATTTCTGTCCTTTTCATAAGGATTGCCTATCATCTATAGGGCTATGCTATCAATGATGACAGGAATTACAGTGCATGCAATCATCATTAGGTGGACTAAGTTTAGACCTCAAACCATGTTTTAAATAGAGTACTCTCTCACACAGAGATGAACTAACAACTTTCTGAAATTATTTTCAGTTCTTTATGACTTTCTAATGTATCAGAGAGCTGGGCTCCCTAAATATCCTTCTGGACAAAATGTCCAGCTTACAGATAGATAATTACCTCATGCAGTGGGTGAACAGCTGGCTGATGGGTAGGGCACAAAGGGTTGTAGTGAATGGGGGCACATCAGGCTGACAAGTGGTCACTGGTAGGGTTCCACAGGGCTCCATCTTGGGCCTGGTGGTCTTGAATGCCTTCATAAACAACTTGGACACAGGACTAGAAGAAATACTAAGCAAGTTAGTCCATGATATTAAATCAGGAGGAGCTGATGCCTCCCTCAAAGGCAGAGAAACCCTGCAGAGAGGCCTTGACAAATTAGAGAGATGTGCAACCACCAATCATATGAAGTTTAACAAAGACAAGTGCTGGATTCTGCACCTGGGATGGGACAACCCTAGATGTACAGACATTGGGGAACAAGAGGTTGAAGAGCAGCCCTGCAGAAAGGGATCTGAGGGCCCTGGTTGATGGCAAGCTGAATGAGTCAGTAGTGCCCTAAAAGCCAGGAGGGCCAACCATGTCCTGGGGGGCACCAGGCACAGCACTGTCAGCCAGGCAAGGGCGGGGATTGTCCTGCTCTGCTCTGCCCTGGGGCTGCCTCACCTTGAGTGATAGTGGCAGTTTTGGGTGCCACAATATAAGAAGAATATAAAGCGATATATCAGAGTGTCCAAAGGAGGGCAACAAAGATGGTGAAAGGCCTTGAGGGGAAGCCGTGTGAGGAGCAGCTGAGGTCACTTGGTCTGTTCAGCCTGGTGGAGACTGAGGGGAGACCTCGTTGCAGTTACAACTTCCTCATGAGGGGAAGAGGAAGTGCAGACACTGAGCTTTTCTCTGTGGTGACCAGTGACAGAACCCAAGGAAACAGCCTGAAGTTGTGTTACGAGAGGTTAAGGTTGTACATCAGGAAAAGGTTCTTTACCTTGGTGTTTGGGCACTGGAACAGGCTCCCCAGGGAAGTGGTCACAGGACCAAGCCTGACAGAGCCCAAGAAGTGTTTGGACAAGGCAGATGGTGTGACTCTTGGGGTGTCCTGTGCAGAGCCAGGAGTTGGACTTCTATGATCCTTGTGGATCTCTTCCAATTTAGGATGTTCTATGATTCTATGGTTCTCAATTGTCATTTCTGTAATTTGACTAAGATCTCATAGAAAACTTCAAGGATTTATCTACACTTCAGGAGCAGCTAACAAGTAGTTAACATGAACTAATGATCAGAGACCTTATCTGTATGCAGTGGGCTTCTTTCAGTGTGAGGATTCCAGTCCTGCTGAGTAGTCTCACCTATTATTTGGATCCCTAGACCTAAGGAGAGGGTAAATGTCTTGTCAAAATCGCCATCTCTCTTGTCAGGATGACTGATAAAATAACTGTGCTAACAAAAATATGAATGCATTCATTCAGCATACAGTTCAGTAGATAGTAAGATTTAATTTTAAAACTTAGATGACATGGAATTAGCAGAGCATATACTAGCTGGATTAAAATCTGTTCTGCTGCCGGAGCCTAAACTTTTGGCTGTTTAGAGCATTAGTGTGTGTGATCCCTCGGGAAAATCCTCTCAAAGATAAAGGAATAAATGAGAGCTGGGAGACATTTAGAGACATATTTTTCTTAGGGTGCAAGAGCTCTCAGTTCTAATGTTCAAGAAGTTGGGTAGGGGAGGCAGGAGGCCAGCTTGGCTAAGTCAGGACCTCTTAGCCAAACTAAAACACAAACCCAAAATAGACAGGCAGTGAAGGCAGGGAGATACATTCTAGGGATATCACTGGGACATGGCCTGAGATTGCAAGGTGGGAATCAGGAAAGCCAAGACACTTGGCTAGGGATATAATAAATAACAACAAGTGTCCCTTGAAGTACACAGAACGACAAAGAAAGATAAAGAAGCTGTAGCCCTCCTCATGAGTAAAATGGAAAACCTGGCTACAACTTACATGGAAAAGCCTGAGGTAATCAACTTTTTTGCTTTGGTCTTCACCAGCAAGCACAGGGACTGGAAGATGGAAATACTGCCCATCACAGGAGAAGATCAGTTTGGAAACCATCTAAGGAGCCTGAAGATGCCTAAGTCCAGAACCTGAAGAGATAAATCTAAAGGTCCTGAGGGAACTGGCGGAGGAAGTGACTATGCTACTCTCCATCATATTTGAAAAGTTATATCAGTCCAGCAAAGTTCAACAGTGACTGGAAAGGGAGAAGCATAACTCCCAGTTTTAGAAAGGGAAATAAAGAAGGTATGGGGAATATGGGCTGGTCAGTCTCACCTGTGTGTCAGGCAAGATCACGGAGCAGATCCTCCTGGAAACTATACTAAGGCACATGGAAAACAGATAGATGATGGTGATAGCCTATATGAGTTCACCAAGAGCAAATCTTGCCTGACAAACTTGGTGGCTGTCTATGATGGGGTTACAGCATTGGTAGGTAAGGGAAGAACAACTGACACAATATACCTGAATTTCTGCAAAGCATTTGACACTGTCATGCACAACATCCTTGTCTCTAAAATGGAGCCATATGGATTTAATGGATCAGTGGATAAGGAATTGGGTGGATGGTCACACTAGCTGTTTACTGGCCCGTGGAGAAACCAGCGAAGTCCCTCAGGAGTCCAGTGGGGACTAGTATTATTTAACACCTTTGTCAGGCATCCCAGAAAGAATTGAGTTGGACAACAGGACTTATTTCAAAAATATCCGCATAGACACCTGGGCCAGAGAGCACAGTACTGCACAGATATATTATATTCCCTATCATGCACCAGCCTCTGGGAAAATTGTACAGTACAATGGACTGTTAAAAACCACATTGAAAGCAATGAGTGGTGGGAACTTCAAACATTGGGATCTACATTCAGTGAAGGCCACCAAAGTCAAGTAAGTGTGGCAAAGGGAGCAGTCGGGCAACGCCAGTTCCAAGCAATCGTGTGAATTGTTTGTCTACCGTGTACCCTTTGTTATTAATGTTATTGCTGCTGCTGCTCTGTTTTCTCATCTTATTGCTGCTTCCAACAAATTGTTATTATTTCAACTCATGATCTTCACCTTTTATTCCTCCAATTCTCCTCTCCAGCCCACCACAGGAGGAGGGGGAGGGAAAGGGGGAAGTGAATGAGCACATGGTTTGGAGTTCCAGTGGGAACACTAAATTGGGAATACCATTCCCAAACGACAAAATGCACATATGTATTTGGACGGAGGGCCTTAGCTGTTTATTCACCTATTTATTTACCTATTTATGCCACAGCAAGTAAAGAACTCTTACAAAACACTTGCCACTGCCTCTCTTCTCAGTAGCACAAGAACCAGCCTTCCGGCAAGGGGGAAGCCACCTCTATTCAACACCAACTCCAAGCCCTGCTCCAAACAGGGCTCTGCAAATTCCCTGCCCACTCTTCCTGCTGGCATTTCTACAAGGAGGATCTTGCCTCAACCTCTTTGGAAAAACAATGCTAAGGTTTAGTCACCATGATCACAATAATCTCTTCAGCCCTTGTCTCCTCAACATTTAGCACGTTCCATCCCATGTTACACTGACTGATGATCATCCCTGGAGTCTTCAGGCCAAGGAAGACATGGACCTGCTGGAGGAAGTCCAGAGGAGATCACAAGCACGATAAGAGGGCTGGAACACCCCTGCTATGAACACAGGCTGAGAGAGTCGGAGTTGTTCAACCTGGAGAAGAGAAGGCTCTTGAAAATCTCTTTGTGGCCCTCCAGTACTTAATGGGGGCTTATAAAATATATGTAGAGTGACTTTTTACGTGGGCAGATAGTGATAGGACAAGGGATAACCTTCTTATACCGAGAATTTAGATTCGATATAAGGAATAAATTCTTTACTATGAGGATGGTGAGACACTGGAACAGGTTGCCCAGATGTGGATGCTCCCTCCTCACAGTATTCAATGGTTTGATACCCTGAGCAACATGATGAGTGGGTGGCATTCCTGCCCATGGCAGGGGGATTTGAACCGGCTGAACTTTAGGGCTCCTCTCAACCCAAATTGCTCTATGATTCTATGATTCCTTACTTCTGTCTCTCAAATTCATATTTGGCAGAAAAATATTTTGCTAGAAAACAAAGTATTTGGCCTAGAACAAGTCTCTGGGGCTTGAAACAGGCTGTGTACAAATCTAAGTGTTGTAATGTGACGCTGATCCTAATTTTTTTTTTAAATCCTTTGAGTGAGTAGTAGATTGGGAATTCACTACTAATTATTTTTTCCACTGTTTGTTTTCTAGATAGAGGGAAATGAGGCATTTTGTAGAAAAAGAGGAGGAGGCAAATGGCATATTTCCATACATATCCTCTCAGTCCCTGCAGAACAACTTTTCCCCTCTGTGAGTTTTGTTGCCAGTCATTTTCTTGATTCTAATCTCTAATTGAAGTGTCTGATTCTGCAAATGCCTGCCAAGTAGAAAGGCAAACAGGAAGATGCAATGCCTTGTTGTAAAAGCCAACTCTCCCTGTTCCCTCTGAAGCACCCTGAGAATGTTCTGTTTGGGAATATCCTTATTGCACTTACCAACCATTCATCCTCACTCATAGTAGGGCAGTAAATAAAAGACTATCCATGGTCTTTGGGTAGTTCATTTGAGAAATGGGCAAATACAAGACTGTCCAGTAAGGATACCTAGCCTCCTGTGTTTACCTGTCTCTATGTTGTAGGAGAGTGCAACCAGAGTTGTTCCATGATCTGTGTTCCACCATTATTCTTCAGCTTCAGGGAGCCTCAGGACATCTAATAAGTGCCATCTCATCTCCGTGAAAGCTCTGGCCCAGATCTGACACCAATTTAGTTTGGTCACAAAGTTGTAGCAACTCTTACTTTGGATACAGTCATACCAGTGCAAGGACCCTGTGCCAGCATTGCTCACGCCGATTTTACACAAGAAAGCTAGAACAGTAGATGTATCTTTATGTGGTTTACTTCTGCCTACATGAAGCCCTATTTCAGACTGTGAAGAACTGAGTAGGTATCTTTGCCAAATACCTCAGATTGCCAGTGCTTTTTGTGTGAACCCGTACTCTTCACACGTCCTTGTGAGTGGCAAGTTACATCCATGAAATCCAAAGAAACTGTAGGATAAAATACATTGGCCATAGAGACAATGCTTTTCCCTACTCAGCTCATGTGCTGACAGTTGGAGCTGCACATAAAAAGCCATCTCTGAAGGCTGTCAGAGGCACAATTGCTTTTGGAACATGAATTGAGGTGATTGCAAAGACCTGAGCTTGTATTTGTAGTGTTCCCATCAGCAAGGCAGAACACAAGCCCAACACCCACTAGAGGTTCTTTGAACCCTGGACTTCAGGCTGTCAGTGTAGCCAGAAACCCAACAATCTCATTTATGCAAAAACAAAAACAGAAAGACAGCTCCTTCTCATGGGAATAAAAATTAGTTCCAGCCAAGCAGCATAAACCCTGAATTGCAAATTACGATGACAATATTTCCTTGTTCAGAAGAGCCTGTCTCTTGCCAAAGAAACACCGCTAGCATCAGAAACCCCATCCAAATAAATCACTGGTGAAGACTGCAGAAACAGGGTACAAAAGCAAGGGAGAGGGTAGGGCCCTCTTTGTAAGGAACTCGCCACTCTGGAGTGATATCAAACCACAGTAAAAAAGGGACCTTTTGTTTCAAAAAATATACTTTGGGCAGTAGAATGAATGCGTTACTTGTATCTTGGCAGTGCTCCCAAATGCCTGCTGCACAAAAAGACTGGTGATGTAATTACGGCCACAGCAGACTCAAAAGACATCCCAGCCCCTGTGTGACTCTAGGCTTGTTTCCTCCAGCCTGGATTTATCTCACTTCAGTCGTCAAAGAGCCAGGCATCCAGGCAGGCTAGGTGCTCTGCCTAGGCTCACTTGTGAGGAGGAATCACCCCTTCCAGAGGGCCACTTAACCCCTCCCTTAAACATCAGGATGGATGGTCTCTGGATGTGCTGATCTCTCGCTCTGACTAAAGGGGGAGTTTAGAGCAGAGACTCAGCTCTTAGCTGTTAGTTGGCTACAGCTGGCTCAGAGGAACTATGCCCTCTGTCCTCTATAAAAATGGGATAAGAAGATTTCCGGATCTCTTGTCCACTTAAGTGGCAAGCCACTGAGTTAGAGTCTGCCTCACTCTGCATCTCTGTACCGCCTTTGGCACAATGGGCCCTGGCAGAACTAACAAATACTTTTGCACAACCCAGAGAGCACACCAGTCTTGCTTAGCGTATGAAGTGCGCGAAATTAGAAAAACTGCATAAATAGGTTAAGCAGGGAGGTCACCTGCCTAGAGCTTGTATCTCTTCTCTGGCACCTGGCTGGCAGGGCAGCGGGAAGGCACTGTAAAATTCCTACGCTCTCTAAGCTCAGGGGTGTGAGAACAATAAAATTTTGCTGTGCTGTACAAGGCGAGGACATCCTGAGTGCTTCACACCGTGCTTTCTTTTCCAAAAGCTGATTCTGATCTGCTCTTTAAAATAGCTGCTGCCTGCTGAATTAAAGTGTCAGGCCAATTTAGGCTTCTTGGCAAACTAACAGGAACATTTCCAGAGCTCAGATGAAGTTAAAGTCAAGAGAAAAACGTAATTTTAAAAGGAAAATGAAATGTTGCAATATTGCAAGCACAGCACAGTTCTTACCAGTATAAATGAAGACAACCCAACTGGTTCCATTGTCAGAGCACAGAGAGATACATAAGAATGAACACATTTTTGGGATGATACCAAAGGACCCTGTAGCCACTGTAGCCAAGTATCTTACACCAAACAGTAGAAGTAGCAACTAAATTGAGAACCTCAGCAAATACAGGTCTGTCCCATTGTATGTACACATAGCTTCCAGCAACTCACAGCTATCAACTTACCGAATCAGGTGGTTTATTCCTCCAACAGCAAATTGTTGAAACTCTTTTGAAACCATGTGTATCTCTGTCCTCCAGATCCCAACAAAGGAAGGAAGAATAGTTCATTTTACTATGTATCAGATTATCCTGTTTCATATTTGGTTTAGTCCTACAAAAATAGCTGTCTATGCCTATGTATTTCTGAATGTTCATGTCATGGAATGGAAAGGCCTAATCCCTGTATTGAGTTAAATCTCAATTTACTGTTTTGAAATTAGGTAAATCCTTGCTATGAGATACAATCCATGCCTCAGAGGATTATCTGATCTCAGTGCACTTGTTTAATATTTTAAATCTCTCAGTGATTCTTTTGCATTTAATACTTACAAGAGCCATACCCTACTGCAAATAGGTCCTTGTACTTTGGATTCCTGTAATGAGAAAATATATATAAGATGGCATTTATTATTAACCATGTAGTTCCACAGAAATGCACAGTGTTTGACAGATTAACTTCAGAGTCCATTCTTGCAGGACTGCACAAAGTCTGAGGGCTTTGCCCTTTGACCACAGACACTAGTAAAGTTCGTAAGTAATTCATCCAAACTCAAGATGCACAAAAAAGCAGACCATCAGAAGACCAAAACAGTAGATTAAAAGGATAAAAAGACAGACATGATGTCAATCTCCAGCACTTCTTGGCTTATCCATTTCATAATTGCAGAAATTTTACTTTTAAAAATGAGGTCTCTTTGAGGAAAGCAAAAAGGCAGGAATATGTTGGTTCCCATCTTTCAGGGACAAGAATTAAGGAGTTTCTAAATCAATAAACTCACTTTCCCTACCTGTTATTAAATAATGAGGGATGCCTCAAGAGACAGCTATCAGTTCATGAATTCATGATGATTCCCACAAACTAGGAAGGGAAATTCCCTTCTGACCCAGCTAGCGAAGAGTGTATTTCCTGAGGCAAATATTGACTATGAGCAATTAGCCATCTACAAGGTCTTCTAAATTCCCTTTACTTGAAAAGAATCTACCTTCTCTACCTGTGTGATAAGTTACTGTAGGTGGGGTTTTCATGGGACAAAGATAAGTACTGTAGTTATCCCTGAGCTCACACAGGACAACCAGGGGGTAACAATTCTGTTAAATGAATGTACGTGGAAATTATCTAATGAGTATTTTCTCTGACTTGCTACTGTGAATTGATAAAATAAAACCACTTCTCTTTTCATTTCTCCTTTTACACTTGGGCTAATACCTAGACATCCTAATGCTCTTATTCTTTTCACTAAGTGCACCATCACTGCTAAAAATGAGAGAATAAAAATTAAATTAGAAAAGCTTATTACATAAAGCAATTTGGAGTCATTCTTCCCATTTCAGAGCCATCTCTCTGTTATCATTTCCTGGAGACAAGTATAACAACACTACAAACTACCTGTTAAAGACGCCTTTTCTCACAATTTTGCTTTCCATTTTTACTGTTATTTTGTAATTCTCACACAACTGCATGCTTCATACTCTATTATATAATACCACTATTATATAATACCAGTGGCTTGAAAGGCAGAAGACTGCAATCCTGCTCTGTCTCGCAATAGATCCTCCTTGGCAAGGCACATATGTGCTCACACTGTCCAACAAACAAGTGAGAGGAGGCCTAGCTGCAGGGAAGCACAGGGCAGGGTCTGACTAAGGTATGTCTCATGTCCAGTGCATGAACCAAGCCAGTTCTGAGGAGCATCAAGCATGTTAAAAAGTGAAAGGACTCATTCAGGTTGGTGATGAGTGGGTTTTTTCACACTAATTACCACAGCAATAATATCTCGGAACAAAAGGGAGTTGATTTCCAAGTACCAGTGATCATTTTCGGACCGACCAAATATGCAAAAGTGGACTGCAGGGCAAGTGCTGACTGCACTGAACTGTGCAAGATGCCAATACACAAATACCTCTGTTTTCTGGAGGACGTATGAGGACTGGGTGAGGTCACTCGGTCTGTTCAGCCTGGAGAAGAGGAGACTGAGGGGAGACCTCACTGCAGTTACAACTTTCTTGTGAGGGGAAGAGGAAGGGCAGGCACTGACCTCTGCTCTGTGGTGACCAGTGACAGGAACTGAGGCAATGGCCTGAAATTGTGTTAGGGGAGGTTTAGGCTGGATATCAGGAAAAGGCTATCCACCCAGAGGGTGGTTGGGCACTGGAACAGGCTCCCCAGGGAAGGGGTCATAGCACCAAGCTTGACAGAGTTTGAGAAGTGTTTGGTCAATGCTCTCAGGCACACAGTGGGATTTTTGGGGCTGTCCTGTGCAGGGCTGATTCCTACGGCATATTGTCCAAAGATATGACACATCTATCTCAGCTTTCCCAATAAGGGACTCTTCTTTGCCCTGCTAACCACACTCACTTTTCCCCAGTGCTGCACAGAGCCTGCTCTGCCTTCAGTTTCTGCTGAAGGGCACAACTCTGGCATATTCAGCCTTACACAATCTTCTTTGCATCCAGAAGCACCAGGCACGTTTAGGTGCTGCCCAAGCAGCTGACCGTAATAAATCAAAACCTTGTTCCCACAGAAACCAGCCCTGCCTCATAAGATCCCGTTACATTCCATTCCACTCCTCTGCACAATAGTCGAGAGTAAGTTTGGAATGAAGAGACTTACCAGGAGATGGCAGTAACTGCAAGTTTCTTGGTTTTGTCATACTGGAACTTCCAGAGTGGGAGGAGGGTTCCTTCCTGGCCTCTGAATTCATCAGAGGCATCCTCAAAATATTTAAAATCTAGAACAAAAAAAATCAAGGAAAAGGTCCCAGTATATAAATCGGAAATAAATCAGCACAGTTCAGTGTCAGGGAAGCTTTAAAAGACAATCTGTTATCCTCACAGCCTCTGCACAACCCAATTAGTGTAAAATCTGTCTCAGTTCTTAAGTCCTAACTGCAAACCAGCACCTCAGCCCTGTAAATGCATTTTACCAAGCACCAAGTCCACACTTGGCGGAGACGAAAAATAAAAATCAAACTGATGATCAGCAGACAAAGGATTAACGAGAAAGTAGAAGCCCAGGTGTGACCTCAGGCCACTCGCAGAGCCAGACATGGCCCTTCAGCAGGAAGCTGAGCAGAGACAGCAAAATGACTCCTGCAAAATGACATCAAGACTCAGTACGTTGCCACGGCTGGTATTTGTATGTGAGCAGAGAGCTGCTCAGCTCTGGCTGCTGTCACCACCACCTGCATCCAGGAGTGAAATACCTGCTGAGGGAAGAGAGGTCTATGCTCACCAGACCTGCCGTCCCCAGCCAGCTCAGAGCAGGGCTAATGTGGTCTGATGCTCTATTTGTCTTGTGTGAGTCAGCAGGTTTTTAGACCTGCTCATTTTATCTCTGTTTCTCTATCCTATTCTGTTCTGTTCTATCCAGTCCTTGGTATGGCTGTAGCCACTTATCTGCAGGACTTCAGACTTGCGTTAGAAGCACCTCTCAGTGGGCCATACCTTGTGCAATGTCATCAAATGTGTTCAGATTCACCATCCGTTCCGCTATTTTAGCAGCCTTTGCGACCTTGGTTACAGCATCAACGTGCTGAAGAGAAAAGAAAGGAAGAGAAAATGTATTTCCTGTCTGTTTATATGTGCCTCAGATCTCATGTGACTGAAAAACTTGAGTCCTTTGATCCCAAATACAAATTAATTTGAAATGTGTCACACCAGCACCTAATGACATAGGCGCATGAAAAAACATAATTGCTTTATCATAAATTTAACAAGATGCCATCCACAGCTGAGATGCAGTAACTTCAGTGTTTGTTTCTGATTTACCTCAATACAGGCACTTACCTATAAAGGTAGTTAAGAGTCTTGTCTTTCAAGCTAACTCCTGACAAGACAAGCTAAAAGCACATATATGATTCCTACCCCAACTCACTGGATAACAGTTTATTAGATCCCCATACACTACTGCTGCCCTAAAGCCCACCAGTATTTCCAAGCCTTTCATTTTCAAACCCCGGCTAGGGACTGATGGCTGCCAGCACTGTAAGATTTCCTTCATAGTGGCAACATTGAAAAGAAACATGTCATCATTGACACAGCTTACAGAGTGCTCCAAACATGAAAATAAAAAGTGAAATGAGTTGACAAAACTACACTACACAGTCACAATCACAACTAAGAGCATGACTTCAGATTATTTGTGTCCAGCCCTCTGCTTCTTTCCGGGGCTCTGCACAGACTCAAGGAAGATTGAGTCTTGCTTCAAAGAACATGAAACTAATAGGGCTACACAGAGATGAGAGGACAAAAGAGAAAAAAAATTCTATAAACTCTTGCATTTTTTATAAATCCATAGTTTGCTTACACGTCCAGTAACGTGTGCAGTTCCTCTTCTCCCATCCCAGAAAGGATTAAATAGAACTTGAACCCAAGTTCAGAAAAAGGCAACAGATCAAGAGAGGGATCAGATCCTCTGCTCTGCTCTGGTGAGACTCCATGTGGAGCACTGCATCCAGCTCTGGGATCCCAGCACAAGAGGGACATGGGCCTGTTGAAGCGAGTCCAGAGGAGGCCGTGAATATGATTAGGAGCTGGAGCTCCTCTCCTGTGGAGACAGGCTGAGAGAGTTGGGGTGCTCAGCCTGGAGAAGAGAAAGCTCGGGGGAGACTTTAGAGCACCTTCCAGTGCCTAAAGGGAGCCTCCAGGAAATATAGGGAAGAACTCTTTATCAGGAAGTTTAGTGGTAGGAACATCTGTTTTAAATTGAAAGAGAGTAGATTTAGATAAAATATTAGGAAGAAACTCTTAACTGTGAGGGTGGTGAGGCACTGGAACAGGTTGCCTGGAGAAGCTGTGGATGCCCCATCCCTGGCAGTGCTCAGGGCCAGGTTGGATGGGGCTCTGAGCAACCTGGTTTAGTGGAAGGCGTCCCTGCCTATGTCAGGGAAGGTGGAACTAGATCATCTTCCAGGTCCCTTCCAACCCAAACCAGTCTATGAATTCATGATACTATGATTCCATAAATTTTAGGTTTTGGGGGATCAGTGGAAAATAGGCTATAAATAAAAAAGAAACAAAACAAAAAACAAAACAACCCTGTAAATGCAGAAACAATACATTATTCAATTGATTTTTTTTTTTGCAATGCAGGAAACTCTCCAGATGAATCAAAAAAGCTTTAAGTCAGCTTTTCTGCTAGGAAGCTATGCTGTTAACAACGCAGCCATGACTAACTACATTTTTGACATTATAAGTGTATCAGAGTAAGTTATTTGCTCGTTGTATCCTGTCCTCTTACAGATTTTATTTATTTTGTATGCTACTGACATAAATCTTCAGAGGAAGTGCTAGGCCTAATTTCTCTTTTTTAAAAAAAATTTCTGATTGATACTCACTTTTCCACTGTAGGCCAATTCTGAGCTAGCTAGCCAAATGCAATAAGAGCTCATAGGACAACAAATTTGTTTTGTTTATTTCTGTGCATAAGTTATTTTTAGAACAGTAATAATGTTCATTGAATCATATGTAAGATGGATAATGGGCTACTACTTTGAAAATAAATGTCTTAGTCTTGCTCTGTAATTCTTTAACATTAATTGCCTCATATTTGCCTCTCAGCAGCTGGCCAGTTGCAATGTGTAATGCCTGTAAACTGAAACATGAAAAAAGCTTCTACAGGTGTGTAACTGCATATCCAGAAGACAAACTCTACCATAAAATTAGTGCAGTTACTGCTCATACCTCTGGCAATACAAATACTGTGACTAGAATAGCCCCTGGTTTGCAGAGAAAGAAGCACAGTACAGGGCTGTTGTCATCTGTTGCCCAGCCAATGTCTCCACACACTGCAAACACTGACTGTAAATGCCAAATAAAATCTCACCCAGATTGGATTGTGTCAAGTAGTTATTAATTTCCAGAACTGTACACATCTGTTCATTTTCACATCTTGCTTTTAATTCTGATACACTGTAAACAGTAAATTGAAGACAAGGGAGTTGGTGACAACTCATCCACTCCTAGAGATGACCAAGAACAGGTGAACAGTAATGTGAAAGTTAATTGCATTCTAAATTCAGCTGTTATGTAACAAATAATAGTTGTTATCCAAGATCTTCCAAGTGATATTTATGACCCTGTGGGCTGTCTCACCAGGCATATCTCAGACGGGGGTAATGTTACTGTGAGACAGACAGGTGAGAGAGGACCTCACATGATTCAGGAATGCACATTTCTGTTAAGTATAAATTTTGTTTGGACTTTTTAGGACAACAATTAACCACCTCTGTCTCAGAGGAGATTAGAGACTGTTCCAGTACAGTAAGTCCCAGCTTTAATTTTATATTTTAATTAATTTAATTTATATTTTATTTTTTATATTTCTTACTGGTTGACATCCATCTGTATGTCTATTGACACTATCCTCTGTCTTACTAATTCTCTCTCTCTGTTATCTAACTCAGATTCCCTATCTACCTTTGCATTAACAGATAAACATGGTAAAATTATCTAGTGTTGTGTATTCAAGCTTTCTAATTATTATGGTCTTTTCCATATCTATGCAAGCTTGCAATCTATCACCCTTGAAAAGTGGTGATCAAAATCACATATCCCTGTTCTGGTGGGCATCTGTGGGTATCATCCCACCTTACATAACATAAATATCTCCTCTGCTATTCATCACGGGATATATTCCAGCAATGTACTTGTCTCTTGTACCACATCACAGCTCACAAACCAACACAGAGTTGTTGGAGGAAAACACTCATGTTCCTCCCCGTCACTACAAGGGAGCCTGTAAGCCTGCTCCTTACCAAAGATTGTTTTGAGACTACAAAATGAAATCTTCCACTCCACCAGTCCCTCCCAAGCTGTGCTAATAACAACTTTTCTGGTATATCTAATAATTGCCTAATGGCACTACAGCAATAGTTTACAGAATTTCTACTTTCCTTGTTAAAGGAAAACACGACTTTCCTTTCATTAAAGAAAGATATGAGATTATTTGGACACAGTCCACCCTTGGTAAATATGTGCTATTTTATCCCATTTCATATTTACTCCCAGTTCTGATCTTTCTTCCTCTTTTTCAATTCTGTTGCTTCACGTACAGTTGAAGGTCAGACTAATGGAACCATTTTTACCTCTCTTCCATACAACATGTCCTCATTATGCTCCAATAACATTGCTCCACCCCTCTTTGGATGGATTCATTAAAAATCCCTAATATCAGACTTGTGGTTTCATGCCTTGCCATCTCAGGGTGAGAGGTGCAATCAATTGCATTAAGCTCTTTGCATTTTGCCTCTGCCTCAGATACTGTCATTTCTAAGTTCATGCAATGCATGAGGAGGGTTGTAGTGGATTAGATCAAGCATGTCTCTGGGTCAGGATTGTGGAATCGTAGAATCATCTAGGTTGGAAAAGACTTTTAACATCACTAAGTATCCTCCCTCTAATCAGAGCCACAAACAGATGGCTCAGGAACAGTAAGAACAGGACAGGCAGATACAACACTTCTGCCTGGTGATCTCTTCTTCCAGATATTTTCAGCTCAGAAAATTTCATATCATTCCGCTTTGGTATTCTGTGTTATCCATGGTCTGTGTACTGCCTTTATTAAAAACTGAGGAAAAGTTTCAAATGTTGTATCACTGCTCTTGGATGTAGCAAACCCTTTCCTCTCTAGATCCATTTGAGTGAGAGACACATGGAGAGATTTCTAGGAGTCCCTCACCATAGTCTCCAGTCAAATACTTCCTGTTATTCCAACATTTATTTGCTCATATGTCTCCTTTATAAAATTCTCATCCTTGCTTCTGCTGAAATCCTTGGTTATCTCCCTTCTTTTCCTGTTGGTTGCCTCTATCTTCTGCTTTGCTAAACCACGTCTTCCTTGCTTCTCCTAATTCTTCAGTGCAATGCATAGCTTCATTCTACTTCTTTTCCCCTAGTGAGAAGCTTCTGCTTAACTGTCAAGGCTCCTCCCCTCCTCTCCCGTTCCCTCCCCTCCCCTCCCCTCCTCTCTTCCATGTTCTTTCATGGATCACATCTGTCCTCTCCCAGTCGTGTTCTTTTGACCTCTTATTCAGTACCAGTACAGTTTTCTCTCTCTTTTCATCCACTACATTTTCAAATCCTTCTCTAACTCCTACCACCATCTCCAGCTGTGGCTCTAGTTCTTGGATCTTCTCTTTCACAGCCTCCTACCATAGCAAGACCTTTCATCAGAGATCCACTTGTGGTAATAGCTATGCATTTTCTTTTATTTTTTCCTTTGGGTTTAACCTGGTGCTATCTCAGTGGCTATCACAGTTTTTCTTGTTAATACATAGCCTGACCAAAACAATGGTGGAAATCAATTGCAGCTTCTAGCCATTGCATCTTTGATCCAGATCAGCCACATCTCCTGTTTGATATTCCAGAGCTCCCTTCAGCAGTGACCAAACACAGTTTGTCATTATGGAGTGTTAAGCTGGAAAGGTTCTGTTTCAACTAGCATAGTGCAACGCATGCAACCTGAGTTAGAAGCTCCACAAAACCCACTTCTGCATTTGCTGGCTTGAGACCAGAAATACAGATTCTGTTTCCATCTACCTTTAATTTCCATAGACCTACGCCCGAAAAGTCATAATGACTGTTGTACGTCTAATTTTAACCTTTGAGTGCTTCACGTTGCATTTTTCCAGTTAATGAGTAGAAAATTCATCAAGCTTTTCATACACTTCAAGTTGGTCCACCAGCCTCACAGAGGACCTCAGTTTGGGACACTGGCTCTGTATGAAGAAGCTTTGCCTTTCACTTATTCAGTGCATTGACTTTTTGCTTCCCTGCAAGCCTCTTGGAAAGTGTTAAAAGTGAAAAGCAAAACACTAAAGGGACAGGTCATGAGTGACTGCATTTCAATTTCCCACTGTTGTCAGTGGAGTGGGCAGCAGGTGTTTTACAATATGGTTTCTTTGGTAGAATATCTACTTTATTTTCATTATCAAACTTTAGCAGTCCAACCTTCAAACCTGTAATTGTAATGTTGACTTGAGCCTTAATTCTCCAAAACACACTCGCAAAAGGTTTATTTCTTTTCTAAGGGACTGTGAATTTCCACAGCACAATTCACAGGAAGATGCCTGTCAGAACATGTTCCTGGTCTGTTTATACTGTAAGGTTTATGCTGGCAAAGTGCTGCTGGGGTGGCTAAACCAGCCAAATCCTGTGCAGTTTTATCAGCCATATGGTATGAAAGAGCTAAAGGCAGTTTGAGGAGTTAGCTCTTATTTTATATATATATGTATATATATTTATCTTACTTATGTTGATACATCTACACCTATTCTAGGAGCAAGTTATGAACTGACTTCCATGATTCAGTATTATATTTCTCAACGTATCTTGCTCCAGCCATTATAGAAATTATTTCAGTTTGCCTTCTAAGTGGTTTACCTTAGACTGGGGAAGAAAGAACCACCCACAGGACGCCCGATACTCTGAGAAACATACCACTTATGTATCTATAATTAGAAAATGTATAAATTGTAATTCTATTAAATCATTAAAAATTAAAATTAAAAAATAGTGAAAAGTGCTTTACTACCGTGCTATATTTTGAAATAATCCAAAATTTCTTTGCCTTTCAGATTGAAACATTGTATGTAAAACTACTGCATCACTCACAATTCTTTAAAAAGTCACACAGTGTTTCTACCTATTTCATTCTTTTATCCCTCGCATAACGATCAAAAATGAGACACAAACTCAATGTACAAAAAAATAAAGCTATATATCTCACTTGGAAATCAGGTTTGAAAATAAGATCATGCAAAACTGAAATCCTGTTTGATGCAGCAAAACAGAAATCCTATTTTGGAAATACAATTTCCAGCAAGAACTAATTTTTGCGTTTCCTACGTTGTTACTCGCCAACTGAGACAACAAGCTACATAGCCAGCATAACTTGCTTTCACCTGTCTTGAACTACTGATGCACCCACCACCACTTTGAGCAGCCTTCTTCCAGCATTATGAAACATACCTGTGGCTCCACATAGGAGAACCTTCTTCCAGTTCTCTTCTCCTCTTTCTTTGCTGCCTGGGGTTTTGATTTTTCTTTCTCTTTTGCCTTTTCCATTCTCTCAAGTTCTTCCACGTAGGCATCATAGATGTCCCACTGAGAGACAGACAGAGGCAGGATTTATCAGGACCTGATTATACTCCTGAGAACAGCCATCTACACCATCACAAAAATATGATAGTCATCACAACAATGACACTGCTGCTGGAATTGGCTGAACATCTGTTTTCTTCCACAAAAAGTGAAGGGTTGAGGTCCAGGATTTTTAAAGCATGATGGGGCATGTTTTATTTTAAGAACACATTATTGCATTCTTAACAATTTCCTTCCTCCAACACTCTACTTGCTGCTTTGACTCTGTATCTCATTTTTGGAGGACTTTGTGTTTGGCTAATTTACCAGTGTTTAATAGGAAACATGCATTAAACATTTGCTTTATGACATTTCTCATGCAGTGTTGGATAATTAAATTGTAGTTGCTTAACACAATTTAAATTTGGACTTCGACTCTGCAGCATATGATCAAATGAAACTGAGAGCAGTTCTACATCTTCTGCTATGCCACATGCCACAAATGTCTTACTCGAGTAGATCCAAAAGTAATTTCTCGTAAGAATTATTCATTAGCATTGAAGTGCTAGTACTGTATCTGACGCAGGTACAATACTTTTGGGACAAAAGGCAATCTGACACATCAGCTTAGGACAGGGAGTATGACTCAAACACAGAATACAGACTAAAACATTGGAATAAAGGTAGCAGAACCCTTCAGTAAAAAACCTGTATTGTGTTGTAAATTTGCAGGCAGAAATGAGATGGAAAGATGTTCCAAACATCAGGGAAATGACAAAGAAGACGAGACAAGTATGAGAAAAAGTAAAACAGAAAAGTTTGGAATAGCAAATTGTGAGCATAAGAAAGAACATGAAGGAAAAAAAAGTTTACATAAAAACACTATTTCAGATCCACTGAAAATTTCAACAATATAAAAAGAAATCAATGGAAAACTTTTCCTCCTAGCTTTCAAACATTTAATGCAAAATTTTAGTCACAGCCTAATTATCTTAAACATCCCTGTTCTAAGTCTCAGGACATCTCACTGTCAGGAAAAAATGGAAGGAAACTTCATCTGGAGGGAGGGAAGATCTCAGGACAATTACTCTGTAATTTCAGGTTTAGGAATAGAACAGATTACAGTTTGTAACCTGACAAAGACACCTTCACTCCCCTTCCTATCACTTTCCTGTTAACAGCACTTTTTAAGTTGCTGCCATTACCTCATAGTTTCTCCTGGGTGTTCCTCTGCTACACTGGTAACAAAACAATGCTTTCAATACCATTTTGATACACTGATTTGAAACAATATTTGTATCTGGTACAAACATAATTACATTTTGCAAATATCTGAAAATTAATCAGCTGAATTGGCTGGATTCCCTTTCCAATGAAAGGCGTAACATATTTCATGTGTTAAAATTCTTCTAAAATATTTTTTTTTACATTTTATGAGGGCTGTAGAAAATGGGATACAGTTTTTCATTATGAATAGGTAGGCACATTCCCAGTATGTAAAACAGAGCTAAGTCTCTTGCCACAGGTCTTCCACATTCCTTATGCTGCAGTTCTCGTTTGGTTCAGCTTCAGGCTTTAGAAACCTGCTTTTGCATACAGCTAAACTTAGACAAAGTAAAAACCCAACTGCTGCATCTGCCAAATTCTTAACAATACTCCAAAAGAGAGCTATGTCCCTAAAGGAGCCAGTACCCTGCAAGCTGCAGCCCACTTCTTGCTGAGTCCAAAACTTCTCATCCTGTGGTTTCCCCATTTCCACTCATTTAAGACTCTCGAAAGCAGACTGGCCAGGGTGGCTGACAAAAAATAAACCAATTAAAAGCAGCTAAACTGAGACACTTAGCCTTAAAAATATAAACCATGAGCAAGTTCACCCATTAAAGCAGAAAAGAGGGCCATACTAGTTTGTTCTCAGATTCAAACCAGAGATCAAAGCCACAGTAAAGGAGTTCACTCCACTGCAAAGAATGAAAACACAATAATTTGGTTTTAACTTTCTCACACCTCAATTTCCAAAGTGTATTCTAAAACAGCTTTAAAGATAAAAAGGAGATAGACAGATGGATAGACAGATAGATAGATAGATAAACAGATAGACAGATAGATAGACAGATAGATAGATACCTGGTGAACAGTGGCCGAGAAAGTTTGAAAAGGTGCAGGGTCCGTTTGACATCCTCTTTCCTGAAAAAAGAAAAAGCATGAAGAAGCATAATCTCAGCACTAAGACCCTTTGCAGTGACATACCCCAGCTGTGGGAACAGTCTGCATGAATAACTTGGTATCCAAATGACTCCTAGAGCACTGCACAACACTACTGGTGATCATGCAACTACAAATAGATTTTCTTGTAGACCAAAAGAATGTTCACAAGAACTTTCGATTTTTTCCCACATACTTTAAATATTTCAGTATTTCATTCTGAAGCAGTTCAAATGGTATCCCACACCTCTACAATTTGAAATGTTCTGCTACCAATTACAGCATCAGTTATGACATCCTACCAAATTTGAAAAGTTTTGTCCTATATATTAAAAAGCAAATTGGATACAACAGTCAGAACAAGAGTTGAACAGAATTAAACTTCTAAACAATTCTGATGCTACGGAAATAATTTTTTCCATCCTTACATTAACATTCTGAAATAATATATCTCAGTGAAACTTTCTTTCAATAGAACAGCATCTTCTTTCAAAAAACTGTTGTGTCAGAACATTTTAAAGAAGCTGCCTGTAGCATTTCACTGACCTCTGAAATGAAGAACTCTCTTTCCTCTCTTCAGAGGTGGAAACTGCACATCCTGTACAGCACACAGCAATACTCTACAGCTATTTAAGGTCTGTATTCTGCTTTCAAAGGCAGAATCACACAGAGACACACAAGCCTTTCCCAATAAAATCAGTGGGAAGAGAATATGCAGATCTGGGAACAAAGAAATAACAAAATCCATGGCCTCCACAGGGATTTTTGAAATATGCAGATTCTTAACTCGAACTTCAGAGCAAGCACCCCATGGTTGGAAAAACTCTCCTGAGATCTTCTGTCTCTACTAGTGGGCAGAAATGGTATTCCTTCTAGGAGATGGTAGCTCCAGCAGCACAGTAACTCATTTATCTCTCCGAGTCCATCAGATATAAAGGCATCTAACTTTAGGTGTAATGGCTGCAAGAAGACAGACAGGCTCGTTGGGGAAGATATATATACTCTGACTGTAGCAAGGAAAACAGGAGAATTTTCTCTCTGCAGCTTCTATATCTGATGCAGAAAGCTCCTTTTTGAGCACTCACTCAGGAGCCCAGCATCACCAGGATTGGTCAGTCAGAAGGTCCCATGAAGACATACTCACAGGCAATGGCTGTAGCTTCAGCAAAAAGCTTAGGGAAGGAACATAAGGGTTTGGGTCTGTACTAATTGCAAAGTGCATGTACAGAGTGGGAGGGAGAGGTACCATGCAGCAGAAGTAAAGATTTGTCATACATGGGTTTGTTACTCTAGCACCCATGCTTCAGACAAGCACAAACACATTGTTCTTTTAATATACGTGCACTTTCATCCATTTATAAGAATTGAAGTACAAGACCATAAAAGGACCCAGTGACAAAGAGAAATTGCTTTCACACATTCCAGGTCCTCAGCTACTACCCTAACCATTGCTCCATACTTTTCCAGATGAGGAAATAGACACGAAAAATATTATATCCAAGTAGAGGCTTAAGGATTTACAGTAGCATCCTCATTCACATGAGGCAAGAAATTTTCTGTCACCATTTTCATCACACCATATGTTATACAACAGTACAACCACTGTACTTTTTTTCCTGATAGTATCTAGAGAGACCACAGGACATGACACAAACACAAATGATCTACATGCCCTCCCAAAGGAAAGACCCTCCAAGTTACTGAAGGAAATGGCAACATACCCGCAGAGGGTTATGGTGTGTAGTTGAAGCTCTCTCAATGAAGTTGAACTGGTTTGCAAGCTTCTTTTCTGGTGCTTTTGGGGGAGGAGGCTCTTCTGCCTCTGTTGCCTCAGCTTCTTCAGCTGTTTCTACCCCCTCTGCCTCTTCCTCTCCCTCTCCTGCAGCCTGCAAGAAAATACAGCAGTAAGAGAACCAGACGTCTCTTTCCTTCTTCTCAGACTGCTGGATTTCTGCTTCCTAGTAAAGGAGATTGTAATTGAAGATTCAATATTTAGGATGCAATTTAGGGGACTTTCAGCACTCAGATAAAGAAGATTCTGAAATGGTATCTAAATGGGAATACAGAAATCCAGGAATTGAAATTGCTTTAAAACAAAACCTGACATGAGAGAGATAACATAGCACAGCTGTCTTTGGTAAAATGGACTCAGGGATCAGAAGATTCTGCTAAAGCCCCATTACCCTGTGTTTTCATTTCCTTGCTAGACAGCGAGTTTCACCTGAATCTAGTCTGAATTTGATTCCAGGGTTCTGCCACCGTGTGGATAAGAAAAAACTTCTCACAGGCTACTCCTTTCCTATCAGCCAACTGCCTTTAAATCAGGCCACTATTTATTTCATTCAGTTATGCTTGCTGCTTTCACCCCTCCACATTTTGTTTTTCACCAATGGACATACTGTCCAAGAAGATTCCAGATCCCAGAAAATTACACTTTATTTTGATATACCATCTGGATAAAGACAGATCTGATGTGATCCCCTATACAGCTCCTTCAACTGAAAAATGGCAGCAAGACCCCAGCTGTCCAGCAGGACCTATAGGTTCTCACCTACAGCACAGACATCTCAGACATAAAAGAAACAATCACAGAAGGAAACCTATTTTACAGTAAAGCAATTTAAAATCTAGTACTAAAAATAAAATGCACAGCTCTCAACTGACTATGGGGAATTACCTCAGTATCTTCTGTGGGTTCTTCATCTTTAATCTCTGAGTCTTCAGGTATCTCAGCAGAAGCCTCAACAGGAGGCTCTTCCTCCTCAACAGGAGCCTCTTCTGATGACAGAAAGGATAAGTGAATAAGCCTGGAATAACAAGACGTCTTATCCAATATTCTGCAGATCCTCTATCTTCTGGAGCATTAATATACAAGTGTATCCCTTCCTAATGCTGTCCCATTAGACAACACAGTGACAAATCCCCACTTTGGAGCATGATTGTTTGCCCAAAGACACAAAAGGTGACAATGTTATTTCTAGAATGAAACCGCAGTACTTCTGGATAAACTGAAATTAAAAAAAAATATTTTGACTCAGAGCAAACTTCCACAACCCATTTCCTGTAGCTTTGTTTCTGGGTGTCGCTTCAGCTCTGGACCTTTCTATCCTCCAAAATTGTCTGCAGTTATGTACAACTATTAAGAATGTTTTCAAGGCACATAGAAGTTATAACATGGTTGTTCTTGTTTATATAGATAAAAATTAATGTACTAATCTTGTTAGAGAATGATGGATGTCCACATTCCAATCACAGCCTTCACTGCGTAGCCATGCCACTTGAAACTAGTTGGTTTGGAATCTATTAAAAGCACTGGCAAAAATCCATGACTTCATGGCATTGAAGATCCCATTAAGCACTTTGCACTACTTCAAATCATCATGCATGTTTTGCTAAGTATAAAATAAAGGAGGCACTGATCTTCAGAAGCTGCAAGTAAGAACTATTCTCAGGAGCTTATCCAATGTTATCATTGTGCCTTGTGCCAAGTTACCACCTTGAAAGAACACTCACTGTGACATAAATTCTCCATTCACAAACAGCAGAAATACAACAAAATCACTATCCAGTACATCTTTCCCTGCTGAAAATTCAAACCTAGAACTCTTTACTAACAACAGAGCTTTCAGTTTCTGATTAATGCAACTTTTTGTCTGAACACCTAACAGTGGTGATAGTAGCTCAGATCAAAGATCCAAGTAGCTCAATGTTTTGTATCTCACATGGTCTGAAAGTACATGTCTTGGTAAGAATTTAAGAATTGGTAAAGCATATGATAGTTTCCTGAACATCTAGATTCCAAACATTTCTGCTTTAATACTTTAAATCATGTCTGAAACTTTTAAAGCAGGCTAAGTTTAGACATGTATGTCCAACCAATGGTAGTGAAAGATATTTAAAACACACTAAATAACTTTGAAAATTTCAGTGTTAGTGTTCAAACGGCTCAAAAAACACGCCCCATTTTCTACACTGCAGCAAATATCTGGCTGATTTTTTTTTCTGATTTTGATTTCCAACAAGGATGCAAGCCAAAGTAGCAGCTGCTTAATTCTATGGTAATGACACATGATCATTCCATCATGTTAAATAAGCAGAACCAGTGCCTATCTGAAAACTACTGTGATCTCAGATAAAAAACCTACCTGCTTCAATGCTTAATCTGATACTCTGGCGTCTGCCTTCGTCTGAATCTTTGGGTACCAAGTTTCCATTCAAAGTGAAGTGAATGGCTGTTTGATCCATACAGTCCACTATCTTGTATGCTCGTTCCTACAAAAAGGAAAAACCCAACAAAATCATAGAATCACAGAATCAGAGAATCATAGAAAAGTTTAGGTTGGAAGGGACCTTAAAGATCATCTTGTTCCAACCTCCCTGCCATGGGCAAGGACATCTTCCACTGGACCAGGTTGCTCAAAGATCCATCCAACTTGGCTTTGAACATTCCCAGAGTTGGGAAATCCACGATTTTTCTGGGCAACCTGTTCCAGTGCCTCACTAACTTCTCAGTAAAGAACAGCTCAATCTGTATAATTTAGATTTTGAGACACACCTAAAAGCAATCAGAAGACACTGCAGAACACAGATGCTTCAACAGTTTCTTCTTAAATATGTAACTGCTTACTGTTCCAATCACAGCATAGCATTGAGCCCACTTCAGTCATTGTGGAGAATCTGAAGATATGGATTATTGATCACTGCCTATATACTATAAATATGGAAGACTTCAGCTTGAAATAGAAGAGAAGGACCTTATTTGATTCTACAAGACTGATTTCCTATCTCTGGTGATCTCATGTAATGGTTGGTCAAACAAGCACAGTAGCACAGAGATGAGACAGACTTGGGAATATTTTACCTGGTTTTCTCTTCCCTTAGGTGTTGGTTTTGACAGCAATAATTTTCTTCACAGTAGGTATCGTGAGGCTGTGGTTTGGATTTGGGCTGAAACCAGTGTTGATACCACAGGGATGTTTTACTTATTGCTAAGCAGTGCTTATACAGATTCAAGGCCTTTTCTGTTCTCCACACCACCTCACCACTACCTCACCCAACTGACTACAGGGACATTCCATACCACATGGTGCCCTGCTTAGCATATAAAGCTGGGGGAAGAAGAAGGAGCAGGGGGAAGAAGAATAATGGGGGAATGTTTGGAATGATTGGGTTTATCTTCCCAAATAACCATTAAGCGATGTGGAGCCCTGCTTTCGTAGAGATTGCTGAACACTTGCCTGCCCATGTAAGTGGTGAACGACTTCCTTGTTTTGCTTTGCACAGCTTTTGCTTTCCCTATTAAACTGCCTTCATCTCAGCCCACGAGTTTTCTCACTTCTACTCCCCTGATTCTCTCCCCTGTCCCACCATGGGAGAGTGAGTGGCTGTGTGGGGCTTAGTGGCTAGCTGGGATTAAACCACGATGCCTGTCTAAAGTTGGGGATAATTCAATGCCAGAGTTGGAAGAGATGTTCCCATGCCCCTTCCTTCATGGCCTGTAACCCTTTCGAGTGAGGAGTAGGAGGCATCATTCCACCCTTTCCGTATGACTACCTTGTTGCTAACTGTAACTGGTAGCTGGAGAAGGCTGCTCCAGGGTAATGCAGTGCATGCCCTGCACACACAAATGTGAAGGTGTGACTCTTGGATGTTTTCCGGCCGTCTGTTGCACCCTCCCTTGCTCACTCCTACTCATCATGAATAAAGCTTGTCAGGGATTTCACAAAACACATTTCTGAGCCCTCCTATAATTCAGTCTTCATGTATGCATACTGAGGCATAACTCTCGTACAGACTGAGAAAAGCATTGCCTTTTGTCCTTTAACCACCACAGAATGGGAAAAGTTACCACCCGAGATTAGCTGCATTAATTACATTCACTGCCAGATCTTGTTCTGTAATTGTAATATCCTACTTCTAAATAAATGCATCAATGCTTTTAGACTTTTACCCTCTGCAAAAAACCCTTTAGGAACCATTGGCAGCAAACGTGTAACAAGATGAAATCACATTAAAAGAAAATTTACCTGGTTATAAATCAAAGGAAAACACAAAACCAATTCATTGCAAAAAAATGCCGGTTTTATGGGTCATGCTACACTTACTTTAAAGCTGTATCTGACGATATTCTTGGGAGTATGGGGATTATCAGCTGTCAAGGTACGTGTAAATTCCTCTTTTAATTCCTTTGGAATGGAAACAAAATAGTATTGTACATAAAGCTTCACTACTAATACAATGTACGGCAACAAAAATCATCATGTTTATGCTCAGCTCTATGATGTTCAGTTCACTGCAGATACCTCATGTGCAGGTGATGCCACCACAAGAACAACGCTTGGGACCAAGCTGGCTCAGAGTGGAATCCATAACAGTCACCCTACTTCCTACCACAGTATTCCAATGGGCTTTCTGGATGTTAACTCTTAGATAAGATATGGTAGCACTTAAAAAATGCTAACTGCATTCTATAGGGCAAAAGAGACAACTTGTGTCTGTAAAATTTACACTGTCCAAAAATAAGCTCAGTAGTAGTGTTTTCAGCACTGACCACTGTGAACAACAAACAGTACTGCTGTTAACTGTTTTTACTGCCTGAGCTGGGGGAAGTACATAAAGCTTCCTTTTCAGAGCTAGTTGGAGGACAGGGAGCAATGCTAGGGTCTTATAAGAGAGAGAAAACTGCAGTTGGAAGGGTGACTGATTGCAATCCTACTGAACCAATCTGGGAAGAAATAGCAACAAAACTGTAGGACACTTCCCTGTCCTGTGTATAACACACAGGCATCCGAAAAGCTCAGAGTTGGCTCTGGGCCCTCCTTAATCAAGTGAAGCCCCAGCCCCATTTTCCCTTTAGGATAAGCTCCAGGCAGTCACAGTGTTTTAAGCCCAGAACTGAGTTTCAAAGCACATTCTCCCTGTTTTCCTGCTGAAAGCCGTTTCAGTTGGTGCTGCAAGAGACTGTACTTCAGCAAGTACTGCGGTTTTACTCTTGCAGAATTTCCTCCAAAACCAGTGGGTAGGCTTCACCTTATGGAGTTTTGTACACATCTCATGACAAGGCAGGCATTGTTTTACTCACAGCTTCAGTCAGCTCCAGCTGATCTGGGGATTTGACTAGAGCCCTTGCTGTCAACCTGTCCTCTCCTGTTTCAGTGAAGTCAGCTTCATCCTAGCACAAGAAAGACAAGTTCAGTAGTGCAACAAGACTGTGACTGTTTTGCTCCTTCCCAAAGCAGCACTTCTTGAGGCACAGAGCAAAGAGGAAAAAACAACAATCCCCCACTCATCTTTGCTTTGAGCAGAGTAGAAAAACACAAATGGCTGGTCAAAATCTGAAGATTTTTTTTATGGCTACATTTGCCAGCAAGAGCTCAGTGGGGTGGAGGAGCTGCTGTCCAAAGATAATTCGGACACAAATCCTGTTTTGTGCCCTGTCACAAAACTGGATTAACTTCAATAACAAAACTCAAGTAATTCCACTTCAATCTCAGTTTAAAAGTTGGCAATTCTGCTTCCCTTGCCATATAATACCCAAGGGTATTATAGGACTTAAGGACTACTCAAGGGCACAAGTCAAGAACCTGCAATTACTCCTGATGTGTTATTCTATAAGCTACTCTTAGAATTTAGTTCAAAATACAAAGCTGCAGGGATGTGGCTTCTGGAGGAATCTTAACCAATTTCTTGTAAAGGCCAGCGGGTCTCCATTCTCCCAGCCACAGATTGCTGCTCTCCTTGGGCTACCATTGGGCTGATGTCATGATATAAGGTCATTAAAAGGAAAATGAATCACTGCAGAAATGAATGTCAATTAATTGTCCTTACAGAAAAACTGTCAGAACACAAAGCTGCTGATTAAAGTGCTTAACTGCTCCAGGCAAAATTTCTCTCTCAGTTCAAAATGTGTAATGAGTTGATTTAAAATAAGTCAATCATTCTTGTAAATACAGTTCTCTCAGGCCTACTAACTTTATAGCCAAACAAAGCTGAGTCCAAGGCATAAGTGCAGCTTATGGGTGCAGCTATTGAGGCTGGACCCAGCAATGCCTTGCTACCTGCAGAGCACCACAAAGGTAAAAAGCACAATGCTGTGTCAAAATGTGTGGTGGCTGAAAGTAACAGAGAATTTTGCATATGCCAAATGCCCGGGGAAAGGCACAGGCTGCAGCCTTATATTTTTCCCCACAGGAGTTGAAATGAGGCAAGCTGTAAGGAAGGTCAGGCGCTCTGAGGCACAAGAGACGATGATGGCAGAACAGTTGTTTGTGATTTAATGCTCCCCACATGAACACCTGCTTGTAGGACGTTTATCATACACAATTCGATGCCGGTTAGTTCAGTGGCTGTTTTCCCTGGTGAATCAGATAAGAAGTATTGTGGTTTCAAGATTTTTATATATGATTTTCATTTGAAAGTACCTAACTTTCCATTTTTGAATGGTCAAAAGAGGAATATTTAAGGAGACTTTGATTTGTCCCAAGAAAGTGAAAAGCTGTTTATCAACATGTCTGTTTAAAGGCATGTAGATGGTCCTTCCATCCATGCCGATAGAGCTAAATAAGAGGAAGGTAGATTAAATCAAGGTATGCTAAGCAATTATTTGCCTAACAGTAAAAACATTATCATGAGGCTTTCAGTCAAAAAAGTTAACGCTATTTTCTCTAATGCTTGTACTTCTTTGTTAAGTGAATATGGGCTATACGTTGAATTTTCTAAACTGAACAGTTTTCTCACAGTCTGAGTCAGCTTGTATTTTCGCATTCACACTCCAAACATTTTATTTTAATCTTTTCATATTGGATTTTACCCAAATTTTGCCTTTGTTTTAGCTGACATTTTTCATCCTAACTTGCTAGTGTATTTCCCTTCTCAGTGGAAACCTAGAGCAAGCCCTTACTGCTAAACCAATTGATATTTTACCGATTCCATCAGAAAAACCATTGATCAGACTGAATCACTTTTGCATCTCATAGGTAAAGAAGGAAAAAACATTTTTTTAATACTAGAGGATCTTACCCGTTTTTTTAATCCAGCTTTACCAGGTTTTGGTACTGCCTTTTTTCCTGAAGGTCGACCTTGGCCCTGAAGTAAGAACACATTCAATGTAAACTTTCAAAGCACCTTCTTTCCTAATTTAACCAAAGCAGAATAAAGTTTGATGTTTGCTCCAATGGTAAGTTTTAAAAGCTGAGTATGCCAGCATTCTGTCTATAAATTATCTGGATGAGAGACAGTCACTTTCACAACACAAGGGAGCAGTTTATCAGCATGAAGAAATGCCAGGCTCTGTCCTAGTTACTGCCTGTCTGTGATACACTCAAATGTCATATAGACATTTTATTGCCTTGGTCAAACACACTAAAAGGCTGCTCTGGTCCCAGGTGCTTGCATGGCACAGTGAGCCTGAGGACAGCAGACCCACACCCACAAAGTCATGAACCCTGAAAAAACATGGAAAACAGTGATGAGCTGGGAAATTAACCACTGTCAACCCCCCCTGCACACATGAAAGCACAGAAAATTTGTTATGACAGGCTTTAAGGAAAACAATTAAATAGCTGTTTACAGGGTGCCTTATAAGGGAGACTACCCAGAGTTTAAGGAATAACAGAAGGGCATCAGTGACAAGGCTTTGTGAAAATTTAACAGAAAGCGGGAGAGGAAATGAAGAGAATCTTTTTGAGGAGACGCTGAGGGACAGACAGCACCATGAATCAGAAGACAGAGAGCGAGCTGATAAATCAAACAAAAGAAACAACATTAGAAACCTGGCAAGAACAGTTTCAGGATGGATCACAATTAACATTTGATGGTATGGATGAAAAAGCAAAGGAGCTACTTGGAAAAAAGTGTTTGACTTTGTGACAGAAAAGAAGGGGATACTAAAGAGGGCAGGAAAATGAAGGGGTGGGACAGCAAGCTCCCACGGGCTGATTGATTTTCTTCAGAAGAACATCAGAGTGCGCCCTTCAGCTCAGATCAAAGGTCCACCTAGCCAAGTGTCTCTCACCAACAGTATTCAAAAGCAGGTGTCTATTCCCCCCAGGATGCCCTCTCAGCTTGCCACAGGGACTTGAACCAGAAATGCTATCCCTTTTATTTCATATGAGTGAGACTTTTTCTCCACAAATTTATTCAGTCATTTTGGAATCCATGCACATTTTTAGCACGCACAACTTCCACAGCAAGGACTCCCATGGTACAACTACATGGTGATGCAAAGACCTGCTGCTTGCTTTTTAAGTCTGGCACTTGCTTCTCTCATCTGGTTTTCCTAGTTCTTCTTTTGGAAAGCCCAACATTATCACAATATCTATTCTTCCTCCTCTTTTCCACACATCTTATGAACACTTTCAGAAGCACAAGCCTCCACAGAGATTTCTACACTCCCCTCATGATTCCCCTTCATTATGAAAATTAAATATTCATTTCCACCACCTACTTCCTATGTATTAAACAATTAAGCAGCCATGACGACTTTGGCCCAGAATCCCCAAGCATTGTTTGTCAAGCTCCATTACTTGTTAAGACTTGACAATAAGAATCCAGAAAAGAAATCTTTTCAAAGGAGAACAAAGTGCAGCAAAGATGAGACCATGTCTCTCAGTGTTATTTCTCTTTGTACAAGCTAAGACACATAAAACTGCTGTTACTAACAAGGCATTAGGGATTATCTTTATTCCAGAAGATGCATATTAAAAGCAATGAAAAATGAGCAGAACAATACACCTCTATGCTTAGAAAATGTGCTTCACTTTGAAATACAAATTGTTATGACTCAGGTGGAGAAAATAAAGTTGTAACATTTTCTTTATAGTCACATGTGGACTTGTTGCAGGGCAGAGAGGCTAAGAGCTCCCGTGTCACAACCACTACTGAGACCACTGGATCACCCAGCTGGGTTGTCTCCTCTATGTGACTGCTTGGCAATGAGCAACAGAGCATCCTACCTGACAAGGACCATGCTATGTATGAATTAGATGTGACTTAAACAGATTTTCAGAGCAGAATTTTATTCAGATCAAAATCAAATTCTTAATTTTAAATATGAAACAAAGTCTACTCACTACTACCCTTTGTAAATGGTCTATAAAAGCATTTATCCAGCAGCAAAGACATGACAAGGCAATCTGAGGATAATTGGTTTTGGCAGTTGCACAGATTTCAATTAACATAATCCGAAGAGCCACCTGTGAATAAATGTCCGTGACTGTATTAAAATCCAAAAGTGAGACTAAAGAAAAGACAGAGCTATGAGTGCACTAGAAGAAAGCAGCACAAACCCTGACCTGCCTCCCACACCATAAAGGGTTTGTAGGGTAGAGGATGAACAATTTTTCTAATCAACCAGGGACCTGTGGTTAGCTGGCTCTATTTCTTTTGTCTTTGTACAGTACTATCATGGTTTTAGGACTGTAACTTAATGATACAGTACAGGCCTGCTGTGATAGAGAGACCCTGAGGAGACCCAGGATATGGCATAGAGGAGTACAGGCAGGGGATGATAAGATATGTGGCACATGCTTGACATCGGAGATCCCACAGTTGTAAGCATCTCACCATCGACCAGTTAGAGAACTGCATATCTGCAGACAGGGGAACTGAACAAAACCTGATTTAGGGATAGCAAAGAAAACTATAAAATAGTATCATTATTAATGATTTTTTTTGCACAGAAGTACCTCATATTTTCTGTAATGATTACATCTGGACTGATGATAATGCTTAGACTAAGAGCTTGGTCACACTGGCATGAAATTTTAGTTTTACATATATGAGATGTGCCTTCGCTTTGCCCATAAACAAGATTTTGAGTGTAACAAAGTTTACACGCTATCGCAAAATACAGATCCACGCTCCGCAAGTCTTAATTTTGACCCTATGCATGTTTTTAACCTTTCTCAAAGGATAGCTGAGAGTACCACATTCAGTTGTGTATGACTGGGAGAGAGTGTCAAGGAAGAGGCCTCATTGTATCAGTCAGTGGGATTTACCAGTCTTCTCCATATGCCTCATTCCTACTTTCCTACCAGCCTCTACTTGCTGACTGTCACAGCTTGCTTTGGGGCTCCCTGGAACTAGGTGTAGTAGTTCCCTACAGCAGGGAGCAAGCACATGACTGACAGGACAGTCATAAAATCACAATTATTTCTGGTGTTTTGAACTAAAGAAACTCCAACCACCCCTTCCAACATGAACAGTTATGCTCTAGAACTACTTTGTTACCACCCAGATCCTTGGCCAACCGCTGCATAGTATGGTTAGCAAACTCCAAAAGCATGCTAAGCCTGAAGCGGGCAGATAGGAGCCAGCACACTGATCACTGTGGGCCCTGGGATTTCTTCCATGTGTGCTCCACAAAGATAGGACAGCCATACTTGGAGCAAGTGAGCAAAAGTTTGTCTGGCAGGTGGAGCAGAGTCTAGGAAGGAGCTGGTCCATAGCTTATTCCGGGATCCTTCAGCAAAACTCTTGTCCCCTGCCCAGATGAAACATCCTTCACAACACAGAGACCTACTTCAACAACAACAAAAGTTGAATGTCTTATTTGTTGGATATCCTAGGCTCCTGCAAGTGAAGGTAAAGACTGTAACTCTACTTGACTCAGTACTCTGCAGAAGTTAGCATAAAAAGCAGAAGACACACTTTGTTCTGCAAGCATCCTTCCTGCTACCATTGCCTACAGTGCAGAAGGTTCACCCCAAAGTATCTCAAACTTTTGGAACCCAGTTGAAAGGTGACACAAACATGAAAAAATAAGATGATGAAACATGAGATCCTAGTATTTCGGCAATATTAGCAGTAGGTCAAACTTACCAAAACCAGTAGATCTTTTTAAAACTACTACAAGAAGCAAGCTGGAGAGCAAACACAGGTCAGTCAAGAATACAAACTCTTTCACACTGACTCCTAATTCAGAAAATAGCACATATAATACTGCTGTGCCACTTGATGAAAAAGGCATTCCTGAGATTCCTTTTTATTGGTGTATCTGCACTTTGTTCTTTTGATGGTTTCTTTGCAAGTTCCTGCTCTCTGCAAATCTTTCCAAAGCTAGCACACTGTCCTTCTTCATACCTTTCCTCAAAACTTCTCTCTGCCACATTAGCTGTAAAGAGTCCTCAATACCACCTAGGTAGTTTGTGTCCTACCACCACAGCTCAGAATGATTGTTATTGCTTCTTCATTCTTCTTTTTACTGTAACATGTTACCCATAAACTATTATTAAAAATGTAATCCTTTTGCTCTGAACAGCTATTTAAAATATATCCCACAGTGTGTGTACAATAGCGAAGAGGTCACAAACACATCTGCAATACAAATAAAAAATAAACTATAATTGTGAATCAACATAATGATTGTATATTCACTAGCAAGATGTTCATGATAACTTGCCTTCATCTGCATGTTTAAAATTCAAGCACATTTTTCTGTAGCCCATTAGCTACAGGAAAAAAAAAAGTTAACAGACTATTATTAACATCTCAAAGAGAAGCATTCAGAAGTTAAAAAATGTGAGAATTAAGGTTACCGGGGAAACATTCAATTCATCCCATTGGGCACAGGCATTATGATACACAGCTTAATTCCATAATCACACACTTTGTTTTCTTGTAGGTTTCCTGCCTCACTTCAGTTCTCCCAGGTTACGTTGCTACTAGTTTATCGGTTTATACTGTTCAGCATCTAGAGTAGTGGGGGGCTTTTTGTAATCCATAGACTAAGTCAGACACCCAACTAAGAACTATTCAATCCAAATACATTTTAGCAAATTCTAGATAAACTAAAGATGGTTTTGCTATAGAAAAAAAAAAAATCAACAGTCTTCCTAAATCTTCCTAATAAATGTGCTGCTATCCCCAGCTTTAATAATAATATTAAGTAACAAGGAGTGTGAATAATCACGAGGAATTTATACCAGGAAGAAAAAGGAGACGTTGTTGCTAGGGAACTAAGGAACGGGCGGGAGGCATTAAGGAGTTTCTCACCTCCAGGTCACCATCACAACTCTGACCACTCCGGGAGGTGCTCAAGTGCTCCAGTGAAAAATGCCAGTCAGAATATATGGAGGCTAATCATGTTTTTCTCTGATGACTGTCTTACATTAAATAAATTAACAGATTACCACACTTCCAACAGTGAAAAGATATTAGAAGCCTGTAACAGTCACAGTACTTAAATGAAAGCTATAGAAGACCCAAGTGACTGTTTCTTTCTGGATCTTTCTTCCAGGATGTATTTATGATAGCAGCAGTTAGAAATTCTTCCCTGGGCCAGACATCTACTATGCTATAAGACAAATTGACTATCGACTACAGCAAAAATACAGTAATCCAGCAGGATGATACAAACGAAAAGAGGAAACAGATGAAAAGTGATGCTTTAAATGCTATTTAATACCCCTTTCCCTTGCCACAGCTCCCTCTGTCGCAGACAAGCCACCAAGAGGTACAAACAGCTGCAAAATCAAGTCCTTCAGCAGGAAGTTCTCCAGCCGCTGAGCTATCCAACAAGCATTTCTAATTGTATTTTGGGTAGGATATCTGGGTAATATACATTTGATTTTTTTGTAGTTATAAAACAGAAAAAGAAAAATAAGAAGCTACTGGCTACTTTCAAAAAACCATTGCTATAAATGAAAAAAAAAAAAAGAAAAAAAAAGAACTACCAGGCGGGCATTTCATAACAGCTATCACATTTCCGCATCCAAAAAATAAAAAAAGAAGCGGAGGGCAAGCATCAAAGAGATGCAATGTCTAGTCAACACCCTAGTAACATTTACCCGTAGATTATCCTGCAATAACGAAAATAAAAAATCATACTCAACCATACATTCAAGTCTTGTTGTTCTTGCTTATTCTATCCACATTTTTTTTTCACATTGCTCTCCCTTTTGCAGGTGACATGACAGCCACTAATTGCTGATCTGAGACTAATTGCTGATCTGAGACTCATTAACTGAATTTATACAAAACAGACAGGACTATCAGTACCTACTGCTATGTAGTATTCTTGACTGAATAGCAAAAGCTCTGAACTTTTTTCCAAGTCTGTTCCCTTTTGAACCACTTTTTTTCTAGAGCCCGACTTTTCAACTATTTCATCATCTGCTGCAGAAAACCTCTGACTTGTCAGTGGCAATTCTGGTGGTAAAAAAATCAATTTGGTGACCTAGGAAGCAGAGATTTATTCTCAAGAGCCAGTGTTCATTTAACAACCAGGTTGAATCCTGAATTAGTGATCGCAGAAATCCTTCAGGAAAAATGCATCCACTCCTCAAGTTCAGATCCAAGGCCTGCCCTGACTATCCAAGTAGGAGATGAAATGATTTTTTATCACATGTGCTGGCCTGCCATCTAGGATTGGGTTGTCACTACAGCCCTTGCTGCTGGTACATCTGTCTCCCAAACAGTCCCTTTCAGACTAGAACTTGCAATGGGTCATTGTACAGTGAGGAGCCAGACATCACTACTCAGTTACTCCTTGAGAAATGTGAAATTTCTCCCTATGCTAAAAGCATAAGGTTGGACAAATTGACATGGATCTGCAGATTCGGCCTAAAATACCAGACAACTCAGTGGTAGGAATGACGCAGGTTGGTCACTCTGCCAAGCTGAAGTGTCAGTTCATATTAAGCAAATTTTCCAAGGGCTGAAAATTGATTACATATTCATGAAACATTCATCAGGGCAAATGACAAACCCAGACTACATTTTTTTAATATCATTAAAGAGACATTCCTGTAGCCTTTCTGCTCCCCATGCTAGCTGTCACCATAACACAATCAGGCTACAACACAATCACAGAACACTCCTGCTAAGTTTACTTCATCTTTCTGAGCAGAGACATCATCATTCCCACTTCCTCTGCAGCACAGCACAGAGATTAACTAGTAATGTGGAGGAAAGAAGAAAAAGCACACAGCTGCTTGTTGGATTCTAAAAGAAAGACGTAGAGACATCATGAGAGCTAAGCTTGGCATTTCTGTAAAACTATTTAATAAGTTTCCTGCTAGCTTTTTGTTCTTGTTTTGAATATTAGCAAACTCCATAGTAAACCACCAGTAGGCACAAGGAGCATGGAAGCACAGCATGGAAACAAAGTCAAAGGAAGCAAACTGACTTCTAGCCTGCCCTGCAGCAGATGTATATTTGCACACACTAGGGATGCCAATTTAAGAGCTATTTGCCAATGCACTCCACAATGTTTTCCGAGCGACACTAAATGTAATGTTTATTTTATATTCCATGGATAGTTTAATGCATGTTTAAGAACCAGTAAGCACCTTAAAAGCCTTTTCTAGGAAAAAAAAACCAACCAAACACAAAAACCGTAAACTATGCCTGATTGTTTTCTGTGCTTGGGGAGGGGGTCTCTTTATTTCTCTTTTATGACTTGCTGAACAGCAAAGAAGCTGTTTACATGTCCGTGGGTGCAAAACCACAAGTGTAACAGGAAATGCCTCACTGCCCAAATTCAGACACTTTCTTAAAACACTGCTTAAGTGATCTGTTCCTGACAGCGGGGTTAATCCTAACCAATAAGACCAAACAGTCTGGGTTTGCAGTGTAAATGCCAAGTGTATGCAATGTCTGCTAAGAAACCAGATCTTGCTTCTCCTTGAGGTGGGTTCAGCCTCAGAGCTACACAGTAGCACAGAGTCCTCTCCACTGCTCACTCAAGGCTTTTCCTTGAGCTACAAGGAAATCTGGAACAAACACTTCCAACCGGTCAATGATGTTCAAAATAACACTCTCAAAATTGCTGGCCACTTTCCCTCACCATCCAGGACCACGCATGAGACTGAGACAAGACCAAAAGGGTGATTTTCTCTGCCCTAACACTTTCCGCGTGTCTCAGCACATCACACAGGTCAGTGTTTTTAAAAAACACCACACTTCCAAGTGTCTTGTCTGCCATATTTAAGACCTAATTTTTCAGGGAGCTGAGAATCTGATACCTGCATTCCCTTCAGTCTGATGCAGGAAAGTTGACTTATGGCCTTTTCATAATTCTACATCCTCATAAAATGCTGCTGAGCTCAATTTTGCGTAACATACTTCTGATCTGAACGGAAGGGAGCTATTGAAGTACAGAACATGCATACGTATTGTTCTTTCCAAGGCTGCACTAGGAGCACAAAGATCCAGACACACAACACTATTTTAAGACTTCGAACATTGAAATACATTTCGTATTAAAGTACACAAATGTACAAAATCCTAAAGAAGTTTATAAATAAGGCTAGATCAAGTCAAGCAATTCATCTGGAAGGCCACAGACTTTAATTCTGATGGTCAACATGACTTTGACATATTTTCACTCATAAGGTGGCTGAAGACTGAACTGGAGGCAGAAGTCACCTGGATAAAGAAAAAGCCAGTGAAATACAGCAAGAAAGTGATGTTAGTGGAGAAGGCAGATACAAGACAAGCACAGAAGAAGAGCAGGCAACCCCAACATAAGAGAGAAGAAGAAGAAAAAAAGAAGAATTGATCACAAAGCACTCGACGAACATGGAGTCATGAAAACAGAGGAGGAGCTGGAAGTCACACGTGGTAAAAGGGAACAGATGTACAGGAAAGTATCTCAGCTTTGAGAGCAATCTGAGGAAGAAAATTTTCAAAGTGAAAGCAGCCAGCAGTGTAAAACCTAAGAGGCAGAGCAGAACAAAGCAATATATAAGAAACAGAGGAATGAAAAGCACAGGGACAGGTGAAAAGAGCACAATACTATAGAAGAATTCTTGTCAAGAACTGGAATCTAGACCTTGACTCACCAATTAACTTTACAGTGGCCACTATGGCCCAGTAAACATCAAACATCAGGCCTCGGGCAGTAAATATCAAACATCAGACTGTGCAGTGAGTAGTGCAAAGGCATTAATCCCCTAGACTCCCAAAGCCACTGAGATGTCATCTGTATTCTGAGTCAGGGAAAATGAGGCAAAAGCCTCTGGACTCCAGAGCCAGCTAGGCAACCACACAATTCCTCCACTGAACATTCTAGTAAATAAAAGGATATGAAACAGCAATTAGATTTAACAAGCTCAAGGCAAACATGGGAAATGCAATACAGGACAAGTTAAAATTATTGCCTTTTAGATTATTGCAATGAAAGCTAAGTGAAAAGGCAAATATCCTACGAGTTTAAACAGGTTTTGATTTTTCAAGCGCTTTAAAATAAAATTAATGCCTTTACAGCACATTAATAAAGTTTTTGAAATAACATGTGAATCAAAGCTGCTCTATTTCAAAAGTATTTGAGATAATGGCTACTGAAAATGACTGAAAATACTTATGTGGAAATTCTGATAATAAAAGAAAATTAAATTCAGAGCAAGCATTTCAGCCCAGGTTGAGTTTGCATTGTTATTAATAGTTTTTTTACAATTTCAAACACCTTCATTATTTAGGACTGGATGTGGGTTTTGGCTCTGAGTTTGTGCCCTTTGAAAACCTTACAAAGCCCTTTGTATCTTCGTAATTATTAGTACTTAATAGAGGATTAGGACGTAAGAGTGATCCTCTCACTCTTGCTTACTCTAAAGCCTACAAACCCTCCTCTCATGTGCGCAGAAACACAGGGATGTCTCCCAGGGTCTCATGAGAAATCATTTCAGTGCTGCTGGATTTCAGGCTCTAGCCCTCGGTTGCAGAACACGGGGAAGTGACCAGGCTCTGCAGCCAGGTTGCTCTGAGCAGGGTTTGTTACCTCAGACTGCAGAAACTGGCAGGTCTGTACAGAGTCTCCACAGCAGTGCCATGGATAAACCATAGACAAGGAGAAATCTCCTGGGTAACTAGAAGGGGATCAGAGCATCAGCAAGGGTTGCTATTCCCTTACTGAAAGAGCTCCTGTTGTTCAGACCCTCTCACAGACCACTGGGGATTGCCCAGGGTACTCAGCTATTATCTCACAGCTCTGGAGAGTCACACTGATCCCTCTTTTTCTTCTTCCACTTTCCTTGACAAGGTATGGCTTTCTGTCACATGTTCTGGACAGATAAGCAGGTTCCTCATTCTTGGTCACTTCTGGGACACATATGCTAACCGTATTCCCCCCAACCCTAAGGTCAAGTATGTTGGGATTGACCTAAACATGTTAACAAAAGGGTTTTATCATCTAGACCATCATCTGCTTTTAAAGCAGTAGTAGATCAGATCCAAGAATTAATCTGACTGAGCCTTTCATCCTGCAAGTGGATGCATGCAGACATGTCAATGCAGGAATACAGTGAGATCTCACAAACACAGACACTCACACCACAGTAGGGTAAGGGCCAGAAAGGGTAGCAAATGGCTCCACTTCATTGCTTGAGCTGAGCAAAGACCAAATAGCAAACCAACTGAAAAGTGACAAAACTTACAGCTGGGTATAACTGAAAGAATTTTAAAAAACGTTGTGAGACAAGAGATTTCATCCTGTCTGCTCAATGTCCCTGGGAGATTCTCTGGAAGTCTGGACACATCTTGAGTGCATTAGAACCTGCCTTGGAACGGGTGTCGTATGCTGGAAGTGTGATGAAATGGCTTGACAATGATGTCTGAGGACTTTGCAGTCTCTCAGGGACACAGTGACGGAGTGAGGGGTGCTGCAGTTTTGGCACATGCTGGTTTGAACAGCTGTGTAATGCCATAGAATTCTGTGAAATGCCACAGAACTCACAAGGTATCAGGAGCAGGTGACGCCACAACCCAGTGAAGGGACAGGGTGACACAACATGATGCAGCCAGGCAGTCACAGGGCCAAGAGGGGCTGTGCTGACCCTGCTGCCACACTCAGTCCTGGGGGTTACAGCTCTGTGGGGCAGTCTAAGTTCTCAGTTCAACCTCTCAGCTCTGCTTAGGGTGTATTGGTGGGTGACAAGTTGACTGTGAGCCCACAGTGTGCCCGTGCTGCCAGGAGGGCCAATGGTATCCTAGAGTGCATCAGAGTTTGGAGAGCAGGTTGAGGGAGGTGATCCTCCACCTCTACTCCATCCTCCACCTCTACTCCACCTCCACCCTACTGAGGCACATCTGGAGTGCTGTGTCCAGTTCTGGGCTCCTCAGCACATGAGACATGAGGAGCTACTGGAGAGGGTCCAGTGGAGGCCACAAAGATGACCCGGGGTCTGGAGCATCTCTCTTATGAGGAGAGACTGCGGGAGACTCCACTCTTCTAGAGTGGAGAACAGAAGACTGAGAGGGGACCTCATTAACACACGTAAATATGTCAAAGGTGGCTGTCAAGAGGATGGTGCCAGACTCTTTTCAGTGATGTCCAGTGACAGGATGAGGAGTAATGGCTTTAAGCTAAAACACAAGGAAGAACTTCTTTACTTCACCCACTGAGGGTGGCAGAGCACTGGAACAGCTGCCAGGGAGGTGGTGGAGTCTCCCTCTCTGGAGACATTCCANCTCTCCCTTTCTGGAGACATTCAAACTCCTCCTCTGCTTCGGGCGACCCTGCCTTGGCAGAAGGGTTGGACTGGATGACCTCCAGAGGTCCCTTCCTACCCCAACAATTCGGTGATTTTGTGAACCCAGGGGGAAAGGTCTGCGCTGCACAGTGTGATGTCACATGTGGTGCCTCTGGGAATGGTGACGTCACCGCTGGTGTCACACCAACGACAGAACTCAGAGCAGGAGCCAAGGGCGACAGGGTCACAGTGGGGCTGCACAGCAACCTTTCCTGTTGTGGGCAGCCGCCTCACGCCG
>VZRJ01006582.1:0-10439 GCA_013397565.1 Ptilonorhynchus violaceus
TTCGATCTTTCTCGTCCTCCTTCTCCTCCCCCGATGCGTCCCCGAGCGCCGTCGGTAGCAGAAGCGGGCGGGGGCGGGCGGGCGGCTCCGCTCCTGCCGCGGTGGAAACGTCGCTCCTCCCCGAGCATCCCGGGGTGTTCTCTCGCCGCCGGGCACGGGAATGGCCCGGGCAGGGGTGGGAGGCGACGGGGGCACCGCGGAGCCCGGTCGGAGCAACTGGAAGCGCTGAGGATGGGTGGGCTTTTAATTGACTTCTACAAGATACGTGAGGTTCTAGGGGAGGAATCGGGCGGTGTTTGTGCCCAGCCCGGGCTGGGAGCTGCGGGAAGCGGTGCTTCCCGGGGACAGCAGTGCTGCACGGGGTGGGTGTGAAGTTACACGGGGCGTGGAGCCGCAGGACGTTCTCCGAGGATGGCTTTATAGCCACTACTCTCGACACGAAGCTGCAGTGAGGAGGTGCTCATCTTCTGTAAAGTCCAGGTGTTTTGCAAAGAAACATCTCTGTCGTATTAGCTTTGCTCAGATAAAATTCTTTGCGTGAGGAGAGCAATCTGTGAGGGTTTGATGTCTGCTGTTTCCCCGTGCCACGGCATGTGTTTTTCATACCAGGGTGTTGTTTCACTTCGTAGACACAATTATACTCAATTAATGAGCACTGAAGAGCCTGACATAATGGTTACACTACTACATAGGACCCTGGGGAATCTTTGCAGAGAAAGAAGTCTGCAAGCTCACAGGACTTTGCAGATGTGTAAGTGGGCAGGTAGAGTGGTCCTGGGCTTTTGATAGCTTCTGAAATGGGTTACAAAGGAAGGCCAGCTGGCTGGCAGCCATGGGAGATGCTAGACCATCATCAACTAGTGCAAGACTTCTTATGAACGTGTAGATGCACTGCTTCAGTGCCACAGGCTTGTTTGTGTATATGTTGTGCCCCATCTGCCTGCCACTCCACTCTTTAATGTGTTTGCCCATTTCTGTTTTCTGTCTGGAAGAGGTTCTCTTGTGTGTTTCCTTCCCCGTACTCCTGTCTTCCTCAGTCTCTGCCTGAAGGTGTGTTATTTGTAACCTGGGACCTGTTGAAATACAGTTCATCTTGGCATTAAAGTGAAAGATGGATAACAGGCTCACTGGCTCAAGATGTTGATTCCATTTGGCACCTGGAGTAAGCAATTCCCATTTCATCATCTGATTGTGTGAGACAGGCATATGAAATGTTTGGGGAGGTGGAAAGAACTTTAATGAAATACTTGCAGAGCTCCTTTTGGCAGCAGGTGAGGATAGGTTATTGACAAGTTTATGTTAGCACTGAAGTGCTACTGAGATTTCTCATATATATCAAATCATACATTATTTAGAGTTGATTTGAACAAATCCTCGGTTCCTTTTTGCAGCTAGTGTTTGCAAGAAGTTGAGAACACAATCCTTGTCTTGTGAACAGAAAAGCTCTACCAGGTCTACAAATTCAAGTTATCCATCAGTGGCAAGAAAAACATTTATCTTATTGTGGGCGTGTTGACAAATTATGAAAACGTGCTTAGCTTGGGTTTTGGGGGTTTTGTTTTGGTTTTTTTTTTTTTTTGGTTGTTTGGTTCTTTGGCTTCCAGCCTTTATGTGGGGCGGAAAACTGTCCATACAAGCTGATGTGGGCTTGTTGCGTGCGCTACTTATTGTTTGTGTTTTTATCAAGCAGAGGCAACAAACGTGACAAGAATGGCCCCGTTTATTCATGTTATTGGAGGCATAGTAGTGAAAGCAGCAAGTTTGAAAAAGTTGTTGCCAGACAAAAAGACACTCCTAAGTGTTTTCTAGAAACTCCATAATAATAGTGGAAGAATGGAATTTGCAGATACGTGCATGTTTGCATGGACATGAACCAAGCAGAATCCAGAGAGGTTGTCTGGTCCAACCCTGTTGTCTTGGGATAGGATGGTGGATTGTGCAGCAGCAATAGTAAACTTGGAAATGTGTTTCCTTCAACATCCAAGAATGAGAAAATTTTCACAAAGGGCTTTAACACGTGCATTAAAAGAATACTCAGAACACGTGCTTCAGGATTTCAGTTATTTCTAACTAATGGAGCTCATAGTGAAACCTTGTGTTTGTGAGGGACTGTTGCTGTGACTGGGTGGGTTGGATTTTTCCTCATGCATGGAAGTGCTGACAACAGTCTCAGAAGTGGAACATAACAAGTCTGGTACAACACTTCTGGTGTTTTCCTCTGCTTTATATCTCCTAGTCTGTACTTTGCAAGTAGGCAATGGATACTTGCAAGAATCCTTGCAAGTCTGGGGTTTATTGTATTAATTTCCTTGGGTGGCACAGTCCTGGCCAATGGTATTGCTTTGCGCCATTACAGTTACCATTTGTCTGTCACTCTCCCACCCGTTCTGTGCTTTAAAGGTTGTGGTTTAAACCCAGTTAACAACTAAATCACTCACAGCCACTCGCTCACTCCCCTCCCACATCAGGATGGGGGAGAGAATCAGACAAGTAAAAGTGAGAAAGCTTGTGGGTTGAGATAAAGACGTCCTATTAAGTAAAGCTAAAGCCATGCACACAAGCAAAGCAAAACAAGGGATTCATCCACCATTTCCCATGGGCAGGCAGGTGTTCAGCCATCCCCAGGCAAACAGGAAAGGCTCCATGATGCCTGATGGTTACTTGGGAACATAAACGGCATCATTCCCAATATCCCCTCCTGTCCTTCTTCCCCCAGCTTTATATGCTGAGCATGACACCGTATGTTATGGAATGTCCCTGTGGTCAGTTGGGGTCAGCTGTCCCATCTGTGTCCCCTCCCAGCCTCTTGTGCACCCCCAGGCTCCTCACCGGTGGGGTGGGATGGGGAGCAGTAAAGGCCTTGACTCTCTGCAAGCCCTGCTCAGCAATAACCAAAACATCCCTGTGTTATCAACACTGTTTTCAGCACAAATCCAAAACACAGCCCCCTGGTAGCTGTTATGAAGAAAATTAACTCTATCCCTGTCAAAACCAGCATAAAAATACAGAATAACCTTAACATCTCTGGACTTACTGTCCCTTCTTCCCACTTTAAAGCTTTCAGTTTCACATGGTCGCAGGGAAAGATATATCTGTCGGTCTTTTCCACATCTAAAAAGCTGAAGTAAAAGTTTATTTTTCGGGTGGGACCTAAGAGTCATTGTGACCTGCCATGGAAGCTATATAAAAAAGGGTTTCTAAACACAATTACCTGCCAAAAGCAAACACAGAAGGTCCCTTGCCTGATTTATAGAGTATACACTGGATGAAATATTTTCTCATCCTGTTCAGACTGGAACAGGGTGTCCTACGAAGGCACAGTCCCTCTGAGTGCTGACCAATGTGTGGCATGTCCCGAAATGAGGTTTGTGAAGCTAGGCTTTGCTCAAAATCCTTAACTTTGTGCTGTTGATCAGCATGCATGCTTTCGAATGTCTGTTCATCTGCACAGATAAAGCGTCATCTTAGCTTTTGATGTCTTTATGCTGAACTCCAGGACAACCACTTCTGATCTGCCTAGAAACCACCTGACAGGCCTCCTGGCCTGCCCACTTTCAAAATTAAGATAGATGTGGCTGCTACATGCTGAAGAGAAACCGTTCTTGGAAAGCGGTCTGAAACTTTCCTGAAGCCCTCCACCTCCAAACCTGCCACTGATACTTGCACTATTTATTGATCAACTGTCTGTCAGGGGAGATTGTGCATTGATGTCTGGTGTCCACTGACTGTACATCCTGCCAGTAACCAGTGTTTTATTTACAGAGCAGGGATAAAGAACCTGACATGGCTTTTTGCAAAACTAAGTTCTTAAAAGCTCAAATGTGTCTGGTTGTGGAACATTGCCTCTTTGATAGGCTTGTCCCACCAAGATCTGCTTTGGCTTCCCACTGCAAGGCTAAGGGCAGCACCTAACTAGTAAAGGCTGGACAAAGCCTACCAGGATCTTTGATTGCTGCAGGTTTCTCTCTGCTGATAACAGGTCAGGTAGGGATTGTGTTGCAGAGCAGAGAAGCATTTGGTCTGTAGGCTGCCTGTTGGCCAGCTCTGTCATGCATGCCATCCTGCATGTCACATTGGATGCAGTGATGTGAAATTAAGAAGGTGGGCAATCATTTCCTCCTGTCTCCAGCCTGTTTGGGCATTGTGAAGTCAGGCAAACGGGCTTGACTCCCTGTGACCTCTACAAATGTGGTGTTAGAACTGCTGTGTAACTAATGCAGACCCAGGGAAAGGTTCAGCACAAGACTTAATGAGACTGAGTTGCTATGGGCAGATGGACAGGATAGCATACAGAACCTGGTTAAACATCATCCAGCTGTAGGCTGGGATGAAGCCCAGTGTTCCACATCTTTGAGAGACACATTACTCTGGTTGTTTTGATGTTATGGTGCAATTCTCCATGAAATTGGGATGATTTGTTCTGGTCCACATTTCTATCTGTATGTACTGGTGACATTTGGCTTCTATCCTAAAAATGTCTGCCTTTTCAAATTAATATAAACTAATTTACAGGCTGTTTTGTTTACTCCTAATGCTTGCTATCACGTCATCCTTATGAACATGATGCAAGCTAACTGCAGAAACTCTGTTCTGCTTAGATTCTGTTTATCTCCAGCTCAACTTGTCGTGATCCTTCTGCACTCACAGAAAGGGCTCTCTTCCTTAGCTGCTGGGTAGCAGGTTATTTTCAGATAAAGTCAATTCAGGAATTGCAGGGATGCATGCTGTGATGAGGCCTGAAATTCATTATTTCTGGGACACTTTTACTTGGTAGATAGCTATCTTGGGTGATGGAGTTGGTATTTGATGTCTTAACTTCCAGCTAGACACTTTTTCCCGGTCTGTTGGTGGTGGTACATTTGTTGTGATGATTTGTTTTCTCCCAGGTTTTTTGTTAGGAAGGTTTCCTAACAGAAAATTCTCATTACAGTGATAGATATTAAAGGGAGAGAGAGATGAAGGGATACTTGCACAGTGAGGATGCTGTGGAGGAAAAAGGAGTAAAATTCCCTTTGAAATAAGAAGTGCTGACCCTGTAGTTGTATGTAGACCTATCTTTTCTTCAGCGCTGGAGCTTCGCCGCATACTCTCTCCGTGATTCTTAAATCTGTGTGTTGGATTGTTAGCTAAACACTTGCCAAATCCTTAGTATTTTTGTTAAAACGTACTGCATACAAGGCAGTCCGGTTATATCTTGAATCTGCTGGTACATGGAACCCTCCCGAGCCTGTGTCTCTAGCATACACAAGCCCTGGCTGGCATCTGATGGCAAACTGACGGGTGACAGTGTCGGATCACACGTTGCTCCCGTAGACCGACGCAAGCAGTTTCTGTTCTTAGCACAAACATGAAAGTAGAGTAAAAGTGCTTGTGCTTACATGGCACCAGTACAACTTTTCCTAAGAAAATGCATCTGTCAAAGTGCAACAGCTTCCGTGGAGCTTTGACACAAACCTCTGAGACTTTGGCTTACTTTCTGAAAACAGCAGGAATGCAGTATTTCAGTTTCCCGGTTTTCAGCCCACATGAAAAACGGGATCTCTTTCCAGAGAAATTGGGCTGGTGGTTCCTATATCTCAATCTGAAGCATTGTGCTTGGCCTGGTTCCTTGCCAGCAGGGACCTCAGGCTGGTAGTGTAGTTATGATGATGACAGCCAAACTAAGAATTTTGTTCAGCCAAATCCTACAGTGATACTGCTGGCTTGTTAGCTGAGATGCCAAATCTGCACCAGTCCTGAAGGTGTAAAATTTTCAGAAACTTTGAAGGTATAGAAGATGCATTTCCATACAGCTTTTTTTTTTTAACATTAGACGAGAACAAAAAAAAATTAGACTATCTACCAGATACTTAGTTTTTAAAAAAATGAACTGTAATTTTAGTCAGCAGACAGTGTGAGTGCTCAGCATGCTTATAAAATCTGCATTCTTTATTTTTGCAAAATACTAGCTATCTCATCTTAAGAAAGTTGTGCTGCATGCTAAGATCTCTTTGTTTTTTCTGATGCATCCCTAAAATGAGAAAAAACCTAAGAATAGAAAATCAAAAGTAACTAAAGCAAAAAGAAAGGCTAGACCCGTAAGGCTTAGAAATAGTATGTTAATATAACATTAGGTCTATAGTGCAGGTACACAAAAACCTCATCTTTCTAGAAGGAAAAAGCTTCTAAAATGAAAATGTCATCCTTATATATATTCATTGTAATTTAGCCCAGGGGTTACAGAGCTACATGTTTTGTAAATGCTTACAGTACATGAGATTTGTAATGCTGCAGTGCTATGGGTTCTGAATTAGGCTTGTTTCAGATAGTGCTGCTTTTAGTTATACAGCTTTTTTTCATGTGCTGTCATGTCATCTATAGCAGTAGCCTAAAGATTGCCCCCTGGAATACTTCAGTTAATTGGGATTCTGTCCTGTCACCTCTCTGTCCCATATCAGGCCTGTGGTGCAGAGGTACGGGAGCATTTTTATTGCCACCCCAGGCCAGGCTGAATCTCTGGCAGTGATCCAACACAGGCTCCCGCATGGCAGTGGTGAGGGATGTAGCTGCTGTAGCTAGAGGACGACCAGTCAGGACACAGGAGCATGTTCTGGCTGGCATTGTCTCTGCCGAAACATTGCTGCTTCTTCTCCAGTTCTTTGTACAAGCTCTGGCTACGGTTGTTCTGTCAGTCATATTTGGAAATCTCTTCCTGAGTGAAGAAAGGTGTTTAAAAGGGGGCAGTGAACTCTATGAACAATTAAATCTGCACAGTCCCCTCTTGGGATTCTACCATAATTCCCAAGAGCTCATTATCTGTAGCTTGATGTTAATATCTACTCAGACAGCAATTTCTGCTACTGATGTAGCCGTATCCTCTCTCTGCCAGTAGGTAGTGGCAGATCTGTAAAGACACAAGATGAGAAAAATTCCAGGGTGAGAGAGGAGAACAAGGCATGCCGTCAGTTCTGCAAGCCTTCATTCCAGGAAAGCCCTCCGTTTACCAAGAGGGCTGTGTCCTGTGTGGAAGTACATCTTACTTTCGTGAAACTGAGGCCTGAACTTGATAATGATAAGAGGGGGAGACCCCCATCACCAGTTTGGTCTGTGGGGTAGGGGATTAAGAGTGGAAGTGGCTAATGGCAGGACGGGGGTTTCAGTCAGTGGCAATGGTGTGCCTGTTTTTTCTAGACATTTTGGGACCTTGGCTGTAGTAGATATCTTTTGGCTTTTAGCTCAATTATTTGTCACTTTCCACAGACAGTCTGTAGAAATGTGTCTACACTTTCCCCTCACACTTGCACATGCCATACATCTTCAGTGAAGTCTTGTGCCATACTGAGTATAAGGTTTGTCCGAGGTTATTCCGTATATGTCACTTTAAAATTGACATTGTAGTGATGCAGCCACTTGCAACTAGTAAATTCATCAGTTCAGCTCAAAGCCTTTGTAGTCTCTCTGATATTATTCTTTGAATTTTAAAGTGTCATCTTGTGCAATGGATTGGTGTCCATTTTTAATATGCAGTAGAGGGCAAGCATTTGCTTCATTGTTTTGTCTCTGAGGATTCTGAGTTGGAGTGAATGAAATTGTAGGTGGAAGTTTGCTTAATTTTGAAGAGTACTTGCTAGTGAATCTGCTTGACTTTTGGACGCATCCATCACCAATCCACAGGATAGCAAGGTTTATCACTTCAGGAAACTTCTTCAGGAAGAAATGCTCTCCTGAATACATGCAGAGTATATTGGCTGCATCCCAACTGCTTTTACTAAGGGAGTTGCAGAATCATCTTAGTTGTGTACTAAGCTTATTTTTAGTAAAGTTGAAGGTAGCACAAGTTACTTTGGTTGAGAAGAGCACTGGCTCTCTAAAGAAGGGTGAGACCTTATTTCCTGTACAGAAGAGAAAAGGGAGAGTACTATTTGTTTTGTCTTAAAAAGGTGTTCCAGCTCTACTGGCAAGCTGTCTAGTGGAGATGCAGCCTCTGCTGTGAACAAGTTATATTGCTGTAACAGATTTAAATTCTTTCTGAGCTTGTTGAGTTCTACTGCATAGAACAAAGTCGTTGGCTATCAAATAACTGGTCACCAAGTGACTCCTGTAACCCAGCACGGTCTGCCTTCCCGGGCACATTGTTTAGACTCTCTGTGCAGTGCTGAAGGAGATACCACAAACCTACCCCAGCTCTTTCACCACAGGCTTCCCAAAGCATGCTTCCAGAATAGTCTCAGCTTTTCTGCTGAGCTGCTGTTTCTTTTAGCATCAGAACCATCAGACATGAGTTGTTCCTCTTTGGACAAGGTACAGTGTCTTGCCTCGTGCTTGTCTGACACTGCTTTTTCTTAGTATCTTTTCAGTGTCCTTCCGCAACCAACTCCCATTCATATGAGCAGCTGATCTTTTGGACTCTGCAGTGTTCAGTAACAAATCCTGTAGAGAGGCTCTTTGCCTAAGCCAAGCAGAGCAGCTGTGTTCTAATGATCAGTTCTGTCTTGTGTGTTTTACTGACTGCATGGGAATGTAGGTAAGTGGTTTAGTACACCCCTATTCAAGCAAACTGTTTACCTAGCTTATGTCTTTTTTCATGTTTTTGTTTGAATGTGGCCCCAGGTGAAAACCAATCTTGGTTCTTGCATCCAAGTCAGAGTTGCTTATGCTGATATAATTATTGTTTCCTTCCCTATCCCCCAGTGAATTTGGGGCATGATGGTGTCTAATGTTCAGGAGGTTTGCCACAGGCACTGGAAAAATTTTTGAGGTGGGATGTGATAGCCTGCTTTAGTGGTGGCCTCTACTGCTACTTGCTTTCCAACAGTTGACCAGTAGATGATTTTTTTTCTTGGTGGACCAAGTATGTTTAGCTGCCTTAAATGCAATTATATTTGTATCTTCATCTGTTCTTCATTTCATTTTTTTGCATAGTTAACTAAGGTAATTTGACGTTTTTTGAGTTTCTGTGTTCACCTCTGTGACGGTATTCTCAGACTTAAGGAGCTGTTGTTTCCTTTTCTTCCTCTCAAAGTGAGAAAGTACTTCAGTCCCTGCAGAAGAGCACACTGGCACAGTATAGCAGTATTAAAAAGGACCTATTGGTTAGACACACATTTATAAAATCAGAAGAGATTCATTTACACTTGCCTAAGCTCTTTTGTTAGTATTGCTTAAGTCCTGTCCCCAGACAATGAACTGTTCCCATTTGACTCTTTGTACCAGCCTTACAGCAGACTAATGATAGGACAAGGGAAGCAGATCACACTTCCCATGTTTTGAGCCAGCCAGTTCTAGGAAAGCAACTTCTTGGAGGTTGTGAAAGCATGAAGGTCTAATATCTATTAGAGAAGAGGTGGTAAGGGGATTCAAATCAAATAATGAAGCTCAACAAAGGTGAGTGTAGAACCTTGCACCTAGCAAGGAATATGCACCAGCAGAGGTTAAGGGTTCACCTACTGGAAAGCACCTGTGGGGTGCCTGGTTAGAAATCTCTGATTAAAAAGGCTTTTACCAGTAGTGTTGAACACAGTAGAGGAAAGTACTTACTATTTTAATACTCATGGTGCTTATCCTCACTGGTAGCGTCTTGATGGTGGCGCTTAATTTCTAATGTGAAACTTGTTTTGTCATCAGTTGTTGCAAGTAGCTTGACGTGTAATAAAAGACAAATTTTAAAACTTCCGAAGTTTGCAGAACCTGAACATCCAAGGAGTTGTTTGAACAGACTGACCTCAGGAATGGGAGAGGGAGGGAAAGAGATGTGCATTGCACAGGATGCATGTTGTTAATTGAAAAGAAAAAGCAAATAGGAATGTTCCTAAGCAGAGACGGCATTGCAAAGCTTTTGTCTGGCAGGATCTTGTGACTGACACTTCTAAAAACAATTCACTTCTTTGTATGAAAGCGTGACTTTTCCCCATCGACATGCATGTGATGCAAATGAAAAATGCACTGTCTGTGATGGCCAGAGCAGACTCTCCAGCTGAATATCACATACACATTGTGCAGTCACTGCTTTGTCTGTTGGTGCATGGAAAGGGGTGATCACAATGGTGGAACAAAACTAGTGTTCAGCCTTCCAGACTTGTGTCATTTGGAGTAGGGGTCTGAGGTGTGCAGAGAAATGTGCAGTGCTCCCATGTCAGTGCAGGGACCAACTCTGACAGCATAGCCTCCCCTCTGCAGCAACACTTCCACTAATGCTTCTGTGGGACAGCTTTGTTCCAGAGGCAAAATAGATTAGCATAAGTACAGCCTGCATCATCAAAATGATCTGGTGTCTTTTTAGTTGTGGCATTGAGCCCTAATGGTAGCAAGTGTGGATTTATTTTGAAAGCACAAGGCTCTGCACAATACCTGAACCTTGCTTCTCATAGCATCTGTCTGTGGAATACACGTGGAGTAAGAGAAGGTCAAGCATGATATCCCTTGAGACAAGCTGGAGGGGTATGTGAATAGGATGAGAATGG
>VZRJ01006582.1:10516-51827 GCA_013397565.1 Ptilonorhynchus violaceus
AGCTTTTTTTTCCTAAGCTTAGACTTCTTAAACTTCAAAGGATCTTGCAGCAAAATTGTGTTGTAGTCCAGGGAACGACTTAAACATTCCTCTCTATCCCTACCAATCTCTTTTGGGCCTGTGGGTCTGTCTAGATCTCTAATCTTAATTTCCCTTTATATAAGGAAAAAAAGACGGGAATTGCTGTTCTGAGAATACTAACAGGAACAGCATGTTCACAAGCTCTGAAGATGGAGGTCACCTAGCCCACTGGAGCGTGTAAAAGCTGCACTTCATGTTGGGTTCTTGGCAGTTGATAAACCAAGGAGAAACTGCTGGCTCGTGATTCCATTTCTGTTAATGTACGTGTCAAAAGTCAGATCAGCTTCTAGTTTTGATCACTGCAATTAAGGGGAAATGGGTATTGTTAAAGGAGTTAGAGCAAGTCCATTGTGACACATCTGTACTGAGATTTAACTGGCAGGAATTGCCACGTCAGGATGCTAATGCAAAACCTGAAGATATAGTCTAGAATTCTGCAAAACATTAGCTGTTCCTCTGCTGCTCTGATGGAATACAAAGTCATAGTGCCCCTTGTTTTCATCATTTCCAGCAGAGCCAAACCCTTCAGTAGATGTACCTTAGAAAGCATATCACAAAAGCAGTTCTGTGAAAAGAATTTCTTGTACTTCTTGCAAAAATTGGGGCAAAGTGATTGTGGAAATAACTGAGATGATCCATGCTGTGCGTGTAAGAATTATTATAAAGAGATTATCTGGTTATGGGAGAATGTTTTATTTGGATTATGTAGCTACATAGAATTTATAATTCATCCATTCTGTAGAAAAGACGGTCCCCTGTGCTGCAGTGGGAAATGTCAGATATGAGCTTTTATTAACTCTGAGGTTCTATTTTTGCAACATTGAATCCTCAAAGATTAATCCCTGAATTCTGGGAGAAAATTTCTTCAGGTAGAGACCAACCAAGCAAAAAAAGTTTGCCCCATGGTGTTAGCTAGCGCACATTAGACCTAGAGGTGCTTCTGTATTGACTTTTAGAGGTGTGAAGATTGCAGTGCTTGGTGCTTCGTTTGTGACCATAAGCTGTGCTCGATTTAGCAAATGGGTGGATTAGATGAATGCTTCAAGCCTTTATATTGACTGGGACCCTGGTTGCTGGGTCTGCATATGAGATGGAGAAGGTATGTGCATGTGTTGCTGAGACACCATCTCTGTCTTCAACTTTGATCTGGAAACCAGTATTCCATGATATTGACTCTAGTAATCCCGAAGTTTCCCCTTGCTCACCCGAATGATTAACCCTTGAATCAATATTTAGTACTATGTGCATAGCAGTGCTGGTTTTTGGGAAGCTGGTGGCTGATGTCCTAGTGCCTGGCAGGAGAGGCACAAGGTGCTTTTACTGGCATAGTAAGTGTGTGTTTGATGCTGCCTCACTTAATTTCCTCCCTCTTATTAAGCCGTGGATATTTGACAGTGGCTGTGATGCTGAATGACCATGGATAATTCTGTAAAAAAGCTGTGACGTTATTCTGTCGTTGCAGATTTACTTGATTGCACAAGGTCCTCACAGCTTTTTGCAAATCCTAATTGCTTTGAGGATCAAACATTTTATTTCTGGTTTCTGATTTGTCTTTTGTGAAAAATTCATCAGAATTCTAGGAAAATGTCATGAAGTTTTTTTAATAGATATGTGGGAACTCAAAACCAGGTCATGATGCGTTTTTGTTAACTCTTGTTTTTCTAGGCCAGTTGATTTTGTGTTTTTGAAAGGTTTTCAAATGGCCACTGAAGTCTGGCTTGCTGTATTAATTAATAACCGGGAGAAAGCTAGATGCTTTTACCACAGGTATCCTGCACTGGTATCTCAGTCGGTAGATATTGCAGAAGCACCAACTGGGAGAAATTTTTTTTTGCATAAATTCAGAACTCATTAACATCACAGGCAAGTGCCAGCAGTCAGTTGCAACGGTGATAACGTGTTCATGCTGACACACAGAGAGCCAGGAGGCATGGATGAAGCAGGTCTGTTAAATACTGCTCCAAGCTTGATATTCTGAAGTGTATTAGACCCTTGCTGAGTTTTTATCCCCTTGATATTACAAACTTGTTCTTTTGGTTTAGCAGGGCTGAAGAACTTTCTCTTAATAGTCTGAAGCTGTACTTCAGGCTGTGGTCTTAATTGATAAACATGACAAATCCTTTAATTTTTCAAGGCTGAGAAGGCAAATTCGTCCTTTTTATTATGCCAAAATAGAAGTGCTCTTCCTTGGGCATTACTAGGGCATGGGATTTAATTCTGCTGATTGCCTGTGATGATAAAAACAAAAGGTTCACCTTAACTGGTAAATCATGTGAAATTTAATGGTGGTCACTTCCAAATGAGTATTTTGGTAATTTCAGTAATTCTCAATCGGCCTTTTCTTTTGGATTAACAAACAAAATGTGTCTAAATTAGCTTTTAGATGGATCTGTGCCTGTTCTTCGAAGACAGGGCTGCTTCTCTGGCACACTCTAGTGCCAGATACATCCTGTATTGCAGTGAGTAGTGAATGTCCTTATGGATATGTCACTGCCACCAGAATCCTCTCAAACTTCAAAATATTGTTATGCACATGGAAATACTTTTACTCATTTACTCAAACAATCAGCCATCAGTTGAGTCAGTTGCCATTTTGTGTTGCTGGGTCAGATTTTTCAAAAGCTAGTTGTTGTCCTTCCCTGAGTTTTCAGATAAGTTTTGCTGTATTTGTCAGCATGATCTCCAGTTAATGCCTGCAGGGTTTGCCCACAGCCGAAGTCTATTGTACGCAAACACTGCCTGAACTCAAGTCTCACTGTGCATCAGATGGTGCAGGCAGTGCTCAGGCCGTGAGCACACAGCACTAAACTAGAGCAACTTGGTTAGTTTTCGGTAAGGTTCCTGTCTGAAAGAGAGGATTGTGTTGTGGTCCCTTGAGTGGTGGTGGAATGTACTGTCCCCTTCACAGGACAAGAGGCACCTAACAGACATGGCCTTGATGGGGTGAAGACTGTGTATGGTTAGGATTCAGATGAACCCTCTCCTAAATGGTGTCATCAGTTCAAGTTAGAGATTTCTTAAAGGCTGGAAGAACCAAATGGATGTCTTCTGAAGTTATTTTAAAACTACTTACTTTTGTCTTGCAGAAACTTTTTTAAGAAATAAAAACCTAGAAATATAGAAACTTAAGAAGAGGAGTTGTTGCAGCTCTCATACAAGGACAGGCTAAGAGAACTGGGATTGTTCAGCCTGGAGAAGAGAAAGCTTTGAGGTGACCTAATTGCAGGACTTCCAGGTACTTCCAGTACCTAAAGGGAGCCTACAAGAACAATGGAGAGGTACTTTTTACAAGGGCCTGGAGTGATAGGACAAAGGGAAATGGCTTCAAACTGACAGAGAGTAGGTTTAGGTTAGATATTAGGAATTATTACTGTGAGGGTGGTGAGGCCCCGGAACAGATTGCCCAGAGCAATTGTGGATGCCCCATCCCTGGGAGTGTTCAAGGCCAGGTTGGATGGGGCTCTGAGCAACCTGGTCTGGTGGAAGCTGTCCCTGTCCATGTCAGGGATGTTGGAACAAGATGATCTTTAAGGTTCCTTCCAATCCAGGCCATTCTATGAATCTCTGATGATTATATGATTTAGCAATTCCTGACTATGTCCAGTTTCTACATGTTAATATTCACAGGTATTTTTGTAATTCCTCTAAAGCAGGATGGAGAAAAGGCTTATAAACCACTGAGGTTTATTTAAAAATTCTTCTACTGCTTGCTGGAGTGAAGTAAGTGGCTCTGTAAACTTGGCCCTCCTTCAGTTTGGCAGATCACCTGGAAAACCACCAGCCATGTCCAGTGTATGTTTCAGCCTAATTAATGTTTCCTGACTTGAGTTCCTGCTCTGAAACTCAACTGGATTTGTATCAGAAAAAAGCAAAAACTTTGTTTAGGGCAGAGAGGTGTGCTGAGCGATTAATGCACATCAAAAAGCTCTAATTTGAGAGTAGAGGTGCCTTTTGGGATGGAAGGATTAATGCCTGAGATCTCAGCATCAGTGATGGACGAGAAGAGACAGAAAAACATCTTAAGGAGCTGTTACCCCATGGTGTGCCTCCTGATCAGTGAACATCTTGGTATTGCTCTACTCTGCCACGGGTGCAGGTCTGTCTTCAGACCTGGCCAAAATGCAGCATGTTTTTCAGTTGCACAAAGCTAGTGGACTCCTGATAATCCTGCATGTCCCCCAGTACACAGAAGATCTGTATCAGTCTCCTTACATACCTTAAAAAACCCAAACCAAACAACCAAAACCCAAGCCTTTTCAAAGGGCTACATACCTTTGAGTAAGTAGATGGGAAGCATTTTACTTATTGCTGCAATTGGTCTCTGTCCTGTCTTGCTCCACGAAGTTGTGCTCTGTGAAGAGCTAAAAAAACAAAGAGTAATCAACTCTCCTAGCCTTGGTGTTTTATGGTATTCTGAAGAGCTCCTGCATTTACCACTGTTTTTTTATAGAGGTCTCTGCTCTCTGGTGTTGATAGAATTCCACCAGTAGCTATGATGTTGAATAGATGTTTTTCTTTCAATTTTTCTCTCAAGTTTCCTTTCCTTCATGCCTCTGAAGTCAAGAAATAAAAAATAAAGGAGAAACCTTTACCTTTTTGTTTTGTTCCAAACCTCAGTTGGTAGGTTTATGAGAAAAGCAACTTCTTTCCTTGAATTCTGCCTTATTATTATTAGATTGGTGTGAAGGAATGATCGCGATTCTTACAGCTGCCAGTGCAGAGAAAATTATTCTTATATGTTGCTTTGAGTTACTGAAGTACAATAACTTCTTCTTCTGGTAAGAAGGATGTGCCTAATCCTGCTTAAGATGCCAGGCATCACTTGTTTTTTTCGCAGGTGCTGGCTTTGGTACCGCAATAAGCTTTTGTTGGCTACTAGATGTTTCCCTTCCAGCAGTACTTGTAGTGGGTGAAATATTAGAGCTCTAAGTGTCAATGAAAAGAAATATTGCATGATGTTGCTCAGGTGAAACAGAAAGGGTTTCACAGTGCATTGGCTAGCAGTAAGAGTACACAGACATTTCAGTTTTAAGAAAAAACGGTTTGTGTATGTACACTGCAGCGGCTGTTTTTTAACATCCTCAGCATGTGTTTAAGCTCTGTTTACATAAATGTGTAAATTTCGCTGCCTTGCCCGTCAAGGAGTGTTGCTGTGTGCTTCTGTCACTTGTTCCACAGCGAGCCTTGTGGTCGTTGTGTTGAATGTTATAGCCAGAGATGAGTTGGTCATACATGCCAGGAAACAGGACAGGGCACCAACCAGTCCCAGTGTGAGGCTATGAATCCTACTGCACATTGAGGAACTCTTGGGCTAAAGCTTTTGAACATAAACCCATGGTTAAAAGCTGTGTTGAAGGTTGCTGGTAAAGCAACTAACAAGGATTCCTTCTAATTGCTAGAGGAGTTGCTCTTAGAAGTCCTTATCTTCTGCTCATAACTTGGAGAAGGATTCTGTAAATTTAGCAATGTTTGTGGTGCTGAGGCTGGACTTTTCTCACCAGTCACAAGGTAGCCTTTACTGTGCTGAATGCTCTTTGAGTACAGAGGCCAGGTAGTAGCAAGAACAACAGCCAGTATTATTCAGAGTGCTTTCTTAAAAACATTTTCCCCAGCTTTTATAGAATATGCCAATGGCTTAATGTGACACATTCTATTTTTAATGCAAAGAGCTCCCTTCTGGATACCTAATGTTATCTAGAAAACAGGCAAGAGATACAGCAGCTTTCAGGGCTTGGTATTTAGATTGAAGAAATTAAGCTGCATTACAAGGTTCAGTGAACAGGAACATGGACGGCCTCATGGTGACTTTGTTGCAGGTTTGCCATCTGGCTAATTATCCAGTGGCTGGTGGGAGGCCTGTGTAGTGGTTCCTTTGCTACCTACAGGCTTCTGGCAACATTGGGTACGCTGAAGTACTTCAGGTACTTCAGGGCTTGCAAGGCTAAGCCCTCCTATAAGCTGTTCTGCTGTTTTGGTGGAGCACGTACACATGTAGCAGTTCAGGGTTGGACTCGATGGTCTCTGTAGGTCCCTCCTAACTCAGAATATTCTGTAGTTCCCTGTTTAAGCTAAAATTGCACCAAAACTCCATCCACTATGGCCTGCTGAAGGAATGAGTTATAAAACAAATGCAAAAATCTTTCTTCTCTCTTCCAAATTGTTTTAATCTGTCCTGTCTGTGAACTTTTCTCTACTAAAGAGCTATAGAAAAGGAGATGAACCTGGACCACTGGTGCTGAAGGGTTTTAGTTCTGTCCCGAAAATGTGTAGAGGGTGGGTAAGAGTCACAGAAACATCCCGATGAGCCAAAATCAGTAAAAATTTCTAGCCAGCATGAGAGACTTTTTGCCTAGACTTCAGGAAAGAGGCTCATGGTCCTCTAGATTGTTCTTTGTAAGGTTTAAACTTTCTATGTGCAGTGTTGATTAAGAACAGGAGAATTTTGTGATGCTGTATCACTGTATCTTTTAGTATTCTCAGGCCTGGATGTTAGAAAAATAGCTTTTGAACCTGATAGTTGTACATAAATGTCAACTCTATATCAAGAATAAACGTTTGGTTGGATGTGCACTTGGTTAATATTGATTAAAATTGCATTCTCAGTTAAGTAGAGCCTGGCGATACTGCCCCTTTGTTGCTATGGGCAACGGACATGTTGTAAACTCACTGAATATTAGATTTATATTTAATGTTCCATTGTCTTTCTGGTACAAACAAGGTTTCTTGCCATAGATGAAGAGAGCTCTGACAGCCCTTTGAGGACACTAAAGCAATGCTAACAAGATCAGGGATTTAGACGTCTGTTCTCAATTGATTATTTTTTAAATGTCTTTCCATTGTGGAACAGGTTTTCTGGTTAAGTCTGTCTTTGCTTCCTGGGGTGGTCAGGGACAAAGACATTGGAACCACACAATGCCGACCTTCTGTATCCAAGGTCAAAACATGGATTTGGGGTTCACATTTCAGCAGGGTCTCTGAGGTTCTGGCAGGTCTCCCTGTGGAGGTATTGGCCATCTCTTAAGAAACCAGCTAGGCAGATGAGGGTGAAACAAAACTAAATTAATAAACTGTTCATGTGAACTTTCCTCTGGAACTCGCAGGTCATGGCTCTCCTAGAAGCAGTGGAAATTCTCCAACAAAAACAACCTAAATCAAAATTAATCCTATCCGGACAATGAAACGGTGTACAGAACCTTACAGCTCCTGAGAGCTAGACACCTGCATTCCAGAAATGATCTCCAGTGTAGTCTTGTGGCATTGATTTTTGTTTGTCTAACCTCTAGTTGTTCTTGCTGAAGTCACATGGTGGTCAGCAGCCATCGTGGACTAGAAGGAGCCTTTTGCAAGCGTGACATCCACATCCTCTGTTCTCCCTGAACACCAGTTCTCTTGTTCCTGCAGACAGGATGTTAAAAGCTAACTTGATACAAGACCTACAATTCTGAAATTATTTCACTTTTAGATAAGCAAGAAGTATATCAATGTACCTTTACCAGAAAAAAAACGTATTTTTATAAGAATTCTTCTCTTGCAACTGAATGGTTTGTCTGTGTCCTTTAGCTAACTGGCATTTCATTATGAGCTATGGATCATTTTAGTCTAATGGGTTTTTTAAGTCTCTTTCGTGGAAGGAACCTCCTATCCAGTATGGAATAGGATGTGATGTGGGCAGTTGTTGGTCTCGCAGTGGTGATGGTTACAACCACATGAGAAAATGAATGGGGATATGGTGCTGTTCTCCATTTCCAGTAACATCTGGGGGTGCATCCATCCTGTAACCACAAGACTCCAGCATAATGTAGAGATGCCCAAATTAATGTTAAGCTGAGCATCTCTGTCCAGACATGCCAGCATGAAGCCTTCCAGGACTGCAAAGTCCACCCCAAAAGTCAGGTAATTTAGCCTTCACTGAGCTCTGTGCTTTTTTTGATTAAAATATACCTCACGTAACTTGTTTAAAGCTAAGTGGAGTTGTCTTTCAGTTGCACTGCACTAACTCAGATGGTACCAAGCCCCTCAGAGCACTGAAATGTTTTAATCTCTTGAGGGAGATTTGCCTCTAAGCTATGCAAGAGCATGTGCTGGTCATGGAGAGGTTGTATTGGCTCTTGGTCTTGTGCCTTCATTTACTAACAAATTCCAACTGCTTCCAGCAAGGCTACTTGTGGAGAAAGAGTCAGGAGAGAGATTATTTGATGTTCCCTTATTTGACTTTAGTTTTATGTGTCCTGAAGGATGTTTTGTAGGTAACTACAGGGGTCGCAGCATGGAAACTTGGGTACAAGTAACTTTGCTTAAGAAATAGGGAAGAAAATGAGATTTCTCTTAACACTTACTTGCTGAACTAAACTTAAGTTTCCAAGCAAATTCTAACTGCGACTGAATGTTGTATAGAATTGTGCATTTTTCTTATTTGGTCAATGCAGTGTTTAGTGGGGGCAGTCTGCAGAGCTTTTGCAGATCAGCATGATTGCCAGCTATGCTGCAATGTTTTCCTCCTAAACAACTATATGGAAGGTGTTTCAGGAGGAGGATTTTTTGCATCCTGCAGCTGTTGGAAAATGTTACGGAACAGAACAAGCTGTGTGGATTGGCCTCTGGTATCTGTTTTGATTTTTCTTGAAATAATTTTACTTAGTAAACATTTTTCAGTAGTTTTGGTGATTTCTGTAAGTAACTCCTGTGCTGCCATGGTGTGCTTGGCTCCAGAGAAAACTGGGGACAATGGAAGAGCTCAACAATGCCCCGACAAAAGCCATCAGATAAGAATTTTAACTTACCTGTATGCCCTGGCTGTGCCTATAAAATAAGTGAGTGAATGGGTGGGCAAACAGAGACTTAAGAAAAGATTTCTCCAGATGATTGTGGAGGGCGGGGTTGAGCTGAGAAACTACATGGCACTTTTTTTCTAATAAGTATTTGTTTCAGGAGAGTAGCATCAAATATAGTAAATGTGTGAGCTAAAATACAAGCTTCTGCTAGACCATTGCTGGGTCAGCGTGTTATGTGGGAAAAAAGTATCTGAAAAGTTGGTGCCAATTCATTGTAGTATGGATGTGCCTTGGTGCTGGCTTAGAGCTGCAATGCAGAGTTTTGTTTCTCAGGGCAAGTAGCCTCAAAGGACTGAACGTGCAGTGTCATTTCTTGGCCAGTCTGTAAGGCTCGACTCCATGACACAGCCTTTTTATTCTCAGACATCCATACAACTGTGCTGTGCTGAGCAGAGATTTAAGGTTTTCCTGCTCCGGGAGTGGGCTTGGTTGAGACTTTTTCTTGAATAAGACGTCAGTGTTTTGCACGGCCGTTCTGCAGATGAGTTTGCTTTCAAATGTATCACTAAAGATGCCTGTCTTAAGCTGTCTTCTTGCTGCCAGTCCTCCTGCTGCTGTTCCCCCACATTACTTCAGGTTGCCATAGGGTCGGATCCTACTTTAAATACTGGGATGAGCCAGGTGTGCTTGTGTGCAATTACAGGTTTCTGTCCTTGGTGTGAGAGCCACCAAGCTTTGTGTGTGTCTCCTGGAGACTGGAGGTGAAGCAGCTAAGGAGAGATAGCAGTTTCCCAGCAGAGGCTTGTAAGGGTGTTCTTGTGTGACAGGGTGTAGCTGCTGGCAAGGGGTGACAGCGGGTACCAGCACACAGGTCATGGAACTACCTGAGATGTGACCCAGGCTGTCACATCTGTGACAGCTTGTAGCAGAGCAGAGGGAAAGAGACCCTGGAAAACTTCAAATCAACAACCTATCCATCAGGCACACACAGAAGAGGGAGCCACAGGCTTGTTGGGTGTTCAGTGGGATGGGAAACAGCAATTAGGCTGTAATTAGGCAGCAATAGCACAGATAAAGAAGTGCCAGAGGCCATTGACCTCTAACAAGGCTTCTGATAGAAAGCCACAGCCCATAAAAGTCAAATCTTTTCCAAGGTCAGAGTTTCTGAAACCTTGATAGACACAAACCTGCCACTAAAATCTGGTGGAATGCAGTGAGATTTTTCAGGAAATATTAAATATAGCACTTCGGGCTGCGGTGTTCCACTCAGCACAAGCTCGTTTTTCTAAAGAATTCAACATAAATTTACCTCTCTTTTCAGAATTTTTGGTGGGGGAGCCCTCTGCCTTCTGCTAGACCCCTCTTATTTTCCTGCCCGTGTAAATTGGGTTGCACAGCCCAGACCAGCCTCTTCACAGTACAGGTATAGAAGTCAACATGTTAGAAACGAAAAGCCATTGCATCATAAAAAAATACTTTCAAGTTTGAGCAACTACCAGCTTTTTTGGCCACTTTATTTTAAATGACACTGAGAAATTCTTGTCAACACATTCATGGGGAGGTAAGTTGCTCATTTAATCCCTTAAAGCATTAAAGATTGGTTTTCCAATGCTTGCTTGTTCTGCAATGCACTTCTAAATGCGTGGTTGTCAGCAGAACAGAATTCAAAAGCAGAAAGTGTTGGGTTTTGTACAAATACTCAAGACTGCACGTTGTTTTTACTTCTTCTTTGAATAAGCAGTACTACTACAACTTCTGGAGCAGAGCAGCATCTGGCTAGGTATATGTCAGTGTCCTGTACCAGCATGAACAAGACACACTTCTGTTCCCTGGAGACAAAGAGAGAGGCTTTAGAGAGGTCTGATTAGTTGTCAGCCTGTTCTCTTGACAGCTTTCAACTTTTCTTCTTCTTTCAAGCAACCACTTCTGGAGTTCTTGTGTGAAAGAGACAGTTAAGCTGAGAAACACTTTGACATCAAAGTTTAAAGACAGTTTCTGGGAATACTACTACAAAATTAGGGAATGTAGTGGTTACTATGCATGCTTTTTAAGAAGAAAGAGATAGAGGGACATGCTTGGATTTGAAATTTGAATTATGATACTGTTGCTCATTGGTGCAGTCTCAACCCAGTGACATCTGTCAGGTAACGGGGAACTTGCCACGCAATTCACTGGCTGACATAATTGAATTCGATTTTAACTGTATGATCAGCTGTTTTAAAGATTAAGAGATAAATATTTCAGAATCAACATGTATGAAAGAAACTTTCTACTGTATAAAGAAAACGTTCAGAGGAACATGGATATCAACACTTCATGGTCCAAGCAGCAAACTGGACAAGTCACTATCTGAATACCTGGTGCCTAGGTTTGATGTGCAAAGCCCCAGCTTTTTTGGTAATTGTGTCTTCAGGGACATGAGAAGCATTTTCAGTTTATTAATAATAACTTGACAGTTGAGAAATTAATTGAGCAGAAAAGGGAAGAAAGCTTTTTTTTAAAATCAGCCTGTGATAGAAGACTGAGGCAGAGACCTGTTTGTTCTGAAATCTTGTTGATTTTTGGTCAGAAATTTGATCAGTTTTGCAACACGTTGCTTCAAAATGCATTTATAGTCTTAGATGTGCAGTGCTTTTAAGGCTTCTCATCGCTTCTTAAAAGCTGTATTTGTGCACTTTACCTCCAATTCCTATTCCATAGTTTCAGTAGCAGAGTAGAAATTTGAAGGGAGGGGTATCAGGTCCATTTTATTGTGACACCACAGTCTGGATAAACATAACAATGGATGATTATTTTTGTTTGCAGACTGATACCAGTAGCAAAAATAGTAACTATGGTAGAAGTCTAGATTTAGTGGCAAAGTAAAAGTTAACCTTGTCTGAAAAATGAAGAAAGACCAGTCATCAGAATAAAAATGAATGCATACATGGGAAGTTAATGACTTAAATTTATGTTCCATGCTTGCTGATTTTATTTTTAAGTCACTGATGTTAATAGGGGTATAAATCGTTTAAACTCATCCTTCTATCTCTACCTTGTAATTCAAGGCAATGAAAACCAGTGCTGAAAAGAATATACTGGAGGGAGCAGAGATGTGTTTTCCCTTGCCAGTTCTGTGTAACAGGTCATTCTACCCTGGTGAAGCCTTGTGCCTTCAAGCTCTTCTGATCAGTACAGCACAGGTTGGTCTCCAGTCTATTGTTCTGTAAAACTTTATGGAGCCTTGTATTTCAACATGTTCTCTTGGTCGAGTTTCTGTTGTTCTCATTTGCAAATGTTTATTTGCACTACTTGGTGTTTCATAAAGCTTATTGCTAGAGGCTCAACAGTTCCCACATGGCTGTGTTTTCTCTCGCCATACAGTAATGTCTGTTCATGGAATCACTACAAAGAGGAGAATAAACTTTTCCTTCTAGAATTAGCTGCCCATGGACCAACAATGACTGTATTATATAGCGTCTTCATGCAATAGCTTTGATCCTAATCCTGAGGCATAAAGTTACTCAGTTCTGGCTTAACTGCAGTGCTGGGAGGATAGGCTGGATTTTCTGGGGAGTCTGAGGCATGAAAACCCTTCTGCTACCATCATCATAAGTATAGTGCAGTGCCCTATGTGAGACTGGAGAGAAAGGGCCACAGGTGTGCATGGGGCAGGCATGTTTTTCCAAGGAGCATTTCTGGCTGTTACTGAGTAAATTTTTACCAGTAACATCTATGATTCAAAGACTTGTTGATCTGAGGAAGTGAAGCCTTCTTGGGTTTCCTCTGTAAGACTGAAAAACTTTGAAGTGGGTAGGGTACAGAGGAAATAAAGAAGAGAATCGGGCATAAAGAGCTGGAATTCTAAACTAGAAAGGATGACTTGGGCTTCCCAAAACTTCAGCCAGATAGTGGTCCTGACTTGTGGTGGTGGTGGTGGTGTTCCAGTTTGCTGGCTGGGTTAGCCATCACCTGCCTTGGTAGGAAGATGCTCTTTTTATAGGAGCGGCTCAGTCCAGACCTGGATGGTCATCATCCTTCTTCATGTACCATCACTTGTGGCTGAAGTGGTGCAAGTCAAATCGCACAGTCTCTGGCACTGCTAATTCCCTGTTTGCCACAATATGGCTCTGAGTCTTTAAAAGCATTCAACAGTTCAGTTCTAGGTGTGAGAAGGGATTCTGCCATGGGGTTATATTGCACACTGCTCACTGTTCCTAGAGAACTTAAGTGGAGTGTGTTTGATCTAGGCCATTAAGATTTGTGGATTCTGCAGTAATATTTTTAGAACTGGTTTCCGAATGTAGAGCCCTGCCTTAATTGCTATGGAGGACTGGAATATCATGTCAGCTGACCCTTATAAATGCTTGATTGGGTTTGAAAGAAGCACATCTGTGTCTAATGAGTCTAATTAGAAATTAAAAACCTGCATTTTAATAGCTTTGTGTGAGTAGAAAAGGCCTTTAACACAGAGGTGGTGTCTTGATACATGCATGGTGGGGCAGGAAAGAGAAAAGGTGGCTCTGGGAAACCTCTCACTAATTTCTTCCAGTTTTTCAGGCATGTGCACAAAAGTCCACAATGTTTCAGTCGTTCAACATTGTTCTAGAAGTAAATGCTATTACGCGCTTCCTCTTCTTGATTAAAATGCAGGTGAATGCCCAGAATGCCATTGATTTGCCCCACTTCGCTGTGGTAAGTGTTGCTTTGAAGCACCTCTGTGGCACGCAGGAAAATGACAGCATATTTTCAGCAGCATGTGGAAACATGGAGGTGTGTCATGAGATAGTGAGTGAAGTGCAGATCCTTCCTCTGTAATGTAGTTTGGTTGCAGAAGGACAGTGAGTCTATCCATTTCCACTTGACACATATTTTTGTTGGCTGATAAAAGCCAATTTTAAAGCTCTTTTTGAAAGATAATTAGGATGCCATACTTCAAGGTTCACTGAAAAACCAGTGGTAAGATAGAAGAGACCCAAACAAGTGTCCCACTGTGGGAAGGATGAGCAGAATTCAGGCAGGCTGGGGTTTGCATGGCAGCTGCCTGCAAGCTGGGCCATGCATTCCTGACCCTCACCTGGTCTGAGTGATGCTTTGTCTTTCCTGAGTGGTGTTTTAGGAGGAGTATTGCTGCAAGCTGGGAAGGGAATGATTGAAGTGCAAAATAAAAAAATCTTTGTGTAACCAGGTTTCGTTATTTTTCCAAGTTAGGCAAGAGCCTGTTACATTTTAGAAGGAAATCAGAAGAGGTTGATCTTTAGAGAAAAAAAACTGGCTGTGGATCAGTGTCTTCAACCAATCACCAGATAACAACTTGCAAGGTACAAAGCACATTAACAAAAGGTAAACTTTGACCACAGAGTAGCACAGCATTTGGAGTCAGTATGGTATGAAATCAGTCAGAAAGGCCCCTCTGAGCATCATGTGTTGTTAACTTTCATCTTGTTTTTGACACTGTAAGCTTATACCTTCCACCCTGTGCTTCAGCTTCTTTGTTCCCGGTTGTCTGATGCATCTCATGTTGTCCCCAGTAGCCCAGTGTTCCTCTGTATAACGGTTGTTGAGGTTTTTCTAGTGTCTTTTTTGAGTTTGTTTTGTTGTTGTTATAGTTGGGTTTTTTTAATGATAGCTTGTAATTTCTTTTAGGTAGAAGGTGAATTTAAAAAATAAATAATCTAAGCAACAGATTAAAAAGGCTCTTCCCTCTCTCACACAGATTTGGATTGAATGGAAAATGTGTTTGCGAGAAGAACAGTATTGGAGAAACCTGCACTAGTGTTTCAGACCCTTTAAATGAGTCAGCTATCACCATCATAACAGAATATAGCCGCTCAAGTCCTGCTGTGCTTCATTGTCATTAGCAGAGTTTCTTCTTTTCCTTGATTGATTTCAAAATCTAAATTGAAATAAAAATTCATTCCTGTCTGCAGCTGTGACATTCTGTGACAAAGGACAGCAATTATGCCCTTGCAGACAGATCTGTCACCTCCCTTTGCTTGTCTGTGTGTGTTCCATGGGAGAGTGGAGCCTTGGCAGCCTGGCTTTGCGGGCAGTCCCTCCACAGGCCCCTCACCTGGCGTGGGCAGGGACAGGTGTGACTAGCAGCCTACCAGCCAGATTCAGTGCAAACCATCTGCCTCTCAGAGCAGTGCTGGGTAGTGATCTCAGCGTGTTTCACACCCTGGGGACTTGGTGCAAACATGTTCTCGTATGGTGGGTAACAAGGAACTCCTAAACATTTCCATCGTGCAGAGAGACCCTGAAAGCAGTAGCCAAATCAGGGGTGGGACAGAGGATGACAGTCAGCAGAGACGGTGATGCTGTGGACTAAAAAGGGTCATCCCACCACATGGCACTTATGGACTGAGCCCTGGCACAGTGAGCTTCGTTGGCTCGGCCACCTCAGGGAAGGCAGTTCATTGCACTGTGCTTATCCCTGTGGGGACAAGCTGTTCTCTCTGCACGGCCTGGGGCACCTCTCCTATTTCTGTCACCAGCCTGCAGCTCTAGGAGTGGTTTTGCTAACCACTAATTGCCAGTTTCATTTGGAAAGGGAAGGAAGGGTCTTGCTGGATGTGGCTTTTCTCCCATTATCTTTAATTTCAGAGCTACCCTATATAACACTGCAGTGCAGGGAAGCTCACCTCATTCTGTTCAGATGGAGCTATGAAATGTAAGTCGTTGTAATCTGTAAACCCTCATCCTCCTGGGGTGCTTTTTACTGAGTGTGCATAGCCAGAGTGAAGCAGCATTTTCTGAGCTGGCTGAGGATGGTGGGAAATGGAGAGGAGAGGGCATGCAGTGCTTGAGGCCAGGAGAGGATGTTCATTCTCCCAGAAGCCTGTTCCTCCCCTTTCTCCAATACTGCACTCCTGACTGACTTTGAAAAAAGGGCACGAGGAAACTCGAACACAGGTTTTCCACGTGACAGAGTTCTGGAGAGATGGAGTAGCAAAGGAGCTTTGGAGTTCATATAAGACTCACGAAACATACTTATGAATCTGATATCTCAGAGCTAAGGGGAAGAGTAGGGAAAAGACATTTCACTGTCTGACATGTCTTGTGCTGGAATTAAAAGATGTCAAGATTCCTGCTGAAGTGGTCCTCCTCTTTAGTATGTTGAAGGCCTGTTCTACAGAAAATAAGGCATCTGAGTTGGATCTTCCAGTTGGTTTCATTCCTGGACAGAAGAGCGTTATATCTTTGAAGCCGTGTTGTTTGGGTTGTGAACAACAGAGAATTTCCTTGTCTTTTCCCCAATCTTTTTTTGATCTGTCTTTTTCAATAACTGATAGCTACTATTCAGACTGTTCCAAAATCAGCAGAGTAAAGCAAATCTTAATTTTGCTGCCCACGATTCTTTTTTCCACCCTAACATAAGTACCCAGAACATCTGTTCTCGCTGTGCTGCTGGTGGGCAGAGCACAAGATGCCATGAAATTCCTGCCTGTCTGCAGACAGAAGATGGCATTGCATTGCTTCACATGTGGAAGCAAAGTGGTCAGGGTTTCGGTGCTCTCACGTGGAAAGTTTGCTTTTCCAGCAGGTGTGGTCATTTCTCTGACAGAGACTGAGTTCTGGGCTGCTTTTTCTTTTTGTGTTGGCATACATAACCAATAGCTCATAAAATCTACCATTTAAACCAGAGGACACCAAGGTGAAAAGCTCCGTTATACTTCATCAGTGCCTTACAACATTAAGGCACCTGGGTTAATCTCATTAAATGAATTGACAATTGACAAGTCCATTTTTTAAATCTAGTTGCTCTTTCATTTTGATTATCAGATGCAGCCACTGACCCTTAAGTGAGTCAAAATCCCTTCAAATCACTGTCTTGGACAGTAAACATCTTGTCAGAGTTTCCAAAACCAATTATAAACTACAACTTTAAAAGCTATTCTAATTATTAACAAAAACCCCAAACCCTGAGATAAATACACCTTCAGCAGGTTAGATGCTTTCTTCTGAAACTTGCTGTATATGAACTGAGACAAATACAAAAGGAAAATCTGGTGACTCCCATATGGTCTTTCAGGCTATTTTCTGATTGGCAAGCTGAATATTCTGGTCCTAAAAATGTTGATAAGCCTTTTATAAATGAGTTTTAACTTGTTAATTAAGAATTTCTAGCAATGGTTATGACCTGCAGGGAAATGTTTAATTGGCTGTTTTCCCTAGCTGGTTCAATGTCTTCTTACTAGAAAGAAGGAAGAGTGTATACTTGTGAGACTTAGATGCCTCAGACTTAGCGTAAGCCAGGGTTCCTGTGCTTGCCAGTGCTGCAGGAATTTTCACTGGTGACCTCTGCAAGGAAGGTCTCCACATTAGGGCAGCAGAGCAAGCATTTCCTTGCTTCAGTTTGCCCTGGGAGATGAATGCAGGTAGTGGGAAGCAACAGAAATGTACTCTTCTCTGACGGAGTATGGTCACAGATTTCCCATACAGGTGGAGTCTCTGTCCCTGAGCATATTCAAAAGCCATCTTATCATGGTCCTGGGCAGTTCTAGGTAGTTCTAGCAAGGGAAATTGAACCAGGTGACCTCAAGAGGTACCTGCAAACCTGAGCCTGTGATCCTTCTCAGCCAGAAAAAGGAGCAAAGGGGTGTTCCCTCTCTGTGAATCAGCAGCTGGCAAAGGTGCAGCAGCTCAGAGAAGAGTGGGAGGCTTTTGCAGACACCAGCCTATTCTTGGAGGAGGGACGGCCAAGGTATGAAAGATGACACTTGATGTTCCCAAATGAGTTGAAGAGATTGTGCGTGTAACCAGAAGATGGGCCTGGGTCCATTGTCAAACAGAAATTTTGCATGTGACCTGGACTGGCTTTCCAGCATCCAAACGGTGTTCCCTTGCTCTCTGCTAGAAAGCCCATTGAATTACTAGATGCTGTGCTAAATGCCACTTGTTTCTTTGTAGTCAAGTACCTGTAGAACTCATTTGGCACTTCTTACAGTGACAACTGCTTTCCCTTCTGCAGAAATGCAGCCACTGCTGGAGACAGCAGCGTGCTGTGGGTGTGGGGGCAAAGCAGGGACAAGGCACTGCATGGGCAGGGTCATTGCCATCACTTCCAGGTAGTTGGGACTGGACTTTCCTGCTCAAGTGGAGAATCCTTTAGTACCTCACACAGACAGGCTTTCTGCATACAGAAAATAACCAGAAGGATATTTCCATAAAAATAATTTAGGACCTCCTTCCAGTTATATTTTGAAGACACTGATTTGTCACCATGCTGCAGCTTCCTTTTTAAATGCTTGGCTGTAGCTGAAAACAAGCTTGAGTTCATATTTCAGCAAGTTGCAGTCAAAATCTGGAAATCCAGTCACGTCTGTGTACAGCCATTATTGAATTTCATGAGACCTGTATGTCTGCGACAAATGGCACCCCATTTGTCTTCATCTAATCATACATGAAATCCTTCGTCACTAAAATAATCCCAGAAAATTTGGGGTGAATCCCTCGTTGACAGTAACTGTCTCATAGCAGTGACCATCTGGAAATGTCTGTTGCAGCATAGCTATGAAGGGTGAAGAATCTCTCCTTCTCCTTTGCCATTTAAAACTTTTCTAAGTGGAGTGTTTCATTTGAGAGAGCAGCCACATGGTGGTTACCACTGTTGCAAACCACTTCACTGGTTCAGAAGTGAGATGAGCAGACAGTGTGAAGAAGTGCATAGAAAATGACTGAGGTGTGTGCAAGAAAGCCTTTAAAGCAAAAACTGGAAGAGTGAACAATATTCTGTGTATTAATGTAGATTGGAATTTCCTGCTAGCTGAGAATAATGCAAAGGTCACTCACCAGCTGCAAGCAAACAGCATGTGGTTAATTCTAAAATTAGTTAATATCTAGCATTTTCATTTCTTTTCCCTGCATTTCTTGTTCTCTAACTTAAGCCTGGGAATCCAATTAAAGATACTGCAAGCCTGAAAGAAAATTTTTTTTTTGCCTTTTTTTGTTCTCTGTAAACTTCTGTTGACTGCTGTAGTTGAGATAACTAGGTGTCTGTTGCCTATCATTATGGCCAGGGTATTATTATGTTCCTAAAACACTTTCCACAGGCTTAGTTACATGATTTCAACTGTTGAAAGTTATCCTTTACTCTGCATCTGCTGGAGTCTGCTAGCAGCCATGTTATCTGCAACTATTTTACACTGACTGTTAAAAAGTCTTTTTTTTTAATCTCAGGCTCAGAGATAATTCAGGAAGAACCTGAATAATGGCCTCATAAAACCCTCACTTTCTTTTTGCTGATGAGCTGGAAGTCAGTGGTGTTATGATGCAGCACCATGGTCAGTCTGGAGGTGGGAAGATTGCTGGAGCCTTGGATGAAAAGGAGGACAACAGTACTGCAGGCATAAAACGGTCCAGTGTTTCGTGACATGCAAGGCAGCACTAACTACTGAACAAACTAGCTCCAGAGAGAGTCTGCTCCTGCTCTAGGGAATCTTGCAGAAAGGTTTTAACCTAGCAGCTGTATGAAATAAACAACTTTAGAGCAGAAGTACCTATCCTGGGACATGTGGTTGATCTTTTGCCTGGGGAAGTGATTTGTGTGGCAGAGATGGTGATCCTGAGAAATGTCATAGCTAGCAAATAACAGAGGAGGAACTTGTCAGGTTCAAGTGAGTTTAAGCACTGAGAGCCAGTTGTGCTGTCTGGTTATGATAAACCAAGTCTTCTCTGCAGAATCTCTGGGGAGATGCTAGTTGGTCAGAAACATGCCACAGGTGATGGATGGGTGGTCACTCAGTTGCTGTTCTGTGTGTGAGTGTGGTGTATCTAAGCCTAAGCCAAGCTCTAGGCTCCTCTGTTCTGCAGGTGGATCTCACTGCTCTGCCCTCCGTACTGGGACCTGCTGTCAGTAGAGCTGTGCTAGAGCAGGTATGAGTACAGCAAGGCATCATTCCATCGCAGGTTATACCAATAGTATTTTATCACAGATAAAAGACTCAGTTTTTAAAGAGTGTGTGCTGGAATGCCCTGCATCCAGGGAGCACTGCAAACATGGGCGCCACAGGAGGGAGAGCACTGCTCCGTGCAGAATTTCTGGGCATCTCTGCTTTTTCTCCAGCCTCTCCATCTGCCATGGCCTGTTTAGTGGGGCAGGCACTAATATGTTTGATAGCTTCTCTAATTCCCTTGCTTATGTTGAAACTTGTAAGACTTTTAATTTTAATCTCTTGTTAAACATTTCCTAATTAACAGTCACAGAATTTATCAAATTGTCTAACTCCTAGCTTGCTTTATTAATATAGAGCCAGTATGTTATCAGATTGCAAAGTCAGAATTTTCTTTTTTTCTTTTTAATAAATGTAAATAGTTTTAGGATTTAGAATTTCTTTCTTTGGTGTAAGGGTCAAGATAGCTGGTGTCTGATTTTTGCAATATTCTGTTTGTTTAAACAGGCATCCTAATGGGAATTTAATACAAAAGATATCGAATGCAAACATGTATTTTAAATGTTGATTGTATAGAGATGTTCATACTGTTATGTATGGAAAGAACTTAATCTTTTGTGTTACATTCTCTTCTCGTTGCTTTGACAGTGATGAGAGCCCTCAACAAGGCCTGCAGAAGCACACTAATGTAAAACTCAAGCAATACCATTGAAAGAAAAGGTTTTTCTTCAGGTTTCTTTGGTGCACTGCAAGCAAGGAAAGGTCTGCAGTCTTGTGTAGTGTCTTAAGCATGGAAATCTCTGTACTGATAAAATCGCAAAACAAGAAAAACAGCCAGCATCGATGTATCGACTTCTACAGAACACCCGAAAAATAGAATCAAAAGGGAAGGAAACCCCCTCCCCCAAGCCATGTCCTCCTGCTCACTGAGCCTGTGTGCAGCCTGACGAGGGTGTCCCGTGCAGTCCTGGCTTGCAAATCTGCACTCAGGATGGACAGGAGGACGGGGATTGCAGCAGTGCAGCAGGAGGATTCAGGAACCACACACAGAACTACTTGGAAGAGGTGGTATCTGATCTTGTATTTATGTCCAGCTCTGCTTTCTTTTTATAAGTAGATTCCTGACCTCCTTTTTGTGGCTGTACACAGGGTATTTGTGACACATGGCCTTAAGGAGAGTTTATCTCTATCATCCTTGTCATTAGGATGATTGTAACAACATCCAAGCATGCTAGCAGGGGAAGAGAGAGAGAAACTTTAGAAGACTTGATATTTGGTGTTTACTTATGTATTCTGGAATGGCGATTACAATCTTGTACGTTTTACAGAAAAAAGTAGCTTGCAATGATATGGGACAGAAGATAAAGCAATCAGAAATGCTGCTCAGCCCTGCTCCTTAATATCCGCTTTAGGGACAGCAGTAGGAAACTGTTAAGTCTTAAATTCCAGGAAGTTAGAGAAAACTCATCTTTTCATTCAACCACCTATTTATGACCCTTCCATTAATCTTGGAAGAATTGACTCTAGGCCTTTTAAATTTTAGCTGCTGTTTTCTGTATCTTCCCTAACATGATTTTCATAGTCCTTCTACAAGGAGACAAATTAGGGAGTCGGAGAACTGATGAGACAGTAGAAAACCTTTCACATTTGATTGCAGTCCAGCAAAAATAATAACCCAGAAAATTCTCTGGACAGAAAAACACAGATTTTCATAAAGACTATTCTGCTATACCAGAGCCCAAATTTAAAAAAAAGTTTTTGAAACACACCGTGTACTAATTTTGCTCTTGACGTCACCAAACTAGCTGTAAAGGAACAGTGTTGGCTGTCCCCCAACATGGTGAACTTCTTATTTCATACGTTAATGTAACTTGGAGAGACTGCACCTCCCTGCAGGATGTTCTGCCTTGTCCCCTCTCTGCAGACTGCTCCCAGTGACTCTTCAGACAAGAAGAGGTTGGATTGCTGCCAGCAGCAATGAAGAGTCTGGAGTGGCCAGGACTGGTGTCGTGGAGTGGCTGGAGAAGCATCTCTAGCTGTTCAGTGGGTAGTAGCCACCAGGTTACACTGGGATGGTGGCTACCAATGCACAGCATTTCTCTGAGATCTACAGATATAGTCACATCTCATATGTGGAGAAATGGGAACTGATTGCTATTGTCACCTTGTGTTTAATGGGCCTTCTGGGAATCAAGTGCAGATATTCCTCATCTATCGTTATTTCTACTAGAAGACAATTTGCTTATGAACACACAGATGCTCTGCTGTCTCAGGTTTATCCAGTCTCCTCTTCCTCTTTTCTTATTGTATCTATGAGTCACTCTGTGCTTGTCATAATTTATTTTTACAACATGCTGAAAGGTATAAGGGGAAACGTATAAACATGCTAGGGAGAAGCCACCTGAAATAGCAAATGTTTCTAATTATAAAGTTAAAGCTGCCTTTCTAAGCTGTTTGGCACTTTATTGTACTTTGAACAACCCAAAAATGCACTTGGCTGCAATTAGACTTCCAGATACAATAAGTGAATTGTAAATGAAAACCACCCCGTGGAAAATTACACTATTAGCCTGGAGCAGTAGCCCTGATCTTTACAGTTTATGGTGCTGCACAGGCTGTACATCCAGTAATGTTCCGTGAGTTCATGAAGTTGAGAGGACGGTTTCTTAAAAGCAGAACAGTGTAGTTTTTTGAAAAAATTAAAGTCATTATTACATGCTTTCACCTTTATTATTTTGTAAGATTTCCAGACTTTTCCACATTAGTCTGGTTTCAAGGGAAAGTAAGTCGTCTATGCCTTACCAATATCTATTAGGCAGTGTTACTGAAAGGGCTACATTTAATTAGTCTCAGCCATGCCTTTGGTGTCTGCAAGGCAAAAAAAAAAAATTACATTAGATTTCTCTACAGAGAAGGATAATTGTAATTGTAATTTAGAATATGAGTGTTCCACGATTGTGCTTGGATTTTAAGCCCTTTCCTTATGCAGAGTGGTGTCCTGGTCCAGGTTTGCTGCTTCGTGAAAATGCTTTGCTGACTGTATTAATTAAAGACTGGTGCACACCTTCAGCCGTCACTGGTTCATCACAGTGTTCATCCAGAAACAAGAGGGGCAATGTCATAGCTGACACAGGAGGAAAGGAGCAGGTAGGGATCAGGACCATGTGCATCTAGGTTCAAGAGAGCAGGGAATGATTTCACAATACTCACTGTCTAAATCTGTCATGTCCTGGCTGCTGTAAAGAAGTCATCACACTGGCTGAGATTGACATCTGGAGCCAGCAGTCTGAATACAAACTCTTTATCTGCTCACTGCACTGGGAGCCAAGGGCATTTCAAATGTTGTTGGGGACGGTTTGAGTGGGGTCTTCAGGAATTATGTTAGTCTTAAGGAATTATATGAGTTGGCTTGTGCACAGGACATTAAAACTGACATCTTGTCCTCGTACAGGACTTGAATGGATGCCACTTTGCATGAGTCTTGCCCTAATCATTAAAATAAACAGAAACAATAGAGGAACTTTCACTTAGCTAAAAGAAGAGCTCTAGCACTTCTTTTGTTAGGAAGAGGTTGAAGAGCCTTATGCCTTGTTTTGCTTACTTCCACCTCTGTTTGCAGGGTCTTCAGTTCTGAATGGATCTGTAGTTTGTTTGGGAAGTATACTTAATACACAGGGATCAATACCCTAATACAGCTCTCAAATGATCTGTTACTGGATATAATGTGTATTAACTGAAACTCCTTGGGTTATGAGATTTTAGAAGACCAATGGTGAGTTTGGGATTAAAGTGATGTGAGAAAATACAGGAGTTTGCCAGTGGCATCTCCCTTCTTATGTTTTTTTGAACTGCCATAAAGAGGAAGAAAGTCTCTTTAACCGTCTCCTGAAAAATGCACACAATTCTTTTAAATTTGGCTTTCTTTTTAATTCATGAAGAACAGCTGTGTCATTGTTACTTCAGCAACATGAGTGAATCTCTTAACAGATGGTTCTCACACTGGCTGGGATGAAAGCTGCTTCCTCCATCCTGGTGGGGCTTTTTTGCTCTTCTTAGATCCTGATATCTTGCTAGGGCTTAAGTAAGACTTTGCTGTTTTCATTGCAGTGAAAGTGTAGTGTCACTCCAGTAATTCTGCAATGAAGTCTTGCCCCTCCCACCTTTAAATTTTTCCTTCTTAAAAAAAAAGGGAGCAGTAGTATTGACTTTTTGTTTCTTAATTTTCAGTGCAACACACTCAACTAGAAAGATCTGAAGGAAATACAGAGTTCCTCCATCTGGAAGTGGTTATACAAGGGAGTTACCGAGTGCATTTATGTCAAAGACACTTGGTTTAGACCTTGAAATTTCTTCCCTCCACTGCCTCAACTGAAGAAGGCTTATTAGAAAGAAGAGCAGATGTTTGGACCACAAAATAGTTTGCATATAAAATAACCAAGCTTGTTCAGGTAACATTTAACCTCCTGTTTCTGAAGCAGGGATGAGTCTGCACATGGCAGAGCCACATGGACTCCTACTCACCTCACAGACTAAAACAGATGCAGGAGTCTCATGCTTAGAGAGTCTGTTTTTTTCACCTGTGGTGTTTTTGTGACATCTTGAATATGACATGAGATGCACCAGCCCCCTCCCTTTGCTGTGCCAGCAGCATCTGTGAGTCAGCACAGCCCAGCTGCAGCGGCTTCAGGGAGTTGGGTCCTCCTTTGAGTGCCAGTCGATGCAGTTGTAGTCCCAGCAGTAAGCACTGGGATGCTTGTGTGTGCAAGGAGTGGTGAGATCCCAATTTTATTCTTTCCCTCCAGGGAATGTCCCTGCTGCTCAGGCTCACTGGGCAGGTGAACACCACAGCTTTGGGGAGATAATCAGATGATAACACAGCCTGTGCTGCCAGAAAAGCCACATCCCTCTCTTTCAAGGAAGAAGCTGCATGCCGGCCCGGGCTGCCAGCAGGACTGTGCTGTTGGTGGAAGAAGAGCAAAAACATTATGCGAGCAAATGTCACAATTTGTGGGTGAATGACTTGTCAGCCTGGCAGTTGGTTGTGGCGGAAGGGAGAATGCTTTGTGTTTGCAGTAATAGCCTAATCTGAATAGCTGAGGTCTTGACTCAAGTCACTATTGTACTGTGTTCACCTGCCTCTATTATTTCATGCTCTCTGTGGGGGTGTGACTGAAAAGTGATTTTCCAAACTCTTCTTTTTGTCCATAATCTGCAGATAGAAATCTCGAGGGGTCGCACTGACCCCTTGAAGGAGCAGGAGTTCCTCTTGCCAGGGGCTCAGTAAGAAGCCCTCTTTGCTGGTTGTTAGTGTGCTGCATTCTTCTCCCTTAAGACACCCTCACTGTGATAATTACCTCCTGAAAACTGTATTGCTGGTACGAGACCGAGGCTAGTTCTGGGAGCCTTTGGGAAATGATATTCATTTCAGGAGAACTGTGCAGCCTCTGGAAAAGCTGTACAGTGCAGCAATTGTCAGGGAGTAGAGGCAGTGAGGAGTTAAACTGAAGTGAGGGGAGAATGCAGCTTCAGCATCTGTGCTCTGCACACAGCCACGCTTTTGTGAGATACATCTTGGCTCTGTACGAACCACAGTACTAGCTCCTGTTCTACTTGGTGTACCTTTCATTTCTGGATTTAAAACACGGTGTGCTAATGTAATTGTATATCCACTGGTGCGATAGAAATACAGAACAATTACCAAAATGTTTATGCGAGTGTCGGAGTTCAGGGTGCCGGGCATGGTTGTAAATGAAAATGTTTGGCATTTGTTAATGTGTAGTTAAGATGCCACACATTGTTTCTATGTGCATGGGTTGCTGTCAGCACTTCAGGGTTATAGTGGGCATGATGGCAGAAGGCAGTGGCATTCACAATTTGCTTGATGTAAAAGCTGGACCTGAGAACTAGCAGCTCAAACTGGAGTTCAGCCATACAGATGGCTTTGGAAGCTTCAAAAGCAGTCAGTCACAAGTTCTGTGAACCCTACTTGTTATATAATGCTGGGGAAGTAGTTGTATCTGGAAAACCCTTGGAGGAGTTGGAGTAAATGGCCCTAAAAGTGTACTGTTTGTGCTATTTAGTATAAATTTCTAATCAAAGCAATTATGCTGGGATTTTACATAGTGTAAGAACAGAACAATTTAATTTTGCTATGTTAAAGTCTGTTATCTCTCCTCCAAACAGGAAATAGTTCACAGCTTCTTGATAACTCTAAAATTTCTGAGGTGGGAAATTTGAGTGAATTACATGTCTCTGTGTAAGCACAGATGTATACTCAGTGTTGACTATTGCTCTCCTTCAACTGTTTGCAACTGCTGCAGAAGTGGAAAAACAGAGACAGGGTAGATGCACACCACTTATCCTGGGATTAAACATAACACAGTCTTAGTGTCATTCTTGCATCTATATTCGTTGCACTGGCTGTGCAAACTGAACCACAGAATCATAGAATATGCTGAATTGGAAGGGAACCACAGGTATCATTGAATCCCACTCCTGGCCCTGCACAGAACACCCCAAGAGTCACACCATTTGCCTGAGAGTGTTGTCAAAAAACTTGAATTCAGGGTTCAGGCCATGACAACTTCCCTGGGGAGCCTGTTCCAGTGCTCAGCCACCCCCTGGGTGAAGAACTTTTTCCTGATATGTTCTGGCTTGTGCTCTGGCATAGGTGAACCACTTCAGTTATTTTGGGTGTTTTGTGGCCATGACCCTGTTTCATTTTCTGTGGCCCTGTTCTGTTGGGCTCAGGCTGCCTGTGTGCTGTCTCAGGATCATCCCATATCGCATCCCTCAATTACAAGCAGTGGTTCTGCAGGCAGTTTGCACCAGCTCTTGTGATGATGCTCAGTTTCAAGTTATTGTAGATGGCCCTGTAACTTAGATTGAAAGCATTGCTTTGGAGGTAAAGTAGGTAGAAGATGGATTTTTACTTCAACAATTGTAGAGGCAGAGAAAAGTTTAAATGGAAGTGCATCCACTTTAAAGTAAATTGAAGGCCTTCAAGTTTTGTCAGATTAGAGCACATTACAGGTAGAGGTTGGCTGCTTCATGGAAAGTATGATGCCTCATGTAGGAATTATTACCTTGACAGGAGACCCTCTTCAACACTAACAGGTTCCCATTAGTGAGTGAAAATAAAAGGTCTGGAAATCAGGAGAGGAAGATGGTAAGAACAAAAGAAGGTATGTGAAAGAACAGTAAAAAGCAAGCAAACCTAAAATCACGTCCTGAGGTAGCTGCTATCGTCTTACAGGCTGATTGTTATGATATGTGTCGTTGGCACATTGTGTGATTGTACATCACCGTGGGCCAGGACTCTGCTGCCTCTTTTGAATGTCATTACAATGCACTTAGATATCTTGTGTTTCTACAACATGAGCATCAGCTTAGATAGATCTGTATGCAGTAAAGTATGCTGGAGATGTGCGCAGGGATTGGTTAGGCTGTATGTAGATGAGCTATTTAAAACGTGAGTTTCATCTAAAGCATCAGAAGCTCTCTCTGAGCCATGGCACTGGAGGCAGGGACCTAATGAGACTGCTTTAATACAGCTCTAACATACACATTAGGAAGTGGTTGGAACAGCAGTCAATCTTTCAAGGCCTAAGCAGCACTTTCTGAAAGTGCCTTCAATTAACAGCTAATGACAAGCTTTCTTCAGTGATTCTCTAGTTATGTTGTATAGCCAGATAATGAGAATGATCACCCAGAGATACTTCGATTTATTTATCATTTTTTATATCATTGGGAGGCTGATGAATATTTGATCCAGTAATGTTCCTATTTATGCCTCCATAAGTCAAGTGCCTGAGTTCAGCTTCAATCCATCATTGCTCTGAAGATTTACATTTCAGATAGATTTTTCCAGCGGCACAGATGTTGCAAACCTTAAATTAATGCACAAAGCTGCCTCTACCCTGCAGAAGATGGAACTATTAGGTAAGGAAAACAATATCTCCTTTGGATGCTTGTCTTCTTAATGATAATGGAATTTAAAAGATCTACAGAGGGCTGTTTCAAGCAAATATCTTATGTCCACCACTATTTGAAAAGAGAATAATGAGCTGAAAGTGTTTCTGTGCCTACCCGCAGTGTTAATTGAAAACTGTGAAGACACACAGATAGAACCAGGCTCAGGGGACCTTTCTTATAGAAATTTTATGTGAACCATCTCTTCTGTATTTGAACGTGTTGTCTAAGCCGCCCTTATTAAGCTAAAAGGCTTCAGTGGTAGTGAAAGGTCTTCTTAATGCTTCCCCTTGTATTAATTCTATTGGCAAATTACAAACCAAATTGAAATCCCAGAAGTTCCCATTCTTATGTTTTGTTGTTTCTTTCTTTAGTTTCCATTTTTCTATACACGCTGTGCACAGCTCCAAACTTAAAACTGAGAAGGTACCTTAGGAGGAAAGATGCACATTTTTTATTTGTTTTTTAAGATCACATGTTGCTCTTCCCCTTTTTAGTTCCAAGCTCCTTATATGAGTGAGACTCACTGGGAGAAGAAATTGTCAGAAGTGACAGAGTGGTAGAGAGCTGACTCTTCACATTGATCAGGGACGCGTGACATAATTGAAACATCGGATCTCTCTGTGAATTACAGTGGTTTGGATGATAATAGGAGAGGGTAAGTTCCTGAGAAAATCAACTGAGCAAAGAGCATGAAGACATTCACAAGCTAATTCTGGAAAAACAATTTGCTGGAAAAGGAGGATGATAGGATGAAGAAACAAGCCTGTGTACTGGCACCAACATTTAAAGCATCTGATGAACGGTCTGGCATGTGAGACTTGTGATTTATGTAATTTTCTTCTTCATATAAAATGCTTGCAGGAAGGGACCATATTTCAGGACTGTAATACATGCTGGAACTATAGCTCCTGACCACCCTGCAGTGTAGTCTGGGGTATAATATTGGTCCTAATTGCTTTCTGGTGTGTGCTTTCTAATGTATTCAGTAGAAATGCATGTATGAAGATGTTCGTATTGCAGGAGACAGAACCCTGGAGGAGGATCCAGTTCTGCTCTTCTGTTTAGCAGCTTCACTTCTCTGAGTCTCGGTTTTCCCAAATATAAAACAGGGGAAAATGATTCAAACCTCTCCTGCAAAAACACCATGAAAGATTAAAAGGAAGGTAGAAAAGCTGAGACACAGGGAAAAAACTTAGCATCACTGCAGGGAACAGGAATGAAGCCAGCTGTGTAGTGTGGTGATAGGGACATAAAGGCAAACAAAAGTTCAGGGAGATTAAAATGCAGGCAAAAAACTGTGAAGTCATCCTAGATCAGTAGTATGTTGCCTGGAACATGGTGTGTATTTCCACTTAGCCATCCTAAAAACAATATTGTGGAATCAGGAAGAATTTGAGGGTCTGTAACAAGAAAGAAAGAAAGAGTAAAAATACTGAGATTGTTTCTTCTTGAAGCAGCACATCGGAGGCACAGTGAGAGGGGGGGAAAGCAATCAAAGAGGTAGGAAAAAAGAAGGAAAGGGTTAGTAGATACTTGAACTCCTACTTCAAAGCAAAAGATATTAAGGACTTAGTGGGACTGAATGACACTGATCCCAAAGCTGAGTGAGTGGGGTTAGGCAGAGAGGCTGGGTTACAAATCCATTCCTAAAGCTTGTGAATCCACTGGTACAAGACTCAGGTTAATGGGTAAGGAGGATGCAGAGATCTATACCAAAGTACAAATAAACAGTGTGAGAAGGAATAGACACTCTTTTTTCAGTACCTCTGTCAGGCCTTTAAATACTAGGTCTTGTAAGGGAACTTTCCCAAGTGCCAGGTCATGCCAGGTCATCCACCCTTGTTTGAAGTGAGCACAGATCTTTGGTAAGATCAAGGTAAGAGCTGGGGCTGCTGCTCTCTTTTCTTGTGATAGGTCCTTTGCTCTTACTTCACTGAGGTCTTCCACTCTCCCAGTTCTTGGTGGAAAATGGTTGCACAGTACCAGGGTGATGCTAGCAGGGAAACTTGCAAATAGGCTTTCAAGAGAGAGGGAAGGACAGATTGGTAGAGAGATGACTCTTCGCATTGATCAGGGACATGTGACATAATTGAAATATTGTGTCTCTTTCTGAATTGCAGTAGTTTGGATGATGATAATGGAAAAGGAGTGAGTTCCTGAGAAAATTAACTGAGCAAAGAGCATGAAGACATTCACAAGCCAGTTCTGGGAAAACAATTTGGGTACAGAAAGACATGTCAGAGCCACGCACACACAAGACGAAGAAAGGCATGAGAACAAAACTCCCCTGATGGCCTAGAAAGTCATTTTATGTACTGCTCTATGGCATTTGGCATGACAGACAGCATCTGAGCACTTCACTAAGTCCTTGTTCATCTCTTCAGCCCTTCTTCTAGGTGAAGGGATGGATTAGAAATGCCAGAAATTACCAGATGCCCCTAGTCTTTTCAAAATACTTTCCCTCTCTCATGATCCTGTGACTTCACAGATAAGGGCTTGAGACAGACCAGCTAAGGCCAGAAACTGATTTGGGGTTTTCAGTGTAAGATAGCTATTGCCTGATTATTTTCCCCCCTTCTGATTCGCATCTTTTCACCTGCTCAAAGTGCAGCTCCCACTCGTTTTGGTAGCATTTGTAAGCACTCAGCATATCCCACTGCAGGGCTCTGATCCAGCATTCCAGCAGAGTAGGGAGACCTCATTAGTGACCCTTTGTGGGAAATCTGGTTTTAGAGACTTGGCATTTCATGTAAGAGCATAAGGGTCCCAGTTCTCCAGGACAGCTCCACATTGTATAATCACAAAATCGTTTTTCTGTCTCTGCACTGTCCTCCCCTTTTCCGTACATCACTTGCAGATTCTGCAAGAAATCATGAACTCAGGCTTCTGTTCTTTCCTTGTGTAACCCTGATTCATCTCCAGTGTAGGTGCGTGCTGAACTACCAAGGGAAAGGGTTTACATGAGTATGTCATTAAAGACTGTGTTGTAGCACATAGGCTGCAGGGGCCCAAATTAGGCTGCAGTAGCTGTATTTGACAGCTTGGAAAACTAGCCCTGCTATTTTCTTCTAATGTCAGTTCCCTGCAGTTTTAAAAGAGAAAAATGGACCATAAGGAAACCCCAGCATGGCCTGGCACAGCATCGCCAGCGTGGCTCTGGGCTCTGTCTGAGCACATTGCTCTATGCCACCAGCTTTAGCTGAGTTCTGGTCATAGATAGTCAGGTCCCTAAATTCCTTCATTGCCGGAAGGTTTTTGGAGCTTTACTCAAATGTAGTCTGGGGTCACCTAGAGAAGTAGCAGTAATGGTCAGATGTTGTTCTTCGTGTCTGTGAGCCCTGGCAGAGCACTGCCTGGGAGGGTACATTATATTACTGATGTCTGACAGCTGTGTCCTCCAGAGCTTTTAACCCTGGGTGCCTTTCTCTGTCCCTGTTCTGTCTCTTTCTTCTCTTCTTGGACCTGTTCTTCTAGGAGCATCATTCAGCCATTCTTATTTCCCCTCCTGGCTATCCATCCAGTCTGTTTCTTTCATCACCTTTTCCAGCCAGCTCTAATCCTACTGCCACATCCGGCTTTTCCTCCTTGCTCACCCCCTGCCCTTGTCAGCCTCAGCCTCGGGCTGCACTTGCAGAGCAGGATGTCACTCAGAGGGGAGGGTTCAGGGTGACCAAATGTGTTCCCAGCACCCCAACTCAACGAAAGAAAAAGGTGGGTTTTTTAGAATTATGTACAAATAGGTACATGTTTCAAACCAGGCTAAGAGAAATGTCCAAAGTGCAAAATTTCACTCCATAGGGTGGACATTTGGCAATTGGAAAAAACTCTCAAAATGCAACGATTTGGGCAGTCACACCTAGCGAGCAAAGCAGGCACCCCCCCACCCCCTGGCTCACAGCAGTGTGCCTTCCAAAGCCTTTGTGAGGCCCGGCACAGGGCCTTGGGGCTGGTCCATGCCTCCGCAGCAGAAGGAGCAGCAGCCCTGAGGGAGCTCAGTAAAGAGCAAAGGACTGTGCATGTTCCTGAGCCTGTCCCAGGGAGCACTGATGGTGCACTCACCTTCTCATCTCTGTTCCCAGCTCAAACAGGGATCTGGTTTGGGTTTCTGTGCATGCAGTGAGCTCCCTCAGCCTCCTGTTTCTACCTCATGTGGTGCATCCTCCCATGCTCCACAATCTGCTGCAGCTCCTCAAAGGGTGCCGGGGACAGATGGCTTGATTTCAGCTGATAAACGGGCTGCCTTGAAAGAAGCGAGGCGGAAGCTGCCTGCCCTGATATCTCTTTCTGATACTGTCAACGGGAGGTGAAGGAGACAAGCTGGAGCTGGATGGACACCAGCTCCATTCCAGGGAGCGTGGAAGGGAAACAAATTCCTTTAAAAAGCTCCTCTGCTGCTGCTAAATGGTGTCTGCTTGCCTTTATTTCAGAGACCTTCTGCCAAGCCCAGATTACCTCAATGTATGCTCTGATCTTTGCTTCTCAGCCCACTGTGCTACATGAAAGATGTAACTAAAATATTTTCATACCCTCTCGAGGGATGGCCAGGGATGTGGCTGGCGTTTTGTGTGCTGCTGACTTTTAAACTCGGTGTGGTAAACTGCTAATCAGCCCTGTCACTTCCTATCCATGGTGCTGGACACCTTGCTGAGCCCAGCCCCTGTGAGCAGTACGGGGCTGGCAGACTCTCCAGGACCTTTGCAGTGCACAAACTGCAACCCTGCAGTAACCAAGGGAATTGGGAGCAACCTTAGTAAATAGCAGAAATTATAAAGTCACCACTTTTGGTAATAAAAACGGATTTTTCTTCAGGAACCTCAATTTTGCACTTTCTTTTCAGCACTGGGGGGGGGGAATATCCCTGCCCTTTGGAGACAGAATAATTTGTAAGCTGCTTTTATAAAAATCAGTGCTTTCCCTTTAAGTCAGCTTCTGTGCCTTTGTCTCAGCTTTCCTGATTAGTCACATAATGAGGATATTTCTAATACAAATGTGTCAGGGGAGAAGGGAGCCAAACACTGCTTTATCAGAAGAGAATCTGTATCCCTCCGGATGCTAATTAGTCACGGAGATGCAGGCATGTGGGATGGGGGCGAGGCAAGCTCTTATTTTAGAAGCCAAAATGATTTGTGCCCTCAGAATTTCTCACGCTGGGCTGGAAAGCCATGCCAAGGTAGAGAGCTCCCCTGGCTTTCCCATCCCTGCACCTCAGATGTGTTTGCCATGCTGCTGCTGTTTGCAGGGTTATTTCTGTCGCAAGCTTGGCTAAACAGAAACTCTCTCCTTATAAATATGGAAATCTGATGGTTGAGCTTTCTGTCTCTTGGGACAAGTTGAAAGCATGGTGCTAAAGAGAAAAGGGCTGCTAAACTCTGAGCTTGGTGGCTTTGTTTTCTCTACCAGTGGAGAGAAAACAGTAATATTTTAATACTGAGATCCACCTTTACAGGATGGACAAGTGAACTCTCAGGTGAGCCTCCATTCCAGGGCCCCCACAGGGCTTCTTTGGGGCTTTGTTTGTATCCCTGTCTCCTTTCCTGGGTTTTCACAGCATCCCTCTTTCCCAGGGCCAAAGATAGCTTTGGTTGTGGACAAATGCACAGGTATTTGCTCTTTCAGCATCCTGACAGCATTTGCTATGCAGCATTCCCAGATCTTCAGCTTCTATAGAAGGCAGCAGGTACCTGAGATTCCCGTGCTGGTGACTTTAACTCTCCTGAGCCCATTTTGGCTGAGTAACTGAAGGGAGATGTGGTGATTCCCTGCTGAAAATATTTCCAAGATCCATCCATGCTCTTGGTGTTGAGTGCAGCCTGAGTAAAGTGCAGGTGCACAAACTCAGATTGTGAAAACAGCGAACACCCTGCCCAGGGAGTTTTAGATTGAAGGCAATGGACATGGCAAACATGAAGGAGGTGTGTGATGGAGAGGGCATCCTGTGGTTTCAACATGAATCCAGAGGCTGAATAAGAGCTCTGCAGTCTGCACACATCTCACTTTCATTCCAGAAATGTCTGAAGCTGGCACTCAGTGGGTGGCACTGTCCATTATGCAGGTCTCATCGCTGACTTGAAACCACAGTCACAGACCCTGCAGAACCAGACATCTTTGCTCTCTGGAAGAAGGGGCATTTGCTAATGCAGGAGAGAGGCAGGATGAAAAATTGTTATTGGAAAAGGAGTGAACAGAAGAAGCAATCCAACAGCTCAGAAAAGGATCTGAGGGATTGGCTTAAGGGTATCAGGGGTATTCCAGAAGCGAAAAGACCTTGTTCATCACACTTGTATAGAAGTCGAACATGTACAAATCAGCTGCCTTTCAAAAAACAAAACAAAAAACAAAAAGAACAAAAAAAAACCAGCAAAACCAAAACCCAAACCAACTGGAAAAGAAAAAGTGACTCCAGATTTGTGCTGGTAAAGGCTAATCCACCACTGATTAGAGCCCTTGGTCTGTTGAAAGGCATGGATGGGGAGCCATCACAGCTGTTCCAGCTGTTGTTCTTACAGCCAGAAGCTCTGAAAGCTTAATAACATTGTATTTGCCATGCTGGATCCAATCAATGGCCTATGAAAGCATTTATCCAGTCTCCAGAATGTTGGTGGGAACTAACATCACTGCAACAGGGCTCTCCTACTGTCAGTTGTATTGTGCCAGGATTTTTTTTGGTCAGAATATATGATTTCTGCAGTATTTGCCAGAGCCAACCAAAATTTTTAGTGTTTCCTTCAGGCAGACTTTGATTTTGTCTTGCATGTACAGCTGAGACAGCCTAGCTGCACCTGGAGAGGATCCATAAACCACTCCATATATGCTCACAACCATGGCGTTTCAGTAGTGATGGCTCCACTTGTCTTGCACTTCCTCAGCCAGTTCCTCTAGGTTTTAGGGTTGTCCATGGGAAAGAAGCATGGTTCCCCAGAGCTGCCTATGGGAAGGAACCACAGTTCTCCTCCACCACGTGGGAGAGCCTGTGATAGTCTTCACTTCAGGTGGAAAACAGCTCTCGCTTTGAAAACAGTGTTCCTCTTGGCAAGGCTCTGTTAAAGCATCAGAGAAGTAAAGATGGGACACAGAGCTGAAATAAGCTCTCAGCACTAACCAACAAGCATGAATTCAGTCACTACAAGAACCTGCCATGTTCTCTTTTAGACAGCACTAAGGCTGTGCAGAACATGGCAGTTTTCCATAGGATTCAGCTGCAACATGCGGCCAAGAGCCTGGGCTCCTGTTCCTGCCTCTGTCCTCCAAATACACTGTGACCTTGGCTCTGACATGTTTCTCAATTTTTTAATCATTTTAAGGGTATCCTCCCCTCAAGGGTTGAGGTTTAAAGAGCAGTTGTAAAGTTGTATGGGGGTTTTTATGATCCTGGTTTGGCCAGATGCCGGTTGCTAAACTGACTCTTACAATAGCTGCCATGGAATCTGTAATGCTTTAGCGTCTTAAATACTCATGTTGCACCTCAGAGCTGTGGCTGTGTAATCAGAGGTGCAAAAGGAAAGGTGCAATATCTCCACGTATGTATCCTTTATAAGGAAGGAATAATTTTGGTATTGAAGCATCCTGAAAACACACCTCAGTTAATAGCTGGTTTTAAATAGCTATTGCATGCCAGCCACTTGGCAAGTGCTGCAGGCAGTGGGGAGTGCAGTGTGGCATTTCTCTAATTTGCAATGTTAATGATCCAATTTAAGTCATGTAAAGTTAGCACAAGATACCAAACTTATAAATGCATGTGATAATAGAGATGGCTTACGTGCGTGAGAAGAGCCTGGAGGGAAATACAGTGTTAAATATACTCTATCATGATTGAAGGAAAGGACCAGGGGCTGCTTGTGCCACTGGTTTCTCAGAGGGAAATCTAACAGAAATCATGTAACTACTCCCATTTTTCTTCTTTGTCCCTCAAATGCTTTTCCAAAATATTTGGTCTAGTTACTGAATTGGTGCTTCCTCTGCTACCGTAGACTCCCAGGATTAGTCATACATCATCACCTAAAAAAAAAAAAAGAGTTTTTTCCCTGTGCTGTAAATGTCATTCTTGATTAGGAAAACAGACCTCTGAAACATCTTGTTCCCTTTCCACAGCTTATGCCCTTCTGTCTGCTGCATTTTGTTCAGCTTGGATGTGGCAGTCAGGCAGGCCCTTCGTGGCTGGGGTTCCAAGGAAGCATTTCAGCACAGGCACTGCGGCACCCGCAGGGAGACTGGCACTTCTCTTCTGCCCCCATTTGAAGCAAAGCAATGATCTGAACCCCTGGTTACCTCTCAGTGAGTTGAGCTACCCCAACTGCAGGTGTACACAGTAAAAAGTCATTTTACTGACATTCTGGTTCAGTTTAATTAATAAGACTAGAGGTTTTAATCATGCAGTAATGTTAAGAATGCTGTCTTCTCAATTGCTGAAATAAAATGGTTTCAAACACCAATTTGTCTTACAATTATAAACTAATTAGGTTCAAAATCTGGATCTTGTAGTGGATATTACAGGCCTAATTTGTTAAATAAGATCTGTTCAGTAGTTGCTCAGGAAAGAAAAACAGCAGTGCTGTACGTGGTGCATTGGCAGAGCTAGTAGAAAGTCAATAAACAGTTGTTGTTTATTGCTTTGTTGAAACTGAGTCAGTAGCTATCAGAATGTTTTTCAGTGCATCAGTCACTGTGTCACCAAAATGCTATTTATTTTGACTTTGGTACAGGGAGGGTGGTGATGCTGAGGTGAACATGTAGTGCTCTGGATCTGACAGAGTGCACATGTTGATGAAAAGTGACAATCAGGTCTTCCCAGGAGCCTTCTGCTCTGGACCCCATGTGATTCTGGAACTCCTTCAGCGTGTGAGACTTAGTAAAAAGATTGTTTTCTTCACCAGAGAGAAGGTGAAGGTCAGCCATGGTCCTTGGCAGTGGGTGGGGAAATTTGGAGAACCTCTCTTCCAGGATAGACTGGTGTTCTGACTAAATAAGTCTGGCCTAGAAACAAGTTCTCCTGTTAAGACACATGGGGGAAAGGGACCTAAAAAGATCAGGGATCTTTACAGTTTGCACCAAACTGGGATCAGGCTGCCTGAAAACCAGATCAGCTCTGTTGGCTTTCTGTGACAAACTGACAAAGCAGTTTCTAACCTGGGTTTGCAACAACAATTCCACAACTTCATCAGGCAGATGTACAGCTCCTTAGCTTTACCTTTACAGTTTTCTATGATATTTCCTTGTAACCCCGCTGCAATTTAAGATAATAATTTCTTATGATCAGAAACATGGAAAAAAAAAAAACCCCTTTTTTTTCTCTGGCAGCCCTTTCTGTATATGAAAACAGCTATTATATCTCTCCTTAGTCTTCCCTTTTCTTCTCTGAGCAACCCCATTCTTCCAGTGCTCTGGGGTGGTTGTAGCTTCTAGCTTTTATCCATAGGACTGATGAGGGGATTACATCTCTCTTGAAATAATGGGCTCCAGAACTCCTCAAGCTGAAGCCTGAGGAAGAAAGTACAAGACAGTCTTTTGTGAGGCTTGCAGGTTTCATTCCTCCTGTACATCGCCCTGTGACACTTCCCTTTCTCTTGCCAAACCTGCCATTGCTGACCATTGTTCATCTGTATGACGGGTTTGGATTGATCCGCTATAAATCTGATACCTCATAAATTTGAGCCTCTCCTTTGTCCTGTTTCTTACGTAGGCAAGTCTTGGTTCCCAGTGGTTTTGTTCCTCATGGGTTTTTTAAGCACTTTATGTGTGTAGATATTTTATTGTAGTGATATGTAGAGGCTGCTGTATAAAACACAGAGATTTTACATACCTTTTACATACCAACCTGGCCAGATTTCTCAGGAATACCTGGCATGGTAGGTTGAGGCAGAGGGAATCTGCCAGCAGCATAGGATTTTCTGTTCCCAGGGAAGGGAGACTGAAGGTATAAATATTTATTAGCAGCACAATGTTCTAGCCCAAGAGTCTGAATGACAACATGGGAATCATAGAAACTTCTCAGTGACCCAAATGTACCCCCTGTATTCAGGGTGCGTGTGGTTTGTCACGTGTTTTTCTGCTTACTAAGTCAGTCCCTCCTGCACAGAACATCTACCTGTTTTTCCAAACTCAATGTTTGATGTAGGAAAGAAACAAAACACTTGGACTTCTCCTTTCGTGTTAGCATTTGTGTGCATGCAATCCACATGGGCATCTCCAGAAAGCAGATGTCTCCTGAGCTGCAGGCACTTGCTGCAAGCTGTCACACATGTTGGTACCGAGACTTCCAGCATCTTTTAAGTAGGACAGAAGACAGCAAGCACATCATTAGTGGGTATCGCAGAGAAACAAGGTAGCTGGATGATACTCCTGATGCGGCTGATGGTGGTCAGGCCAAAGCTTCTGAATTACGGAGAGAAGTGATGCGTCAAGCCCTGTATATTGGGTCTTTCCTTGAGATCAGAGGGTGAGGGTAACCATGCCCTCTGCTTTTATCTGAAAAAAGCAGCAGACCTGTTTTGATGATCATGGAATTTCCCACAGACAGCAAAATGGAGAACACTGTGATAAGAGCAGTAAATATGACTGATTTTGAGGACGGGAAGGATGTGCAGATAGAGACTTCTCGGATTCCAGATGTGTTTTTGAGGTGCAGCTGAAGACCACAGAAATCGTGTGTGCGCATTCCCTTCCACATGCACTGGGGTCCCAGAGGATTTGTGGAGGGGAAAGCAGGGCCTTGTCAAGCTTGCAAGGTGTCAGAAGTGTTGACTGTGAAGGGAGGCAAAGAAAGCTGCCTTTTTTTAAGGTACTACAAGGCTGTGTTTGTACCAAGCACCCAGGTTCATCATGGTGTAACTGAACACTTTTCTGGCTGTTTGGGGCTATTTTCCCCCCCATAGTCAGTGTGGGTTACTGGCAGAGGTAGATAATAAGAGTAAAAAGCTATTGAGCTGGTGCTTTCTTATTAAATACTGCAAAATGGAAAGTAATTTAAAAGAGAAAAAATAAAAAGCCTGCTGAGCATGCCATCTTCCTTAAACCCCAGATTTCACTTTAAACTGTTTTCACCTTCTCTCTGTGCTCCTGCATACCGACAATTCACAGCTCTCCTGCTCCACAAAGGTTCGCTGGAACTAATTTCTGATGTTCAGAAATGGCACATGGTACACACACTGTAGGACATGGCTGCTCCTAGCAGGAGAGCAGTTTCCAAGATCCTTTGTGTTGAGCCTATAGAAACAAACAATCTAGTAAGAAAACTCCCCACCGTTCAAATGCTGTGATTGTGCATGCCCAATTAATCTGTGAGCATGTGGGGAGAAAACTTTGATTAAACTCTGGCCCCAGCCAAATGTTCATGCAGCGCCTTGATTGAATGTATTTTTTCCTTAGTAATAAAGACATATGGAGGCCTCGGGAACAAAAAAAATATCCCTTAAATGTATTAAATAGCCATAGCCATCTAGAGCCCCTGCAGCCACTCCTCAGCACTTGCCTTTTGATTGGGAGGGTTGTGTTGTCCCCAGCAAGCAAAAAGAATTCACATCATCTGGCCTGGAACCAGTCACACCATGTAGCTGAAATTTTGATGTCGAGGGCAGAGCTGAGTGTATTGGTCTAGAGAGGCTTGTGAAAAAGAAAAAAATTGCCAAGTGAATTCCAATAGCAAAAGCTGACATCAAGGCTCAGTGTGCTCTTAGGCATTCAAATACAAGCAGAAGGCTAATCAGTCGAGTAAATGTTTCTCTGGGCGATTGAGCTGTGGAGAGAGAACTGCATCCATTCAGTATGCACAGAAGCAGAGAGTGTTCGTGCAGAGACAGCTCCAGCCGAGCTGGCGTGGGAATGCTGCTGTTTTCACGGTGGGCATTGTTACTATGGAGTCCTGTGAGTTGCTGCAGAACGTCTATGAAGTGATGGATGGGAAATATGACAGTGCCTTGCCACTCCTGAGCCAGGGATAGATACTCACAGGCACTGGGGACGCTGTCCCTGGCCCAGCTCAGTTTCCCTTCAAATCCATTTGCTCTCTGGAGGGAACAGGCCTGGGCCATGCATGCAGTGGTGGTCACCCAGACTGATGGTGCTTGTGATCCCTCTGTGCAAGTCATGGATCTCTTGTGCAGCTGTAATATGTGCTGTTGGGGCTGAAAAGTGCCATACCAAACCTTGGGAAAGAATTCCTAGGGCTGACTCCACTACCATGTCCTGCTAGGGTTGACTCCACTGCCATGTCCTGCATCATTCCCACCTCCAGTGTCAGAAGCTCCACCAGCTCTCTAGACAGCGGGGAGAGGGAAATGCATCTCAGAGGACAGATTCCCTTTAAGACGAGTTTCGTAGACAGAACGGAAATAATCACTCTTTGAAAATCATCCTAGTTTTCTCTGGAGGCTGAGGAAGCCTTTCTGTGTGTTTGGTCTAGAGCCCATATTTGAGATTTCTTCAGCTGAGTCTGCTGGTCCAGGCTCAAGAGTTCAAATCTTCAAAGGCACCTCAGAACATTTCTCCCCTCCCTCCATTGATGCAAATGGATGTCTAATGTCACAGTCAGGTTACCTACAAAGGAAAAGCTACTGTCAGCACATCAGCTTGCCACAAAAAGTAAGGGCTGGTTTTGATTTAGAGTTTAAGCAGAGTTTTAACAATGTGAACCTGGCCTAGTCCAAGTGGTGAGACCCCTTCTCTGCCCTGTGGATTTCTGGCTGTGAGCTCAGAACTCGGACACTGCTGAGAATCCAGCACAGGAGACAGTATGTGGCCATCACATTATATCCTTCCCCGTAATATGTCTACTCCTATGCCTTCCTGTGGCCAGCAGATTAGGGCTGCAAGGACTTGCTTATTGTGTTCAGTAGCAACTAGGAAGCATCCAGCTCTTGGAATCATGTTCCTTAGAAATGGCTGTATCTTGCCTTTTCCCAGATTGGCAGAGAAAAGGTTCTCATCCAGGAAGCCTGGACTCAAGTGGTGCCATTTAGCACCTTACACATCCCTCTTGGAGAGGTTCTAGCATGTCTGACAATCAGACATGTCCTTTGTATTTTCTGGCCATTCCCGTGTGTAGAAGCCCAGAAGATAGGAGGGCTCCTGTGTGTGTCTCAAACACTGATAGCTGGATAGCTGTGGAGCCAACGAAGGATTGTTGGTAGTAATAGACAAAGATTGTTAGTAATAACATACTGGGAGAAAGAACAGGATGTGGCTGGAGAAGGGGCCATACAGAGGTAGAGCAGCACTTTTCCAGGACAAACTTCCTTGTTCTGTGTCCTGGAGATAGGCACAACACAGCACAGGAATGAGGTCAAGAGGCAGGCATGGGCTGTAGGGGGATCTGGAGACCACCAAAGATCCCTGAAACCTCCAACCCATTTCCAGAAAGGGCTGGAAGAATGGACTGCACATGATAACTAAATTACGTAGAAAGTAAGACATTTACCTCCAGTGCAGGGAAAGTTATCTATAAAAACGTCCCCCCACCAAGCCCAGGCATGTGTGCACCCCAGGACCCTGGACACCCCATCAGCTGGATCAGTGATGGAGCCAGGACTGGTGATCTCACTCACTCTCTTTTCTTTTTTTCTTTTCTNGATGGAGCCAGGACTGGTGATCTCACTCACTCTCTTTTCTTTTTTTCTTTTC
>VZRJ01006583.1:0-33510 GCA_013397565.1 Ptilonorhynchus violaceus
AATACATGCTTTTGGTTACATCTCACATTGTAACCTAGGACATATGTCTAATCTGTATGAAGTCTTTCATAGAAACTGTGTATTTTATTAAAAAAGAACGTTAGCAAGGTGAAGTATTTTCCTCTGAAACAAAGCAGATGCATTTAATTATTTCTGAGTATTAATTGTAATTAGCACTTAGATGCATCACTGACTTTACAGTTTGACTTTGCTGCTTCTGTCAGTCCTGTCATCAGTAAACAGCAGTTTCATCTATAGAAAAGGCTGGGGGCGGGGAGGGTTTGACATTGACAAGATTTAAAAAAAATGTGTAACAGGCAGAGCTCTCTATACATCTGCTACATGCTCCCACATTCACCAGGAGTGACTAGAAAAATTCAGAGACAACTCACATCGTCAAATTTTATGTGGAAAAAATAATTCACATGGAGATTAAGCGACATTCATAAAATGCTGAACTCTTTCTACATGTTCATCAGCCACTGTGAGAGATTCATCAAAATGCATCTTCTGTAACATGTAGCAGAGCAAAACTATCTTCTGTCATATGAAGACAGAAAAAATTGCTGGTATGTGCTGGTATGACCAAAAACGTACCAGGTTCTTCCATGATACAAATACCTGAACTTTGACAGGGACATTAGCAATCAATCACAGTGTGTGGCAGACCATGAAACTCACCCTGGCCTAGGTCAATGAATCAATGTATTGCTGAAATTGAAAATACTAATTCAACTGTCAATGATTTAAACACATTAAATTCAGTGGTATTAAAGCAATAAAATTCTACCAACATCATAGTCTTGAGGCAAAGAGATGTCTTAATAACCTAAAAATTGAATTTGCACTCTCTGCTCTGCTCTGAATCATAAATAAAAGTCCTATCATGGTTAATTCAGCCTTTCAGCTTTCCCAAGCAGACATTGTTCTTTGTGAACAGCAAAGATTCCTCTGCAACTTTTATAAGCACATATTCTGATACCCAGATTACTAGCCAATTTTTTTTTCTTCACATTTGCGTACTGTGTTACAAGATTGCCATTTCCTCCTCAAAGGTAACTAACTGGGCACATACATAACTTCTACAGCAATTAGCTAGGTAATTATTTAATGGAAGTAATAAGTAAAATTACTTTTGGACTTAATATTTGCCTAAAAATGTTGAAAGCGCTTTGAATGCATGCAAAAACACATGTAAATAAATGCTGCAGGGGATTTGTACTATCTGTGCATTAAAACAATGCATTGATTAGCACTGTTACACTTCTAAAGTTGTTATTGGAATGATGAAATTTTAGAAAACTGTGTTCCAATGTCTTCTTTAGCATCTAAAGAATCTTATAGCCCCTCCTTGTAATTAAATTCATATCAGTTGGATGTGAAGGAAATACTACCTAGCTACAAGACCACTATGGATTAGTCCTTTTAATACAGGAATATGCAGCAATACACATACATAGATCCAAAAAGAGTGGAAGTTCTAGTTTCCAACAGAACTAAGATGGTTTACGCACTGATAGAATTATATGGAGACAAAGCTAGTCATAATTCATGCAATATTCTTACTCTTCTGATGTTCTTCTATTATTATTACTATTATTATTATTATTATGTTCACATGAGAAAGGTTCATGAGAATGCTTGCACAGCTTTAAACGGTGTCTCCTCCTCATGAAAAGCTTGAGTCCAAATCTTGTACTTGAGCAGAAGCCTGAAGGAAAGGGAACAAATTTTCTTGAACCATTGTTCTACCTGCATTCTGCCTAGCTAATGGTAGACTATAACCTGCCATGTTTGCATTCACCTGTGCCTAACATCTAGAAATAAATGGCCACATTTTTGGCTGCCTGGTAAGACACTATCATAAAAATAATAAAATTATTTATTATATAATTAATTATATAATTTATTATANTTATAAATTATATATTTTATAATATTTTATAATTATATATTATTATATAATATATAATTTCCTTATAAATTAATCTATAAAGAAAGCTCTTCTTCTTCGTTATGGATTAACTTCTTAAACACCAAGATCTCTCACCTAAAACAAACTATACCTTCATTTAAAATTAGCTTACACTTGAGACTGATTTCCACTTTCTCTTGGACTGAGAATGCAACTGTTTTCCAATGACAATATAGGCTATATCACTTGAGTCATTGTGGTGGTGGCTAGGCCAGCAGCTTGGGATGCTGCGGAGGATAGGCCACCCACCTAAGTGACCAAGGAGCCGGTGGGCTAGAGAGCCCTGGTGTTAAAAGGCTCTGAGGTCAGGATTTAAAGTCTCCCCCTTGGCTGTAATGGTGAGGAAGGTCTCTCCCCCTGCAAGCCCTATTTTGGTACATTCCCCTGTTTGGTTTAGTCCTGTCAATCTATGTTCTATGTATGGTTATGTTCTGGAAAGTTCTCCCCTACTCGACATTCCATTAGCCTGGTTCCCCTGCTCCTCCCCTCACATACCCTCATTGGTTATATGTATCATAGTCCCACCTTTTCTCCTCCCTCTTACTCTCATGTTATTGGTCCTCAGTGTTCTCTCCGCCCTTTGTCTGGGCTGTATAAAATCCTGTGTCACCCTGTTCTTTTGGCTCTTCTGCCCTTGACCCCTGGACCCGTGCAATAAACTTATTGCTACCTCAGAAGAGCCGCCTCTGACTCTTTGTCCCCGGCTTAAGGCATTGGGTGAGCGGGTACCTGCGCTTCCATCTGTGCTGGTGGGATAGCGGGTGCTTGCGCAGAGGCTCCACAGCCCCTCCTGAGGGTCACCAACTCCAGACGGAGGTTGGGGCTCTGGCAGTCCCTGGACCTTCGCCCAGGGAAGGCATGGCACTGGACCTTTCCCACCGACGCCACACACCACGCCGAGGCACTGCCGGACGCAGGACTGCTCTCGGGAAGGTTGCGGCATTCCACCATCGCTAGCTGCGTGCCGCAACAAGTCATGATAGTCCTTCAGCAATGACTCTAGAGTATCAGCCAGAAGTCCTAATGATGTATCCTATAGCAGAGCACCAGTATTTCATGTGGCATTAAAGTGCAGCTGGTAACACCTAGGCTAATTCATCAATGAAGATACAAGTAAAGTAAATGGTAAAAATCTCACAAGCTTGAATGACACAGACAAAAGGGTCTAAATTAATAATTTCATTAAAGTTAGCAAAATATATCAATTAAATGTTAATGCTTAGCTCTTTCATGCTTCTCAGCTACTAGTGTGCAAATATAAAGCTATTTACGCACTAATTCAAGAGACGCACCCCCCACTCTTTGGGAATCACTTCTGGGACCTTTTTTGCCTCCAAAGACTCACCAGGATAGGCATTTCCTTACTAGAATGGCACAGTTTGTCATGTTAATCTGTCAGCATCCATCTATAGTTTGAATTTTTCTTGAGAAAAAATATAGCACACTATAGACTCAGGAGTTCATTCTCTTTTAGTGGGTCAAGATAGACTTGTGACTTACAGAGTGGCTGTTTCTTTAATTTAAGTACATTTTCGTATTTGAAGATAAAAACCACAATAAAATACTTCCGCCATAGCAATGCCTGGCTTTGTAACTTAAGACACCACTGCAAAAATCAGGCAGTCCTGCAAAAATGAAGCAGTGGGCTTAATTGTTACCTCAGAAAGGAAAAAGCAAGTGGGTATGTATGCTTTTTCTTTTCCTATATAACCTGTAGTCCTATTTTCCTTCCCTCCATTGTGGTCCTGCACTGGCATTCCACTTCTTCAACTGGACTTTGAAGTCTGTCTATTGTTAACTATTACATTATGAATATTCTTTACAGATCACAACTTAGAAACCCAAACTTTGTTGCTGTTTGGGTTTTTTTGTTTGTTTTGCTGGGTTTTTCCTGCAGGTATAAATTAGTGCAAATTCCTGGAGTGATATGGTTTAAGCCGTAGAGTGCTATCAAGTAGACAGTGGAAGCACTAGTTAAAATTTTCTTTTTAGATTTTCATATTCTTGTAATGTCATTTTCTGGTTCATTGGGTCTACAGGAAATTTCAAGCAGCTGCTTTAACTTCTGAATCTTTAGTCTTTACTGAAGTCAGAATAATGGTACTTTAAAGAGATGTTTAAACATGTATTCTTATCACATGTCTTTTGGGAAAGTCTTAAGATTTATGAAATATTGCTGAACACTCATTTTTCTCCATAGGCTAATCTGTGCAAAGTCTGAGCAGGTTATTTAAAATTTCAGTCACTTCTAACAGAACGGTAGTTCCTGCAACACTGTGATAGAAACATCTGGATTTTATTCCAGAAGCATTCTACAATTCTGGCTGCTAAAACACTTTTTCTCGCTGGAAACTAGTCTGTGAGGATTTAATTTTGTTCACCTGCAAAATTCCATTTGTATGACCTTTTCATTGAAATGCACATGCAGCATCCTTCAAACAGAGGGGAACTGACATTAAAATAAATCACAGAAAGGAGCGAGTACATCACTGTCACATTGGCGGACACTTTGAGACCTGTTAAGAACTAATCTCTTTCAAAGCAAAAAATACAAAATGCAGACAAAATCAAAGCCAAATGGGGAGAGTTATACCCTCAGAATAAATTAAGAGCATATAAATATATGTTCTGAAGTAGTCTCCTACTCTTTTCAAGAAGAAACTCACACAGTAAGTATGTCATGCTTGGACTTGCAATGATTTAATACAGATGGTAAATCCAATACCTTAGCCCCACAAAGAGATTCAACTGGTGCCAAACAAGAAAGAGAAAGCACATCTCACATTTCACACAGGTAGAATAACATTTATATGTGTGTGTGTATATATAGATGATGTATCTATTATACATAAACAATATATATACTCTTGATTATATATTATTATATAATGTTCTATTATTTATAGATTGTATTTATTATGTAATAAGACATTATAATATAGAATACGAACCATAAAGTATAATAATCACAGAATCACAGAATAGTTAGGGTTGGAAGGGACCACTGGGTATCATCCAGTTCAACCCCCATGCCAAGACAGGATCACCTAGAGTAGGTTACACATGAACTCATCCAAGTGGGTTTGGAATGTCTCCAGAAGGAGACTCCACCACCTCACTGGGCAGCCTGTTACAGTGCTCTGCCAACCTCAATGTAAAGAAGTTCTTGCTCACGTTGAGGTGGAACTTCTTGTGTTTTAGTTTATGGCCATTGCTCCTTGTCTGGTCACTGGGCACCACTGAAAAGTCTGGCACCACCCTCTTCACACCTGTTTTTGAGATATTCAAATGCATTGATGAGATCCCCTCTCAGTCTTCTCTAGACTAAACAGGCCCAGCTCCCACAGTCTCTCCTCATAAAAGATGCTCCAGACCCCTCATAATTTTTGTTGCTGGATGGATGAACCCACTGGACCCTCTTCAGTAGCTCCTTGTCTGTCTTGAAGTGTGGAGGCCAGAATTGAACACAACACTCCAGATGTGGCCTCACTAGGGGGGGAAGGATCACCTCCCTCGACTTGCTGGACACACTCTTCCCGATGCACCCCAGGCTACCATTGGCCTTCCTGACTGCAAGGACGCACCGCTGGCTCATGGGCAGCCTGTCATCCACCAAAACTCCCAGCTCCTTCTCAGCAGAGCTGCTCTCCAGCAGGTCAGCCCCCGACCTGTGCTGGTGCCTGGAGTAATTCCTCCCCAGGTACAGGACCCTACACTTGCCCTTGTTGAGCCTCACTAGGTGTCTTGGGGTGACTTTGCGATGCTATATATCCCAATCGCCTGCTTAACGCAAAATATTAACTCTGTGTCTTTAACCTGGCTCGAGAAGCCAGGCGCTGTGTTTTGAATGCTTCAAGGATATTTACATTTTTTACTTATCACTACTGCCGCAGCAGCCACGTTTTTCCCGTAGCAGAAGATGAAGGGAACACACTTTTTTTCTCTCCTCTAGCAAGTTTTTTCTTGGCTTTTGTCGTTCTCAGGAGAGAGACAGAGAGAGCACTTTACTTCTTTTTTTCTTAGCGCTCTCAGACCTGTTTTTACTCAGGAGAGGGTTATCGGAGAGAGTTAAAACTTACTTTTGGCTTTTTACCTAGCCTCTACCTGAGGCAAGGAAAGAAGACAGCTTTTTTCTGGGACCATGGTTTTTCCTTCTTCCTTTGAAACTTTACAACAGAGAACTGAACTCCGTTCCGCATACCATCACCGTCAGAGGCCTACACCCTAAGCCCAGAGAGGGTTCTACACTGTAACCTAGCAGCCTTTGGGAGACAGAGCAGAAACCACACCCAGGAAACAAAGGCCTCTGAATTCATCCATGTTTTCTCCACCATGAGAGGTTTATTATCTCACATTATTCATTTTTTTGTTTTTCCTCCACTTCCCCTGGTGCCTGCGTGCACCCCCCCAGCAGCTGGTTTTATTAAATAAAGAGTTTTTTCACTTTCCTCCGAGAAATTCTTAAGGGAGGGGGAAGGGAGTTTTAGAACCCTATCTTTTGCAGAGGAGACTCTTCCAGTCTTCCTCCTAAGTCTGTCCAAATCGTGACACTAGGTTTCCCTCTGCTCAGCTCTCCAGCCTATCAAGGTCCCCCTGAATGGCAGCACAGCCTTCAGGTGTAGCAGCCACTCCTCCCAGTTTTGTATCATCAGCAAACTTGCTTAGGGTGCATTCTATCCCCTCATCCAGGCCGTTGATAAACAGGCTGATGGGACCCAGTATTGATCCCTGGGGAATGCCCCCGAGTACAGGCCTCCAACTGGATTCTTCTCCACTCATCACAACCGTCTGAGCCCTGCCCGTCAGCCAGGTCTTGATCTGCCTCACTGTGCATTCCTCTAACCCACATTTTCTGAGCTTACCTAGGAGAATGTTATGGGAGACAGTGTTGTGCAGAAAATCACATTGTGAAAAGCCAGTGTCCACAAAGCAGACAGAGGAGTCCTGCAACTTTATTCGAATAAAGGGAGACAGACCCCACAGGGGGTCTAGTGAACTATAGGGGTCTCTGCCCCTTTATTCAAAGTTGCAGGATTCCTCTGTCTCCATTGCGGACACTGGCTTTTCCAGAGTGTCAAAACTCTTGCTGAAGTTCAGGTAGACAATATCTACTGCTCTGCCCTTACCACCCCCTAACACAACATATATTATGTATATATTTCTCTATAGATGAGTGTGTATACATATATATTTATATTGCTATACATATGAATGTGTACATATACATATATATGTAACACATATATATATATTCCAACTCCACGTGCACAGAAAGATATGCACTCCCTGTGTGGTGTTTTCAGCGTGTAAACAGTCCTCAGTCACTTTAAAGGATGCGGAAAACAACGGAGACGACATTTTCTACTGAACTTCCCATCAGCAGACGGGCACCGTACAGTCCAGAGGAACCATGTCCCGGTACACCGACGGGTGGTCAGGCAGCCGCTGGGCTCCGCAGGGACCCTGGTGGCCTGCGCTGTCCGTACCGCTGTGCGCAGCCAGGCCGAGCACCGCAATGGCTCGCACGCCACGCACGAGACGCGACACCGCGAGCGGCGCCGCACGCCTCGCCCCCCGCCCTTCCGGCAGCGCCGCGTCACTTCCGCCGNTCCTGGCCCGGCCCGCGGCACGCAGCCGCGGTCTGTCCCCAGCCCCTGGCCGGCCACCCCAATTCCCTGGCCCGGCCCGAGGCCGCGACGCGGCGAGAGCGACAGCCGTGGCCGTGCTGCCTTCCCCGTGACGCCACAGGAGCTGAGCAACTCCCCTCCGCCGGGCGCAGCAGCAGCTGATTTGAACAGCTGAGCTGATCTGAACAGGTTTCCGTCGCTTCTGGCTTTTCCAGCCTGTCGGTGGGACCGACCTCTTCGGGACTTGATACTTCGGCTTTGCTTTATGCAGCCCCCGGAGATTTTTCTCGCGTTTCGGTTTGAGGCTGAGTTTACATGGGTGCACTCACCCAAGGCCTGTAGATGCGTCTGCTCTGCCTTCACTGGTGTCAAGGCTTCTGCCTGCTCTTGCTCAACCTGCCGTCTCTTGGTTTCTGCTTCTTTCATGGGAAAACTTCATCTTGAACACAGGAGAGTTCTTAGGATCATAAGTTCAGTCTGTTAGCTGTGTGTTAGCAATAATAATTTACTTGTTTTTATAGAAGATATCTGACGCATGCAGGGGTCCCTCTACACTTGTTCATGATTTTCCTCAGCCTCTCATTTTTATGTTTGCAGCCCGTTTTTCCAATATATAATCTTAATTTGTATTGTTAATACATGCAGTGTGTAACTGAAATTAGGAGTGAAACAGATAAAATATAAAAGCTAGTTGGGTATTTTCATGTAGTATGTTTGTGACATTTATCCAGGGTTTTTAAGAAATACTTACGAATTTCCTTCAGTGTGATTCTTCAGTACTGGGTAAGGTCCACACATGCTTATATAACAATACAGATGATGATTGATTTATTGATGTGTATTTAGGACAGGAGGGATTGGAAAATGAAATTCAAATGAGAAAAAGATTACTGATAATTAGAAATCGGTTTTGAAAAGGAAGACAACTAGGTGAAGTATTGGTGACTGAATTAACTGACTTTTCCCGCTACCGGTCCCACTAGAACCACTACTTTTGCTTATGGTGCTAGATGCTTTTTTGTAGGTGTATAATAACCGTTCATACCCATTTTACTTTGTTTGGTACTATGGCATTGCCTAGCAAAGAACTCAGTTTTTCTTTTTTTGCTAGCCCTGCTTCCCATTCCACAAGTGAGCCACTTGTAATGTGTGAGAGTTGGCCTGTAAATAGTGACTTATGTAAGGTCTTTACTTCCCACTCTGCAGCTCATCTACTCTCTCTTGTCCAAAGCTTGATAATTAGGGCAGCTGCTTCGGCAGTGGATTAGTTGCTCTTGGAAGGTCTGCAGAAGCCCCATCCTTCTTCATCTCATTACCCTGCCACTATGCTCTGTTCATAAAAAAAACAAATCTGCAGAGGTACTTAGGGATCAATGAAACAAAGTAGCTATATACTCTTCAGGTATATTGGTCTTTTTAAGAAAAGAAAAAGGGAGGCCCTTATAATGGACCTACAAAAGCAAGAGCTTTATTTACGGAAATAAGTAACTGTTAATTGTGTGGGGTTGACTGCACATAACCTGATGATGAGTCATAATCAGCTTGAAAGTGAACATCACTAATGTTGTTGGCATATAGCATAAGAGAGAATAGCGTAGAAAATGAGCTGATTTAAAATTGTTACCTTATGCTTACCACCAGGGCAATTGAAAATTCTTGTGTCTTTTCTCCTCCAAAGCTGCATTGCAAACACCACCACCCAAATTCACTAGCGGGCAGGAATGAAACAACAGTTAACATTTCAGTTATTCTTACAGTTTGGTGGTTACATGTGATAACTCTACATACAGCTGAGGAATCTAGACTACTTGAGCATAAGCAGTGGAGGTGGTTAATCAGGAATATCTATGAGGATGCTGCATTTTCCCTCTTTCTGTGTTTCTGCTCACACATGCTTGGAGTGGTGGCATCTTGCTGGCTTTTTTTCCCCCCATTCTTTTAGTTTAAATGTGTCCTTTTTTTCAGCATTTCAATCTACTATCCATGATCACAAAAATGATTTGTGAAGAACAGGCAATTGGTATAAAAAAGAAGGAAACGTTAAAAAAAAAAATCAATTTTTTCATTATGTATGGATTCCTTTTTACAATTAGTTTTATGGTTTAGGTTTTTTTATTTGTCCACTTTTGGAGTTATTTCTGCATCGATCCTTTTTGAAATCCATCATTGGAACACTTCGTACTATTCATTTTGGTGTCTGGTGCTGAACAGTTGGTTAAGCTATAGTGTTTATATTGTGAGGACAGCTTTCAGCTGATCATATTCCAACTAGTAACTCAGGAGGAAGCAAATTACATCAATGCAGCAGTCAACAATCTTTTCTTGAAAAATGAAAGAAGGTGTGTTTTGCCACTTGTTCCCAGCCAAACTAGTTCTTTCCTAAAGCAGTATTGCTGGGATAGATTGAATATTCAGCTTTTGACTAATAGTGCCTAATGCAGTTCATTAGAAGAAAGTTATGGTCAATTGCACTTTCAAACTGGTATAATGGGATCCTCTCAACAAAGTGTAACAAAACAACTGTTGGGAACAAAGTGTCCTGCTGATGGGATCCATTGCCTGTATCTCAGTGCCTGAGTAGGATGTGTGGTGTGATAAAAGATTTATTGAGTGAGTGCTGAAGATCTAACTTTCATGCTGTGTTTGACTGCTCTGGGTTTTTACTTTATAGCAAGAGTTTGGTCCTTTGATCTGAAAGCCCTTTTTTTATTAAAGTGCATCTTCTGCTTTAGTTTCATCTAAAACACATCCAGTTTGCTGTATCCTAATCACTTTTTGAAAAGCTGATTCTGTGTTCTTAGTCTGGTCTTATTGAAAGCTGGTTCCCAAACAAACCAATTTTATCTTAGGGTAAAAAGTGCTGTGTCATTAAATGTTTTGTCTGTTAAGAGATACAGGTAGGAAGCATATCTAATTTAGTGACAAAACATGAAGGTCAAAAAACCAGAAATTATCACATGGAGTTCTGGAGTCTTCATTTCTGCAGCTACTCCTTGGATTAGTAGATTGCTGTCATCATTTAAAATTTCTTGCAGTATCCTAATCAAACAGATAACAAGTTTGTACACCTTCCATCTTAACGTGGTTCATGGACCATAGGCTCAAGAATGGCTACGTAGAATTGTAGGCTTTATGTGCATGTAATAATCATTTGTCTGTCGCACTTGGACACGAAAAGAACATGTGGATTCAGCTCTGTCAGGCAAGAAGGGGGCCGGGACGACCCTGAGCTAGTTTATTTGTATGTTCTTAGAAACCACCGTGCATTGAAGGGTGATATTACCACCCCTCAATCACACTGGTCAAAGGAAAAGTCCATCAAATGTCTCCACCTAGGAGAATGGAATGCAAACAATAAATGACAGTTAGCAAAACATTGGCCATGTTTATAGAAAGTGTGTGAGAACTCTGTTAGAGAAATGAAAAACATGGAAAAACTGCAAAAGTAAGGGCGACATTTGTCTGTAAACATCTGCAAGTATTTAAATGATAGCTGTGTTCTAATACACTTGCTAGATGCTTTTCATTAATACATGGAGTGTTGTAGGATTGGAAGTGCTGCTGTTGCCATTTGATCATACTACTTCAAGCTGATCAAGCTGGTTCATGAATTCAGATAATTTCTACTGCTGTTGCTGAACACAAGGATTACTAAGAATGTTAGTGGTTTTGCATTATCTAGAATGTCTTTAATTTCACCAACTATTTTGGATTTAAAATAAAATACCAAATATGTGTTAAGAAATTAAAAGCTTTAAAAGCCTTTTTTTCATTTTGTAATTATACAAATAGCAAATATGCACACCTGTGTCAAATTTGTTCTCTGTAGAACATGGTATTATTAGCAGCTAACTTGGGTTTTGATATTGCTTGGCTTTAGATAACTGATGCTTGTAAAGCTTCAAAATGCTTGCTGGAAAATACCAGGTCCTCATGGCACATAGAAACCTAAACTATCATCTAAAATAATTTGGGGTTTATGGTTGTAGTGTTTTGGTTGAGTGTTTTTCCACGAAGCATTTGTTTCCGGTCCATGGCTGACTAGTCTGTGAGGTTAAGTTATACCTTGTTTAATCAACTGCACCACCTGGTCTCAGTCTAGTAGTTCGTAAGATGTGTCTGATAATTCATATGAGTGGACAGAACATCACTGTGGACTGTGTCTTGCCAGTACATTTCACCCTTATTTCAGAACATGCACCCCACTGTCTTTTCATCCTGTTATATAAGTGCTCTCTTTTTACACTCGTATTTTAGAAGTTCGTGGCTGTTGCATGTCCTCTGTGCTGACGTGATGCCATTGAGTAGATGTGCGTTCACATGAAAAATGAGTACCTAGACGTTAATTGCAGAAAAAAGGAAGTAATGCATTTGGGACATAGCAGTGTCCCAGACTTCATCCTGTTCTAAAATAATCTGTGCATTATTTATGTAGTAGATTAATCACTGCTTCTTTGTGATAATGAAAGTAATCCTTTCTATCTGCTTTTCTGAGAAACTGTTATACTTCTGTTCAAGAACTTGTGTGCTTCAGAATCATCACAAATGTAACACTTCGGAAATACAAGTGAGGGATGTGAACGTATTCTACTCTTGTGGAGCTGCCAAGAGAATGTCACATTGCATTTGATACCTGTCTTGAGTCGTACTGGTCTGGAATCAAATGCTTCATGGAGTTCAGTTTCACAAAGCAGCATTCATGAGAATATGGACAACAGAACTCCTAGGAACAAATTTCAAGGAACTAAAAGAGGTTTGGGGTTCAGGATTCTAGACTACAGAGATATTGTCTCTCAGCTGAGAATAGAAAAAGGAGTTCTCTTGTTTTTATAAGCACTTCAGGGGAGAAAAAAATAGGCCAGATAGTTCTCAGCCCTTGAGGGGAAGTATGGAGTATACTTTTTTGAACTAATTTTTGAATATAAAAGTAATGTTAGCATATTTGATAATACTACAGCGGGTGTTAACAAAATGCCATCCATGGAGCGAATTATGAGGTATACACTACCAATATTTTAATATGCATATGTCAGTGAAATATTTCAGTCCTTTGAGGAAAAATCGGATTTGCTTTGTAATATGCATATGGCAGTGATAGCTGCAGATATGTTACTGGGTTGGGTTGCTGTGGATGATTTGTAACAGTCTGAAAGTACAGTGTTTTATTGTAGCATTTTGTAAATACGTAGTTTTGTAGGTAACGAAACTCAGTGCATAGTTTTAAAGTGTATGCAAGTGCATGCACACAGACTGCTCCATTAACTTAATTTTTAAAAAAACCAAACCCCAAACATATCTTGAATTTCCTCAGGCATTCCTCATTTATAGTGCTTAATTCTTTTTTTTTTAGACATCTGCAGAGCAATTGAATTGCTGGAAAAATTACAGAGAAGTGGAGAAGTGCCACCACAAAAGCTACAGGCATTGCAAAGGGTCCTTCAAAGTGAATTCTGTAATGCTGTAAGAGAGGTAAGTTAACTTGATGTAAGCAGTTACTTTCAGTTAAACCCCAGTATGATTTACTTTTTCCTTTTTGTGCTCAGTGCACTAAGCTGATTTTGAACTTTGTAAAGCTGAATTTGATTTACGGAGCTTAATAGAGCAAGATTTTTAAATAATTTCAAAAGAAAATAATTTGGGACAGCATAGGTGTATAAAATAATGGCTTAGGAGCAAATTACTTTTTAAAGGTTATTTTGAGAGTCTGTCCTCACCGGCAGCTAACAGGCTGTTATCCACTTGGAATGTAAGAGTAGACAAAGTACCAGTTGCCTATGTTATTTTTAAGCCAAATCCATGCCACCTTGAGGTGGAGCCTTGCACCACCTCATCTTCATTCCAGGTATTCTTTTGGAGACTTTTAGGTGATTGGATATGCCAGCTATTGCTGTTGCTGATGTTGATACTGATGATGACAGCTGGAATGATTTTTAAAAAATCTGTTTGTAGACAGATGTCATCTTGATGTTTTCATCCTATTGAGGACTGTGTTTACTGCTTAGCAAGTACAAATGGTTGGCAGGGAGATGTGAAGATGTGAGTTAGACTTCAGTGCAACCACCTCCTTAGCATTAGTATTCTTATTTGCCTCTGTGTTTTCGATTCTGTTATTTTCTTAATATACTCAATTAGTTGCCAAAGTTGCAGGAAAATTTGGGGGTTTGCAGGGAGGGATAGGTTGTCAGGAGAGCCTTGAAGAGCTGCCCTTAAGTGTTTTTGCATGCATCTGTGTTGAAGAGTTCCAGCTGGAATCAAACAAGAGAAAATAATCATACATGCCTCGAGTCAGGCGTGTGACCCTAGCCATTAGCATTTCTAAAGTCATGGTGAGGTCTGAATACCGTGGAAGGAAGGAAGATTTAGGCGGAGATGGAGCAATAAACATGCTGAGAGATTTGTTTCTTCGTAGAATGTTAGATTGCCTGTTCTTGTAGTGAATCAGGGAGTAATATTAGCGGTGTGTACTTTTAATTGACACATTTTTGAGTTGCACCTGATGTTTTGTTATATTACCTAAGCAGAAAAATATGTCTTTTCCTCATACTGAAATTGTTTTGTCTCTAAAGGTGTATGAACACGTATATGAAACGGTGGATATCAGCAGTAGCCCAGAAGTTAGAGCTAATGCAACAGCAAAGGTAAAAGCCAAACTATAACTTGCATAAAATACAGTAGTTTGTTACGTTAGAAGCAGAAGAAGATAATATAAAATTCAGGAGGATATTATCTAGATGTCTGATAAAATGGATAAGCTTACAGGTTATTAAAAGTTATAAGAAGACTTGTTATTTTTAAATTTCTTCCATTTTAATTTTATTCTTGGAGTTCTACATTTTTCATGCTGGTGTTGGTACGTAGGGAATTAACATCATTTGTCTTAACATTTAAGTACTTTGAGGTAAAATACATTTTCAGCCTGCTCACTGTGTCTAGCTAAAGAGACTATATTTAATTTCTTACAAATGAGAAAATCTTGTTTCTCACAGGCCACAGTAGCTGCATTTGCTGCTAGTGAAGGTCATTCCCATCCCAGAGTGGTTGAACTACCCAAAACGGAAGAAGGTCTTGGATTCAACATTATGGGAGGCAAAGAACAAAATTCTCCCATTTATATCTCTCGAATTATCCCTGGAGGTATAGCTGACAGACACGGAGGCCTGAAACGTGGAGACCAGCTGCTTTCTGTAAATGGAGTGGTAGGAACTGGTTTTCTCTTCTCTTATGTAGCAGTAACTACTTGTTTCCACTTGAGGGGGCACAGAGAATAAACATGGCACAAGCTCGTTGTCTTTTAATCTTGGCAAAATATTTTCTTTTTGTCCTCACAAAACCAATTTGCTTAGGTTTCTTTAGAGTTGTGTGCATTGAGAGTTTTAGGGTTATCTGTCTCAAAAAGGAACTGTACTATCTATGTCAGTATTTCAGATTCTGAGGGGTTGTTTAAGTGTAGTCAAAGAATTTTGTGAAATACAAACTGCTGTTAGGGCTTCGTTTTTCATCCGAGTTTCATGATGCAGATTTTTACTAATAGAACTTTCTGCACCTTCTAAGGTAAGTAGTAAATTATGCTGTGTTGCATTTGGCTGACCAGATTCTCATTTTTCCCAGTAAAAATGCTACTGCATGATGAAAGCTGTAATGAGATGGAACTACAAGGTAGTGTTACCTTGTGTGGTATTTTTTTTCCTTCCCCTTAAATATACTGAGCTTCAGAACTGGACTTTTTAGTGTATTTTGAGAAATATACGTCTAAAGTGCTGTTGTAGATTTTTTAAATAAGTATCCTCTTCTGAAGTGTTAACAATACAGAAAGTAAAACAAAGGGAGGCTGGAAAGGGGAGGTTATGGACAGGCTTTGACATGAGACAGCTTTCAGTCAAGTGCATGTAAATATCTCCCAAACACTTGCTTTTATTTACAGAGAGGTTCTATGCAGGCTTAAAACTAATATTCTCATCATTACATCTGTAAACCAAATTTTATTTTAAGACTGAGGGTCAAACTAAATTCTGGGGGTTTTTGACACGTGAAAGAAATAGTGACTCTGGGAGTTCCTGGCTAGCACAAACCTCTGACATACTTGGCTCCTGATTATTACCTGGGAGTCCAGTTGTCCTTTTCAAGAGACATAAGAGAAACCATAGCTCTAGTGATGCAACTGTCCTTCCCTTAGCCTTCTGTTATTAGGAAACTTTGAGGGACCGGTGCAAAACTTCTCAGATGAGTCCTTCCCCACCCACAGACTCTCTTAAAGACAACAAAACCACCGCTACACCCAAAACTGAACCTGATCATAGTCAGGTGGTACAGCTAACAATGACTGTGTGTGTACATGCACATGTATAAATATATGTAGCCATTGTAAGAATTCAGTGAGTGCATGAATTGCTGTTGAGAATGCTAACATAGTCTCAGACAAATCATTGTCATCTGACATTTACAGATGGATTCCTGTCATCATAATACATGACAGGCATTTTCTTGTGATTATAATTTACACTTTAATAATTATGATAAAAAAATGCCACTGCCAAGACTGCAGGGAATATGACTGAAGAACAAGTTTATTTTTTTCAGGTGGGAGATCTTGAGCATACTTCAGAATTTTAGGTGTTTTGATATAATTAAACAGAACTCTTTACCAGCTTTACCAGCTTTAAACAGAACAGCCTACACATCCACTTGAATAACAAAAATTAAAACATTCAAATGTATGTGTTGTCTAAGTCTGATAGAAGAGAAATAACTTGGGTGTTTTTTAACTGTTGTTTTTCTTTCTGTAAGTAACTGTATAGTAACGGGGAAACCCTCCAATCAACAGGTACATCACCTGCCTTCTAGCTTCTAATAGCACCAGTGGGAGGTAGGCTTGGAGTAGTCCCGTCATTGTGTTTAATAAGTTTGGGAGAAATAAGTTTTGCTCATAAAATATACACTGTCCAGGAATGTATATTGGGATGCATTTTTTGAGAACCGTTACTTTAAAATTGTAATTAGATGAATCTAATATAATCCTAAGAAATTCTGAGAGTTGTTTTAGGAAAGCATTTTTATTCTGTTCCTCCTGAGTTGGGTTAGGCTATGCATAATAAGTTTGGAGGAAATTAACTTGAATGTCTTGCATTCACTGAGAGACATGTGGAGCACTAAGATAAGCAACACGCTGCATGTTGGCTGCTCCATTGCAGGCACCCAGTATGCACTGTTTTGCCTTGTCATGATGCAGGGTAACATCAAGAAGGCAGCTATCTTGCAGTTTTCCGTGGCAACTTATTAAACAAATTGAGGGTGACTACTGAATTTAAAATGCATGCAAAAGAAGAAAACCAATATTAAATTTAAATAAGTATTCTGAAGTTTTTGATTTTTGAGTGTAATTTTGTAATTGACTGAGGTTATCCTTGCAGAATTTAATTGTTCGTCATAAACCTAAACAAAATTTTTGCACTATTCTTTTGCTAATACTAATTAGCATTTTTATCATCACCTCATTGGTTTGCTGAAGCATAAATCCTGAAATTGCGTGACATTGTCCTTATGCAGTCTTGAAACTAGAATACATATAAATAAATACATAAATATACTTTTTTATATAGAATTGTACAAAAAAATGAAACAATCTGTTTTCCGTATGTGTCTTTACTAATGCTAAATGGTTTGTGCTTTACAGAGTGTTGAAGGTGAGCACCATGAAAAAGCAGTAGAACTGCTGAAGGCAGCTCAAGGAAAGGTTAAATTAGTTGTGCGATACACACCAAAAGTCCTGGAAGAAATGGAGTCGAGATTTGAAAAAATGAGATCGGCAAAACGCAGGCAGCAAAATTAACATTGTATGCAATAACTTAAAGAGAAAATACATATTCTTTTTACATTTTATAGTTTCTTTGTGACTCAGTTGATCCAATGCCTGTGCTACAAAAGACTCTGTCCTTTTCATAGAATCATGGAACAATTGAGATTGGAGGGGCTAGATCTACTCCCTATTCCTATTCCCCCAGCTCAGAGGAGGGCCAGCTAGAGCAGGTTGCTCAGGACTGTGACAAGCTGGGTTTTTAAACATCTCTAAGTATGGAGACTGCAGAAGATCTTTGGGCAGTCTGTTCTAGTGTTTTGCTCTCCCTTACACTATGATGGTCCATTCTTATGTTTAAGTAGAGCTTCTGATATTTCCGCTTGTGCTCATTGCCTCTTGTCCAGTCACTGGATGCCACTGGGAAGAGTTACACTCTTCATTTACTCCTCCCTTTCAGGCATTTACACAGGTTGGTAAGATCACCCAAGCCTTCTGTTCTCCAGGCAAGACAATCCTGGTTCTCTCAACTTCTCCTTGTCTGTAAGATATTCCAATCACTTAATCACCTTAGTGGCCCTTAACTGGACTTACTCTTGTATGCCCAGTATTGAACTGGGGAGCCCAAAACTGGACCCAGCACTTGAGTTGTGTCTCAGGAGGACTGAGTAGAGTGGAAGAATCCCCTCCCTCAGCTTGCTGGCAACGCTCTTCCCACTGTAGAGCAGGAGACTGCCAGGCTTCTTTGCTGCAAGGGCACGTGGTGGCTCATAGCTTGCCGTTGTTCTCTGCAAGGCTGTTTTGCAGCTGGTCAGTCCCCCAGTCCGTGCTGGTGGATGGGGTTATTCCCCCCAGTGTAGGACTTTGCACTTTTCTTTGCTGAACTTTATGAGACTCTTGTTTGCCCGTTTCTCCAGCCTGCCAAGGTCCCTTTGAATGGTTTGCTGAGAGTGTGATCTGTCCTGTTCCCTGGGTTGTTAATGAAAACATAACAGAGTAAGAACCCAGATACAGACCCTGGGTGTGTCGGTAGTGACTGGCATCCGGCAGTATGTCTTGCTACTGATCACAACGATCCTCAGCAGTTCAGCCAGTTTCAGAATGTTTTCAGTCTCCTTGTGTTTCACAGTTTAAGAGGAATGTGTAGGTTTAGAATGGCCTAAAATACCCTGGAAAAGCGTATAGGGTGATATTTCTATTGATTTTTTTTAATAAGTCTTATGTCAGACCTTTAAGCAAGAAAATGAATTTACAGATTTTTCAAAAGCATTTAGTAAGACATATTTGTACAATCAGCATCCCTTTTTTCCTGTTTTCTTTTGACATTACTTAGCATAGAATCTGTAGGGGGTTTTGCTGAATGATTTTTGAAAAAAAAAAAAGATTCTTATGTAGCAGTATTTTGGCACTTTTCTTAAGAATATGTTGTATTTCAACTACAAAACCTAATCGTGATCTACTGTGCAGCTGATAACGATACCAGATTTTGTAATGTTTTGGTGAGTACATTGTTTTTACACTTCTGCTAAATTATAATTCGCTACTCTTGAAATTGTATTACCTCTCCTGTAAATAATTTACAGTTGGTGTTCTCATATAATGATTTTGTAATAGCCAGCATTTACAAATTTGCAACAATCATTCCTGTAATTTACGTTGTTTTGTAAAACAGCTAAGGGGAAAACCATGATTGTTGTATGCAGTTCTGGATTGACTCTCTAGATGTATTTTTATATTGAGAAAGAGAAGATTTATAAATGCAGTGCAAAAGAATTCCAGATGCTTCTGACTCTCTGCTGTTTAAAAGAATTATTCATCTTAATTGTTGTACCTCTTGTCTTTTTAGTGTCTTCTATTGTAGTCTTATTTACACATTGAATGTACTGGTCCTGGAATTGTTAGTACCTGAATTACTGATTGTTCTAAGAGTAAAGTGTTCTGAGTCTTATATGCCAGGTTACTGTGACATGTGAACATATCTGGGGTTTTATTACTGACTGCTTCCGACTTGGAGGATTCTTGTTTGTACTACAGAAGTACTACATCACTGCTAAATAAGGACGTCTCCATCTATAAGCAATTAATGTCTTATCTCATGTGTGCTTGATGGCAGTATGGGTTTTGTATGTTGTTTTGAAAATTTCTGGACAGAGATCCACTTTTTGGAATCTGCCAGGTTTGATGCTGTACTTGTGTAGTTTAGGTTTGGGGTTTGGGTTTAGTTTGGTTTTCTTTAAGCTTCACCTTTTGAAGAATTAACTGAATTGTCTGCTGGATGTCAGTTCACTTGTCTGGCAGCTATGACTGCACCCTAATTGACTGTTAGTAATTTGATTTTTAGAAGCTTAAACTGAAGAGTGCAGTTCTTGCTATGTGGCTAATCCCTAGTCTTATTTCACATGAAGCCATACGTGAAAGAAAGGAAAAGGTTAGTAATCTAAAAATGACAGCTTGAAGCTTGTGCTTTGTCAGTTGATTTATTTGAAAAGAAAAAAAAGTGATTGCTATGGGCAAGTGAGAAATGTGATTGCTTTCTGCATGTTTGTAAGCATGGTAAGCCTGCAAAGAGAAATTTGGAAGATACTGGTAATTTGAAAATGCAGTATAAATATTTGTCAGTTAGATGGCATTGAGCACTGAATTGCATGGTTGGTTTTATGTCATAGGCCTCTTTCAAAAGGCCTCACGTTACTGATACAACTATGCTGTTGAATTGTATATTTTTATGCAGCAACTAATATTTAAAGTATTGAGACCAAAATCACTAGGTAGACCGATTGTGGATGTGTTTTAATTTAATTGTTAATTAGTAGAGATATGTTTTAGAGCCATATATAAATATGATATATAAATATATTACAGAAAGGTATGGATACAAGATAGAAATGTTAATTTTACAACCTGTATCCCTTGTATTACTGAACAAGAGGTGTGTTTTGTTACTCTAATGAAATATTTACTCTAGTGCAGCTAGAGCTGCTAAATGCAGTAGCATTTTCATTCTGAATTGTAGCATTTGGTTATGGTTTGTCAACTACTACAAAATGTGGAGAGGTGTATCTGGGCATATAAACAGTACACATAGAATTTGATACAATGTTTTTAAATTGCAATAACAAAAAAATCCATAACAGATGACTAATTAATACTCATCTTTGATACTATGAGAACCCTTTAATAATAAGGAAAGGGTTGATTAAAATATGCCAAGAAACTTGATCTCTGTTACTACTGAGCAGTGCCTGTACTGTGTGAATATACAGTCCCTACACACTTGTCGTATTTGGGTATACAAACAGATTAAGAAGAGGTACCATTTCTGCAAGTAACTTCTGCATCTGTTGCTGCTGTGAGGGATCTTTGGTTTTTATCAACAGAAAAATTAAAGTTCAATCTCATGTGCATTGTGTTTGTGTGTTTTTCTTCCAACTTTTCATTCTGAGTACAGGTTTCAGACTGCTTTAATTGGCTTTTTATAGTCCCTAGGGCATAACATAAACACCTGCATATGTGTGGGCATCCGAAGAGAGAAACTTAAAATCTGTGATTAGTTTGTCTCCTGGTTGCTTTTGAATGTTCCCTTTTTTACTTCAGTGTTTTGTGGTTTGCTGGAGAAAATCAGAGTGCTATAAAGTATCTATAATAACTTGGAACTTAGGCATTTTTGAGACCTACTTAGTCTCAGCTACATAAACTGAAACGATGCATATTATTCTGAGACAGATATTATTATCTTTTAGTTATTTGAATCTAGTATCCCAAGTAATGAGATACTGAATTTCTGTAAGTACTTGTTTAAAGGACAACTTGTAAGGTTGTTAGTGAAATGTTTCTGGAGTTATGAACTGAGATTAAGGTAGGAGAAAAAGCTTCAGTTCTAAATTTAAAATAAGCTGGGGGTTTTTTTGGTTTTTTGTGTTTTTTTTTTAATATAAGTATGCTGGACTGTAAATTGAAAATACATGCAGAAATATTTATGTGACTATTTGATGTAGATGATTGATAACACTTGAACTGGAAATAAAAACACATTTTCAATTTTGTTTTAAAATCAGATAGTTTCCATGACCTGTCTTAGAACATTGAAGTAAGTCAAAAAGCAAAGTGCATTGTCGAAGAAATTGAATTGGTACAAGAAAAAGGTGAGACCATGGTTGGTAGATAAACATTGGAAATACAGGGAAGTCCAAGATAACGGAGCAATTTGGGTTTCTGTGATTCTTTGTCTTCTAAAATCCTGATGAGAAACTGGTTTCAGGACAAAGTCTGGGCTGCAGTGTTCAGTTATACAGGAAAGCTGTCCCTAGCCTGGAGAGTTTTAAGATGGCACACTCAACAAAAGACATCTGAGATTCAGAATTGTGCCTCAGAATAAAATCGGTAACTAGTTCTAATCATAAAAAACGCCCAATAAAACTGCCTTTTTAAATTAAGTTAGAAATAATTTGAAGTTTTGATGTATTACTGTTTCATGTTGCTCTAGAGACGCATCTCAGGTTTATAGTGACAAAATGAAAAGTAAAGCTCTGTATCCCTCACCTTTTTTGGCTTTTGTTGTGGTGTTCTTTGTTTGGGATTTTTTGGGGGAGGGGTGAGTAAATTGGGTATTTTATTGGTAACAAAAGGTTTAAAATAAGTCTGTGTAGACACACGCTAATCATTTCTGTCCCGCTCCTCAAAAAAAAAAGTAGCCATGTCACAGGTTGCAAAGCGTAAGAAACGATCTATTAATTCCAAACTGAGCAATCTTCAGATCTCTGTATGACTTTCGTATCTGTTTCATAGTATCATTTGATGTATTGATAAATCTTGTCTAAAGAATGGCTTCTGTTAGTATAAAAGCTGGAGTAGGGTGGATACATTCCAATATTGCTGGACATCAGTGTTCAGTCTTTTAAAGCCTTACATGGAAATTGTGTCCTGTTGAGAAATAGTCATATTTAAATAGTCATTTTCTCCACCTAGAGTAAATGTCCATGCCCAGTGCCCTGCCTTCCCCCCCCCCCCCCCCCCTCCATTTTTCTAAAACTAGAATATTTTCCTGTCTGGTTGATCTCATTTGATAGTATAGAATGCAAACATGGTTCTAAGTGTTACTCAGGGCGTTGTGTGAAGTTACTGATTTTTTTCCATCATAACCTCTTTTGAACACTCAGATACACAGCTTTTCATGTTTTTCTGATTTCTCCATGGCATTCTAGAAGATAGATCTGTAGAGGGGGGAAAATTAAAACAACCAAATACCACCCTCCCAATCCCACCAAAAAGTCATCTTCCTGAACAAAGCAAGACTGAGTCATGTACTTCCAAAAGTAAGTAAAACCACTTGTACCTGGTTCTTATCTAATCGCAGCTCTGCTTCTCTGCCTGAGCAGTAGCATTGTCTGAATAAAATCTAATCCGTGCTGGAGACTAGATGGCTAACAGCAGGGAAATAAGTAGGTGAAAGGCCTAATGACTTCAAGTGGCTGTAAGTAAAAAGCAAAAGTTAGTAATTTATTGTATTCCTGGCATTGCAGTAGCATGTAGAAGTCCTGAGTTTGAATTGGGGTTGGAAAATGGCCACTGTGTTCTGAGCATGTATTACCTTCCAGTCTTGTAAATGACAGTGAAATGCAGTGGCCTACTTCACTTTCCCTTGATGTTACAAAAATATGGAAAATAAGGGTCAGAGCAGCCAAGCAGCATCAGAAAGAGTAATTAAAATACACACGTAAAGGACCTTGAGAGACATCCAAGGCTCAGGCGTTTTTAGACTTTTTCTGTTATTGCAGAATTGGATTGTTGTGGACCTGCTCTGTGCATCTTAGGCATTGATCATCACATATAATTAAACATATAATGAAACTAAGGTGAATATTAATTTTGATGAGTGTTTTTAGAGCTGTCCACAATCTCTGCTAATCCTCTAAGAACTGGGATTCTATTGTGTTTAGCAAACACAGAACAAATAGTTTGTCTCCAAAAGACCTCAATCTATTGCTGAGAAATTGTAGTTTTTGTGGCTGGCATCGTAAAGATAAATGTTTCTGAGAAGTGGAAAAAAATACAGTTGAAGAAAATTAAATATGTGGTTTTGCAGTTTTCTCTGTGTTTTTATTTGAGGCAATTCATGATTTTTTTTTCCTTCGAGGAGTACAAAAGTGAGCCTGTCCCTCAGCATGAGCAAACAGCTTAAGATGCAAAACTCTTGGTATATTCATTAAAACTTGTTATTTTTTTGGTAGTCTCCTGACTGTAACCTTACTGAAGCTGAGAGCCTACAGTAGCCATGGTATTTTTCAGTCATCTCCATTATAATGTGGAGTACCTAAGAAGTTGTATTTGTCTTGCTGCTTAACAAAGTATTACAGAATCAATTAGGTTGGAAAAGACGTCTGAGGTCGAGTCCAACCTGTGACCAAACACCACCATGTCAACTAGACTACAGCACTGAGTGCCATATCCAGTCTTTCCTTAAAACACCTCCAGGAATGGTGATTCCACCACCTCCCTGGGCAGTCCACTCCAATATCTAATCACCCTTCTATGAAGAAATTCTTCCTTGTGTCCAACCTGAACCTCACCTGGTGCAGCTTAACTGTGAGCTGTGTCTTGTTGTATCGCTGGTTGTCTGGGAGAAGAGACTGACACTCAGCTGGCTACAGCATCCTTTCAGGGAGTTAGACAGAATGTTAAGGTCACCCCTGAGCCTCCTCCTCTCCAGGCCAAACCACCTCAGCTCCTTCAACCATTCCTCACAGGACATGCACTCCAGACCCTTCATGAGCTTTGCTGCCCTTCTCTAGACCTGCTCCAGCACCTCCATGTTCCTGAATTGAGGGGCCCAGAACTGGACGCAGGACTCGAGGTGCAGCCTCACCAGTGCCGAGTACAGGGAGACAATCTGGCCCTGGTCCTGCTGGCCACACTATAGCTGATACAGGCCAAGATGCCATTGGCCTTTTTGGCCACCTGGCACATGCTGGCTCATGTTCAGCTGCTGTTGACCAGCACCCTCAGGTCCTTTTCCGCTGGGGCACTTCCCAGCCACTCTGCCCCTCCGTAGTGCTGCAGGGGGTTATTGTGGCCAAAGTAGAGGACCTGGAACTCGGTCTTGAATGTGGTGCCATGGTTTTGGCCCATTGATCCAGCCTGTCCAGGTCCCTCTGCAGGGCCTTCCTGCCCTCCAGCAGATCAAGACTCTGACCCACCAAGGTGTCAGCATTTGCTAATCGTAGAATCAACCCCTTCATCCAGATCATCAGTAAAGATATTAAACAGGACTGGGCCCAACACCGATCCCTGGGAAACACCACTGGTGAGTGGACACCAACTGGATGAGCACCATTCACCACCAGTCTCTCGGCCTGTCTGTCCAGCCAGTTCTGAACCCAGCAAAGAGTGCACCTGTCCAAGACACGGGCTGCAGCTTTTCCAAGAGAATGCTGTGGGAGAAGGTGTCAAAGGCTTTGCTGACATCCAGGTAGACAACATCCGTGTGTATAACGTGTCTGAGCTGCTGGTGCTCTTAGGCTTGGGTCACACTGCAGTTTAATCATGTACAACAACAGCTTTAGATAAATGTGAGGATGTACTCAAATGACATAGCAAGAGTAATTCTAATTAGACAAGAAGAATGCACCTAGGTAAGAAAAAAACCCAGGGTCATCATGGTAAAGGATTGCACTTACTTAAAAAGTGTGATGGTTCTGTCTTCTATTAAGCATTGCTAAATAGGTTTGTTGCCTTGTCCTAGGTGGCCCCCAAAGTTATCACTTGCATTTTCATGCCCTGTAGCAATTTATCAGGTTCTGCTATGTTTGCTCCCCTCCATCAAACGTATCTTGCAAAGTGCCTGGCCCCCTTGGAGGGCATCAGTGCGAGCATGTGTCGGTTGTTGAATCAGCACTGTGAGTATGTAGTGTTTTACAGAACACTTGAACCTCTCTGCATGGCAAGCCAGAGAGAAATTATGGGAAATGACGTATCAGTGAGAATAAAAGACAAGGAGAAAAAACTGGCACAGTGCTGAAACAGGAGAAACTGGCCCAAAATTACTAGCATATGCTTGTGCTCCAAATTTTGAAGATGGCTTGGTATGTGATAGATCGACTGGATAATGCATCCTAATTACTTAGTGTGCTTCTCTTCTTCCTCCCAAGATACTAACTACTTAAAATAAGGCTGGGATTCCTCACTTATTCCAGTAATAAGGATTCTGCCACAGCCAATTGAGTCAGTTGCCATTTCATTATGAGCTTTTCAGAAACACAATTTAAGGTCAATCCTACTGAAACTATGGCACCCACAGATTAGTAATGTTTATACTGCTTCAAAATAGGAATAAAAATACAAATTTTTGTTCCACAGCATTTAAGAGACAAAGAAAAACACAAAGTGTTAGTGTTAAAACGAAGCAAACCCAACACTTCTGTTCACCTTTAAGGCTCCACATACAGGAAGAAATTGGTCTCATGCAGTGACCTAGTCATTTCAGAAAATGTGCCAAAATAAGCTATCTGGCATATGTGCAACACGGTTGAAATCAGTGCATTGCATCCAGGATGTTAGTGAGTTAATTTATAGTAATAGAAAATTCTACTCCAAACTTACAAGGTGTGCATCCTCTCAGTCTTCATCCTGATATTAAAAAGAAGTAATTTGTTAGCACTGCACTGAAAATTGTTCATTACCAAATGATTACATTATGATTAATTGTTTCCTTGTAAGATGACCCGTATTTCTTTTCCAAAGCATCTGGGGTATTCTGCAGTAATGATAGTTCATGTATCAAATCAAGTTTTCTTTGATAAAGTACTTGAACAAAAGGATTTTATTCATTCTTACACAGGAGCTTTAATAATATTTTGCTAAACAACTTAGGATAAGGAGTGTGCGCTGGGAATAATTTATCATTGAAGATAGGTTTATTCCTTTACATTACCTGGTCTCCACTATAACTCTTCCAAACAGGGTTTAAGTAGGATATAAAGCTATATAATCCTTAAACTGGTCCTCTGCAAAGGCAGATTTCACCCTTAAAGCACTGTTTTGTTTAGGTTTTTAATTCCTGGTGTAATGTCTTGTCTTCAGTGTTATACAGGTCAACACTTTGGTGGCTTATAAAAAAAATAGGTTGTGTGACTTAAAAAATGTGATTCTTATTGTTTCCTATGGAGGATCTCGGGGAAGGGGGTACGGACAGGGTGGGAGCTGCTCCAGGTGGCTGGGCCCACTCTAGATGGTGCTGGAGAGCCCCAACCTGCCCCTGCCCACCCCCCATTCAAAGTTCTCTTCCTGCTACTTCTCAATTGGCCACATATGGTGAAAGGTGCCAAAATGGATAAAATACGTATCAGTGCATATGGATGTTGCCTTTTCCGGCATTGACTCAGTGACCAGGCATGGCTTTGAGCTGCTCAGCTTTGTTCTTACATGTTGTTTCCCTATGTAGGTCTTAGTGGCTCTGTCTTCACTGAATTCCACATAATTCTGTGTAACCCCTTTCCTGTGAAGTATTTGCCCAGCATATATAAACTGCTCCGGTCACGAGCCGATTTCATTTCAATTACATTTTGATTTGTCTTAATGTTTAAAGTTATTCACCCCAAATGTCTATAGAAAATCTTGATTGTGCTGTGTTTCTAATGAATATTTTATAGAAGAAAATTAATCTTTAAATTATCTGCATTTTAGCACCAATCATTCCAATTTTTTTCAAATGAGTGAGGGTTCATTAGCTCCATCTAACTTCAAAATGTGTTGAGTTATTGCAAAGTGCTTATAAAGTACAGTGATGCTCAAACATAAACCAGGAGGCAAGCGAGAGACAGAGAGGAGAGGTGCACAGTGTTTGCCTCATTGTGGTGTTCTGCCAAAGGCCTGCAGTTTGGGGCAGGTAGGGATTTCATCTGAAAGCAGGAGAAGCTGGGATTCTGACCAGAGGAGTGATGAGTTACTGTCACAGGTTGCCCAGAGAAGCTGTGGCTGCCACAGTCCTGGAAATGTTCAAGGCCAGGTTGGATGGGGCTCTGAGCAGCCTGGTGTAGTGGAAGGTGTCCCTGCCCTTGGCAGGGGGATTGGAACTAGATGATCTTTAAGGTCCCTTCCAGCCCAAACCGTTCTATGATCAGGTTGCCCATTGCTGCTCTGGGTTGGGTGGGTGTGGGCAGCAGTGGGTGTGGGAAGGTGCCCAAGGAACAGGTACTTGGTGCTTCCTGCCTTATGCCTGCTTTCACACAGTAAGACAGAGATGTTTTGTACTCTCTGCTTACAGTAGGATGCCTTTTAAAGATGCAAAATACAAATTAAAGCCTGTTCTTTTATTACAACAACATTCTAGATAGAATACAGACTGACATGAATATTGGGCTAAACCCTAAACTTAATTTCCAGTTATTTTGTGCTGAATTGCTTTTCCATTCCTGTATAGTTACCTATTTTCAGCTGATCACTGGGTTAGAGTGCTAAGATAAAATTAATTTGCTATGATGCTATTACGGTCTCCCTCTTTTTTCAAGAGGAATACATAGTACTGGAGAAGCTCCAGTGCTAATTCTAGACAGCATAAGAACTGACACATCTAGGCTGGAAAAACATAAACAAACAAACAAAAAACCCAAAATGATAAAAAACCAAGCCTCTATACACACTTTTGTGAGCTCTCCTCTCTTTTGGTTTTGCTCTATCAAATTTACTGAAGGTATTGGAATAAACTGCCTGGAGTCATTCTCTTTTATTTATGGTACAACATCTCATTTATACTTGCAGCCCAGCTCACTGCATTTCAGAAGCAACTTTTGGAATAATCAAGCAAGGATATAATCACCAGGCCATAAAGCAAAATACATTATGCTGTGAACCATCTAGGTAATCCATATACAGGAATACTGGTAGAGACACTGTACCATTGGAAGTTAAGTAATGTTTACATATAAAGGTAATATTTAATTATAAGCAATCTTAAAATTAATTTTCCCTCAGTTTTCTATTCAATATTTAACTTGTATATTTTTTCCTTTACTCTCCATGTGCTCTTTCTAAACTATGGATCTTAGTGGTCTTGCTTGTCCTCATTAGTTTTTCTTGTTTTACAGAGGTATGAAGTAGGTATTGAGAAACAAATTTTCTGGGCAAACTTTTGACCCTACCAAAATAATTTTTTTTCCAATAATTTTTCTGAAGTTTTAAATTGTTTCTGTGTTTCTGCTATACCAAGGTTTGGATTTTTACCCTCATTTTCTTAACAAAGATTTGAACTTGGCTGAGCCTCTCCCTTTCTTTTGTCACTTGTTTCCTGAAGTGATTCTCAGTTCTACTTCAACTGAATAAAATTTTCAGTCTTTTTTTTGGGGAAGCAGTATACTTTCATTTTAAAGAGAACTTGCTTTGTTGGTGCAGATATTCCAGACTGTTCTTTTTCCCAGCTCTATGTCATGTTCTCCAGCATAACTTTAATTCCTTTGTGTTGTGGTTTAACCCCAGCCAGCAACCAGCCAAAACCAGCACACCGTGTAACTGGAATCCAAGTGTTAATTGAATTTCCCAGCGGTATGGGGCTAAATAACAGCAGAAGCATATGGACACTGAAAGGCTTTAGCAGAGAAATTTTCCAGCCTCTTATTTTCTGTGAGAAGCTGTCTTTTCCCATAGAAGCTATGAAAACAGCAAGATGTTTCCCTAACGGGACTTCTTCTTATCATGCACCTGTGAGTTGTTATGTAGTATTGTTATGATATGTCTAAAGAAATATTTGGGATAAGGCGTCGCAGGATTTGGCCAATCATCTGAGAGGTGGATGGCCAAAGCACCAATGACCTTATGACATTCAAGCACACTAAGGTATAAAATAGCTCTTTATATTAATAAATAAATCCACTTTTCACCGACTCTTGGATCGTGCTTATGTCGTGATTTGGTTCTGACCCTCATACAACAGCGACAGAAGCAGCTTTTGCACATGATGCTTCTTCACAGTAGGCTTTGGATGAATCCTTCAGGTCCATCTCTAGCCTATTGGAGTATAAACGTTATTTTTATCACTAGACAGAGATTAAATTTAAAGCTGTTCTAAACTGCATACATTTCTGTGTTTACATACGCATACTAAACCGGGTCTGGGCAATCCTCAGGGAGGGGAACAGCCCTTGAAGCACATCCTTCCACATTCGCATTTCTGATGGAGGATAATTTGGACTGCATGAAACCAATGGTGATGGAAACCAGGGATGGAACAGCTCACCATGCAGGATCAACACACAGACTGCATTTTTATCCCAATTTATAAATGGAAACCTCCACGCAAATCCCATTTTTTTCTGTAAAGTCTAATAATTTCTTAAAGTAAAACGAAGTTTTTATCATGACTATGATCTTTACATTCCCATTCACCTGCCATCCTCTCATGGCACAGCTCTGGCATCAAGGAGTTCTGCTGCTCCAGTCAACCTTCACACTGTATTTATTTTTGTGTCTGTGCTTCAGGTTTTAATCTGCATGCTTTTCCATATCAAACGCCCATTAAATCCAAATGAATTTATGTCTCTGAAGTGTGATTTTTGTCAGAAGTGGTTATGTTGCTAGACAGTTTTGTGGCAATAGAAGAAAAAAATTCAATTTTTTTTTTGTATTTTTCCTGTATGTCTCTCAAGCTTTCCTAATGCCTTTTCATCAAAAGTCTGACAAAAGTTTCAGACACATGCCTAGACATCAGGCTCTAAACCCTGAAGATCTTTCACAGCAATAGATCAGTTTGTAGTGCTTTCTGGTTTCCCTGAAGAACAGAGCATAGTTTCTCCACAGCTCAACAAAAATGAGCTGATTTTATAATTTTTTTTAAATTGACTTGATTGGTTGACCCTCATCTCCTTCACCTGCTTTAAAGCACACCTTGGGATTTTTCTCTCTTTTGCAATTTTTTTTTTTATTAAATAAGCTAGTTGCTGCCTTATGCTGTATTTTAGAGGATGCTTCTTGGAATTTGTGGTATTAAGGACTGCTTCAGACTAGATTTTTAACCTATGATAATTTCAAAGTCCATGGGTACAATTTTTAGTTAAATAGGTTATTTAGTTAAATGTGCCCATATTTTTTCAGCTTAAAAACATCTTAGCATGAAGATCTTTGTTACGTAAATAAGCCAGCTTCGCAAAAAATGTTAGGGTTTTGCTTAGAAAATAAAACCAGTAAATGCCTGCAAACAGGTGTCTGCATAAGAAGAAACTGAGAGAAATGGGAATTGTTGATGGAGGGGAGAGAGCTGCAATCCAGTAGTACTAGCAAGGGAGAGGCAGAGGTTGAAAAACTAAGGAAAGTATTAATTTACCAGGATGAGTTATGGACTAACTGGAAGCACCAGCAAAGCAGTATTGACTGAATGAAAAGGGCAAGTGGATTGCTCCTAGGACAGGAGTTTTGAATATGGAGACTTCAGAAAGCTGCACTAAGGAAAAAACATCTGAAGTAATGCTGGGGAAAGAAACAGAAAGATTGAAATCGGGCAAGGATTGAGAGGAAAAGCTAAACTATTCCAGTGTTTCAAAGCATGAACAAAAAAAATAAGCATTGTTATTCTGCTTTTACTACGGTCCTTTTGTCCAGAGAACTTCTGTGAGCATTACAGGGTGCCACTGCTGCTGTACAAAGTAAGCTCCATGCTACTATTTGTCTTCCAAAATCCAAGCAGGCACTGAGGGCCCTTTCTGCTCCCATTATCTTTGGTTAGTGAAGTGAGACTATTTGCAGAGTGAATATAAGTGCTTTGTTATTTTTCTTTGCCAGTAGTAGAAGAAAAAGGTCACTTTTTCTTACGGGGATTGATTTGGATCTGTTTTGTTGAAGTAAGTTGAGATAACTCCTTTAAATTTTTTTCCTTTGCTATTCTGGTTGCTGCTCCTCCACTGCTATCCCTGAGCACAGGCACAGAAGTGACATGAATGCACGGTGTCTTTGACCCTTACATTTCTTAGAATAACATGGCTTTGACAACAGCATTTCCCTGCCAAGATCAACTGGGGAGAAGGACAAGAGATAACCATATGTGTTACAAAAAATACAAAAACCCATTTGTATGGCAGTGTTTTAGCATACATTGGTAGATTCAGCTTTGAGAATTTCATATTTCTCACAAGGTACAGGACAAGCACATAGCCTGTTATAAAAATGACTTTACTTGATGAGCACTCTGATGAGTGTTGATGTTCATAGGAAATCAGTGCATCAGGAACAGGATTCCCAAATGCAAGAAAATAACATTTTTAGTAACTAGGTAAAATAATGTTAACACTTTCAGAAGGGAGTTAAAAGTCAAAAAAACAATGAGGAGAAATGTAAGAGGTGGAGGTGGTGGTGGCTGGAGGATCTATATTTCTTGGGTCCTCGCTGTGCACTCTACTTTCTTGGGCACAGGTGACTTTAAATCTTCAGGTCTCCACTACTTACATGCCTGATTTTTGATTTTCCCCAAACGACCATTTTTAAGATCAGACTTTTCCTTTTTTCCGCTACCTCAGTCAGATCAAGAAAAGTGTGATTAGAAGAGACCTCAGCCCATGTGGGGTGTTCTCTGGGATCTCAGTATTGTTACAGGCAGTCCTTTGGAAGGTGAAGTGTCAAGTTTGATTTCCTCAAGTCCTGACTGACCTGCATGTGATCAGAGCACCAGTGCCAGGCCAGGGTTGCTATGAACACCGTCTCTTCACTGTGTGTCTGCTGGGAGCAGGCCTGCTTCATCCCTCACGTGCTTGACTTACCATGTATTTGCAGGTATTTGGAATTTTTCATATGCAATCGCAGGAACTTGAAGCAATGGCCACCAGGCCATGTGACACCCTTGCACAGTTGCTTTTACTTTGGATTAAGGGTTCAGTTACCAGTGCAAATCTGCTCCTGGTTTTGGGGAAGTTGGCAGAGTTCGGTGTATACGCAGTGGTGTGGTTCATCCCATTTCCCTGCTGTGGTAGAGGCAGGTTGTCAGCCACTGCCCACGCTCTGTGCTTCTCTGTCATCTATCCACAGAATGGACAGAAGGGTACCTGCCTACCTACGTAGGTCTGTAGTGGGCTCTTGCGGGTGTTTGTGTGGTTTAGGCTGGGCTGTGCAGACACCTGCCTGGGTGTGACTCAGGCTGTGCCGGCAGTGCAGCTGGGCAGGCAACTCCCCAGGCAAGTTCAGAGCATCCAAACGAGACATGTAAAATAGGTGGTGTGAGCGTGCACCAGGACGAGATCTGGAGCCTTCACAGTGCTTTCTTCAGCCAGATCTGTTGGTTCAGAGCCTGTTATGGGGTCTGAACCAGAGGGGGCCAACAGTGAGAGGTCCCAGCTGGTATTATCCAAGTGCTGCTGTGACATCCCCAGTGAGATGGGGTGATTGTGTGAAGCATGATGTGTGGGTGAGCTACACTGAACATGCAGCAGGCTTATTTCTGGTGGTGGCTGCAGATTAGAAGCATCCAAAAGACAGCATTAAAAAAAAATTGTATGGTGGAGGGCACTAACGACAAGGATAGATAGGGTTTCAGTTTTGTTTAGTACTCTTTTTAAGGTAGGTAGAAGAGGACCCAGACTGGCACAACTTTGGTTATGATGTATGGGTTGTATAAAAGCCAGGTACCACGCCAGTGTTTTGTGTGGGAAGGAAACAGTTCTTTAAAAGCCAGCTGGTTTTGAGAAGAGCTTGTGCTGCAGTCACTGCTGCTTTGGGAACACGAGTGTGAAATGCTTTTGCGTCCCTGAGGCAGAAGGACGGCATGGCCCCCTATCCTCGCTCCCAGGGGAAGGGTGTGCCATGCCAGCTGCAATCCTCTAGAACCGGACCCCGAACGGGGCTGTCTTTATCTCCTCTGCTGCATTGTCGGGGCCTTGTTGGTACCGGTGCCTGTCGTGTGCGGGGGATTGCGGGCCCAGGCGCCCGCACGCTCCTGCGGCGGCAATGCTATAGCTGGAAACGGTGTTCTGGGGTCACGGGGTTCGGCGCTGCCCTCATTTACAGCCCCGGCCCCGCGCCTCCTCTGTTCATTCCCTCACGTTTCCGTCGGCACCGAGACGAGGGCCTGGGGGTCCCGGGGGTCCAGGCGGCGTCCGGGGAGCGGCCCCGGGGGCGCGGCGGCGCGGCGGGGAGGGAGGGGCTGCCCCGCG
>VZRJ01006583.1:34258-115017 GCA_013397565.1 Ptilonorhynchus violaceus
AGGGCCTGAGGCGGCACCCCGGGGCTCGGGCGGCCGGACGTGATGACCGACCCCGAAGAGATCGGCCTCGGAGGTTTAAAAGGCCGGGAAGAAGCTGCTCGGGTCCGCGAAAGGGGAGGTCCCGGGGGTTTCGGTGGGGCCCGAGTCAATCCCGGTGCCGTCCTGAGCCGGGGGGGAGCTGCTGCCCGCACATGTGTGTGCCTCAGCATGATGTCCTCGCCCTGAATCGCCTTTCTCCTCGTTTTTCTCCAGAAACCAGTTGCCAGGCTAGCCATTTTTCTCCCAAAAGTCAAGGCATTTTCAGTCAGAAGAACCTGGTTAAAGTCGGGTTAAGTAAGGTGTTTTTGCTTTTACAAAATCTCTCACTGTGGTAAAGCACAGGGGAACCTTGAAAAAAACCAGCATAACCAAAGCTCGAAGGTTCATCGAGTTTTGCTTGTGAATGGAGAAAAATATAAACTCTTAAAACATTTTATCCCATATTCTACGATAGTATTGTAAAGCAGGCAGAAACTGGTAGATCTTGTGCTGAGTTTTGGTAACTTTATTATTAAAATTTTAATTGAGGAATGAACACTGTTCTGTAGAGACATGACCGAGGAGGGATTTGCAGCTTTCAATACGGTAGCTTTGCTAATCCACAAACCTGTTGAGTTTCACAATAAAACCTGTCAGTCTTGCCCCACTTCTCAGCGCAGATTTCACAGGGTGGAGCAAGGTCTAGTATGGGCCAGTGGTCAAGTCTGGTATTACTAAAGCTTTGCCGTGTTTACAACATGTAACACAGCACACTACGGCAAATGACGGTGCGTGGTTTCAGATCGTACTGAATTGCTGTTTTGTCAGAATTCAGCAGTGGTGTATGCCTTTGAAAATGGCACGTTTTTTCTTTCTCTTGGTTTGCCTACACTTAATATGCAAAGGGAGTCTGATTCTTAATTTCTGAATGTTTTGTTTACTGAGGTTTCCAATTTCTCCTACTTGTTTGGATTGTTTCTTTCTTTTAATTGTTCAAGCTGGGTGGAGAAAGATTACTGGGCCTTTTTTCTTGTGTAGTATTTGATGAATGGTAAAAGTTGCAGGTTGCAGTTGTTACCTGTGCTTAAGTATTTTGTTCCTTCGTTTGTGCTCATGTGGCTTTAGTGGGACCTCACTTTGTGGTGTTTTTACTGTGGTAGAAATGGTGGTTTATGAGTATTTGGGGTAGGGACTTAGGAGCTGCCATCATGAATCCTTGGACTTACTGGTAAACAGTTTTCTCTTTCCTCCACAGATAAAACAGGGAAGTTACCCAAATTCATAAAGTGCTTGAAGCCTCTCTGGTAAAAGCTGCATTTAAGCACAAGATTTTATGGGTACTACATTGTTTGGCTGTCTTATAAAATGCGCTGATACATCCCTGAGTGTCTGCAACACGACATTCGTTGTCTAATGGGCACAAGTTGCCCTAGCCAACACCCATTAGAGATAAGGCTGCCAAAGAGTTTCAGTTTATAAGTTCCTCTTTATCGTGCAGGTAAATTTTAAAAAGCCAACATGACACTTGTGGCGAAAGTGAGAGGCAACCTGCACACACTTCAGTGTGCTTTGGAACGAGTTTTTTTAGCTTTTATGTTCTTTAAACTTGAGAAGAAACTTTGTAGCTATCTCATTCTGTGGATGATACTCTTGATCCCGATTTGTGTATAGTTTCTGCTTCCCTATTTACAGAAGGAAAAAAAAGGGATGACTTCTTGGTACTTCTGAGCTTGACTAGTCCTTCTGGTTGTAAAGCCACTAGAAGTTTAGGGTCTGTAGAAGACAGTTTTGGAGGCAATAAAAAACTCATTTCTTACCTGCTTGAACTGGGCGATGTATAGTTTTGCCAGAGATGCTGATTTGGTTTGTGTGGAGGAAGAATACAGGAAAATAAAATCACACCCCTACCTGACATGTTTGTGTCATGGCAAAGCACCTTAACTACGTGAAGAGAAGAAAGCTTTTCTGTGCTCTGTGTCAGACACCTTAATAATGCCAGGAAAGCCCCTTAGCATTGCTACAGGGCTTTTTTTGGTTATAGCCATGTCAGCAGAGAGCCTGTAGCATACAGATGGCTGAAAGAGTGTCGCAAGTGGTGTTCTATGATACTAAAGCAAAGCTGTGCCTAGATTTTTGCTTTGGCCAGGAGAGAGCAACTGAAGAAAAGTTACTTGCAATTAAAGTTGGCAGTGAATGAGTTCCAAGCAGTTGAGAACCATGGAAGGGGATTGGTATTTAATTTTTACTACTTCTGTTTTCATACAGTCTTAATTTCTTTGTGTTAATTCTAATAATTTAGCCTCACTTCCAAGGTGCTGCCGTGAATGGTCAGGCAGGGGTTTTCTGTAGAGCCTTAGAGGCATACCCTTACAGATTCCCCTTCACGTTCCTTATTTCTCTTTATTCAGTTCTTGGCTGATCCCCTGCTCCTTCCTTGCTTACTGTGGTGGTTAGTAAGCAGGGAGAGAGGGGCTGGAGTGATAGCAGGGGGTTATATGGTCACTGAAGTATGGTGAGGTCTCCTGAGGGTAATTGTAACAGACCGAGCAGCTTGGAAAGACTGAGTATCTGCTTACTGATTTTGGGTCATTGGTTGGTGAAGTCTGAGAGGTGGAATTTGAATAAAGGTGACTATATTGTCCCAACTGCAGTCATCTCAGTGAAGAGATTATTGGGAGATGCACAAGTGCTTAGAAAAGAGAGGTGACATCACTAGATCCAAACTCTCTGGGGGGCTGAACGGGAGGGGATGGGATGGATGGGGAGGAACACAGAGGGAGGTGGGAGGATGTGACCAAGGATAATTGCTCGATACTTTTACTGTAGGCAACCATTTGTTCTGTTATAATTTAGGTAGGTGTTTATGTAATTCTTAATTACCATCTGCCTGGTTTTCTGTTTATGAAGATTTACTTTGCTTTGTTGCAAAATAACTGTCATCTGTGCCAGTGATGCCTGTGCTAGAATATGAAAATGTTTTCTGTTTGGGTTTTTTTCAATGCAGTATGCTCTTGATTTTTGCTATGATGTTTCGCGTGCCGTGTTCTAGAAAACTTCATGCTAGTGAAAGAAAATTGTGGTAGGGCATACATGTGCTTGAGTTTCTCATGGATGTCAGTTTGAGAACTCAAGTTCAAGTTTGGAGGGTTTAATACTTGTATGAGTCTCGCGCAGGAGATAAAAAGCAAGTAATTCTAGATAATTACTTTTGGAGACATCTTCCATGGGCCTGGCTGGTTTAGGCCTTGCCTGACAACCATGAGGAATATAGCCCCTTCTCAGTGCCTGCTATTATATTTTAGGCACTTGAAATAAGAAAAGTGTACAGATAGTTTTCATTCTAGTGCTTCTTGCGTGTATTTTCAGGGAATGGTAGGGTCCTTTTCTTTAATTTTACTTTCTTTGAGTTGTGAAGGGTAGGGGCTTTTGAGCTGTGGCAGCCCTAGACTAGAGGACAGACTTTCAGGATGAAATTGTCATCTTGATCTTTTGGGTTTTATTGCTCATTTCACTTAATAGTGCTGTCTTTCTGTGTGCTGTATTATGCACTAGCTTTATAAGGTCAAGATGTGGCAGTTGAGATCTGTTTTTCACTTGTTCATGCTACAGGTTGCTTCAGCAGTCACAGAGAGTTGGTGATCTGTATTTTGATGTGCATGCTATCTGGATGTACCTGTGCATTCTCACGACTGAGATGCCTTGCTTCGTTTATGTATAAATGGCAAAATGATATGGTTCTGTTTGGATTGAGCAGGACTTGACTTTTTTTGTCTTTTTATCTATCACTGTTATTTTTTTGTAGAATGGTGATAAAATGTAGTAGAGAGGTGTGAGGTGTCTTCTTCTGATACGTCTGGTAGAAAGAGATATTTAGCTTATCTCTATGATGGGATAAGTACAGTAAGGACCTGGCTGAGTTTTGTGAATGCTGTCTAGCAGAGTTGTTATGGTGAAAAATGAAGGTGTGACTTTGAGTCTGGAAAATATAGCATAATTACAGTCCTTCTGAGATAGAAAAGCCTTATCTAATTAGAGGTTTGAAGGTTTTACAGTTAAACCATTTACTTTTTCACTTGCCTGTGCCACATATTGGTGATGTGATGGCAAGTAATAATTCCATACTTCTTTTAGAAACACACGGTCATGTCATTTCAATTCGACTATTCCTATTACTCAACAGAAATGCTGTTACATTTGTACAGGTCCATGAAATCCCATGGACAGGAGGATGGCTGGAGTTTGGTGCAGAATTCAGTGATTCCAGCAACAGTCTTTCCAGCAAATATCATCCAAGGATTGGAGTCTTTACCTTATTTTTAGCTGTCCTGTTTATCTGTCAGTCTTGTAAAAAAGTAGATGCTCTTAAGTAGTGTACACAAAGTGAAGCTGTTGTTGTTTCAAAGTTTATTAAATATTTTTACCTTTTTTATGTTTCTGTTGGTAGCAAATTTGGTGTTTCCTCTTTGCCTTCTATCCCTCCCACCAAAAACCCCAACGCTGTGCCATAGCATGTAATTTCTCAGGTATTTGGCATTTATTTTGTACACTGAGCTCATTTTTATCAGCAATATGTAATTTTTTGTTTGATGCTTACTGGCAGAGGCTTGTAAGTGTGATTTTGGGGAATAAATACTAAGATAAGTCTGCAGCATGGAAAAACGTTGGACTTTAGTGTAAGCAAGTTTATGCTGGTAAATAATTACCTTTTCAGTTCTTGAGAGGAATTCGCTAGTAACTATCTACTTGAGAGGAAAAATATGGAAGCTATAATATAAGAAGTGAAAAACAAAACAAAACCAAAAAAACTCCTCCTCTGCAAGAATCTTTGTTTATTTTGTATTTTACATCTAAGCCAGCAATTTTTGCAGAACACAAGCTCTTATTTACCCAGAGAAGATTACTGGCCTAGATTTCAGAAGGGCTGAGCACCCATATCACATTTTAGAGAGCATGGTAGCTGCAGGGCTCCGAGAGTGTCTCTCAGTGTCAGAGATCTTCCTCTTGGCCACCCTTGCACTTTTCCTAAAAGCTTGTTCCTAAAGACGAGCCTCCTGTTGGGAATGGATAGGAGCTGACGTTGTGTTTATGTTCTGGAGGACTTCCCAACAACCCAGGTTTGCCTGCTCCTTGTTTTGCAAACAAGCAAGGGAGTGAAATGGATGGGACTGGTTCGCCTCAGCATAGCTGCGTGAAACTTCATGGTTCAGCAGTTACTCTGTTAAGGGATGAATGTGTTTCAAGCAGCAGCTCTATGCTGCCAAACTGTGGTTTTGGGGCTCTTTACAGAAGAAGCAGAAAGTCAGAAATAGCTTGAGGAAGAATTACAGAGGTCTGTATGATCCTAGAAATAGGAGACAAAGGTGGGAGAAGGTACATAAGAGAAGAGCAGTAGCAGCCATTCCTATTTGAAGAAACCTGTAAATTAAAGCAACAGAGATTTAAATGTTACAAGACCTTTGCTTACAGAGGTATCGACAGCATTTCATGGGTTAGAGGTCCCTGGCCATTCTCCCCAACTGATAGATTCACCATCTGCTTCAGCAGTGACCTAGGATTTTGCTTCAGAGAAATACTCCTCTGTAGTTTTTCATACCTGCCTTTCAGGTACTGCTGTGGTTTCTGATAAGATGTTCTCAAACTTTGCTCTGAAAAGAGATTTCTGGTCATGTGATGTTAGCTTTCAATGCTCTCCCACCACTAGCTTGCCCTGCACAACTCTGTTGAAAAAGTGGAGGTAGCTGTTGATATTTCCTTTGCTGATAGGCAGGCAACCAGTTTGGTTGATGCTGAATTGCGTGCAATGATGGTTGTCACGGGAGCTCACACAGAGAAGAGGAAGGTCTTGGTGTTACTATATAAATACTGTCCTCGCTATAAATATGTCTAAGAGCTTTTTGTTCAGAATCAGGCCCAGATTCATTCATTATTTTGTTACAAATAAAGCTGGTATGTCCAAATCAGAAAAGCAGTAGATGGAAGGGTACCTGGAAAGTATAATTAAATAATGAAAAAATGGCCTGTGGGGTACCTGCAAAACAGTTGACCTTTTTGCCTTTTTTTTTTTAAGTGCTAGGTTACTGTTCCTGTCAGTAAGTTTCACTGAAGTTGAAAGTTTCCAATATTTTAAAATCACATCATTTTTTTTCAAATATGTACTTAAAATAGCAAAATCCATTTTATTTTACTGTTGAATGATTTAACTGTTAGAGGATTGTGACAAGGTCAGAACTTTACACTTCCCTCAAACACGCTACTGTTGCTGAAAGATTAGGGGAAATCTGTATTTGAGCTTCACCACGAATTTGAAAGCATGGTGATATCATGCAGCTCTTACAAAACAACAGAGAGGACTGTAGTGATCTCAAAATAACAGTTTAAAGTTGGTGTCTGAAAACTGCTGTTGAATTTGAATGGGTAATAGCCAACTGATGGCATTATGCATAATGTAAGCCAATATGATAACATGTTTTAAAAAATACAGATAGCTATTTTTGAACAGGTGCTATTGATATATATTCCCTGGCGGACTGGGGTCTGACGTCTGTGAGGGGTATGTTGATTTTGGGAAATAAGAATATCACTTCAGAAATTTTTATCAGCCTCTTTTTCCTCATGTGCCTTTCATATTTGCAATTTACTGAGTTAAAAGGAAGTAATATTTTTCTTTGGTGGCCTGTTTCAGTCATACTGTATGTTTTGGAGTTAGTAAAACTTTGGCTAAGCCTTGAACATTATTTTTTTTAAAAACCTACTAAAAAGTATATTGTTAAATATATTTTGTTTAATTTGATGTCTTCTCAAAGGAAGAATGGTCTCCATAGCACGGCAGAAATAAAAATTAATTCTTTAGGTTTCCGTTGTGTGTTTTTTGCATTTGTATCTTGAGTGCAGTTCATTAAGGGAACCTGTGAAGTAATGAGTGTGTGGAAGATAACAATGGTATCTTTTTCACAATTGAAAAAAGTTTCTTGTGTTTCTCAAGTCATAGCAGTTTTAAATGTATTCAGATGTTTGTTGGTATAATGTCAGATATCTCCAAAACACCTAAGGTTTGTTGCTGAAATTTGATGTTCAGTGTGCATCAGTATTGGGTTTTTTTGTTGATGTTCAAATCTAATATTGATTAATACACATGTAATTAAAAATCTTGGTTTATAACTTGGTAGGTAATTCAGACACTGGTTAGTGACTTTTGACAGCTCAACCTCAAGATTTTGGCATAGTAAAAAATTGAAGTAATTTCTGAGTCTGAATTTTTTTGTTTGTTTTTGATCTAAAATCAAAAATAAAGTTTAAAATTATGAAAGTTAACTTTTTGCCAAGAACTGGGAAAACTATTACAAAAATTAAGAACACCACTTTTTCTTCAAATGTAGGAACTGATTCCTGTAAGCTTTGCGTTAAAAATGAAGGAGGAGCCTCAAATCATTATGGTCTGGAAGTCAGGATTGAAGTTGCACAGGTTCTGTCTTTGGGGCAGAAAGAAATCTTTCCANCTGGAGAGCATCCTCAGAAGTCAGGCCCTTGGAGAGTAAACAGCCATCTTTCTAGCTCTCAGCTGGGTGTTTTCTTACTAAAATATATAGGCTTTTTTTTTTCTTTTAAAGTACCTCCTCCTTTTCTCTCCAGCCAATTGTGGTGAAATGCTAGGTCTTACAAGGACATTTTTCACCTTAAAACTTTTAAGCAAATATGTCTGGACTTTTAAATGGTTGCGTGATTAGAAGTGAATCATAAATGAATGTGCAATTTCAGAGGTATGCAGGGGAGGCCTAAACGTGTTTAATTTAGCTTAATAATGCTGCAGATAGAGTTGTGTATTTTATAAGGTTGCTCTGCAAAGATATGTTTTATTCTAGGAGTTTTCCTATTGCCTTCTTGACATCTGCATGTTTACAGATTAATAGCCTGACCCAGTGCCCCAGTGGGGAAAGCAGCATGGCTGTGCTTTCACTAGGCATGTCAGTGACAAAGGAAACATATGGAATATTTCATTCCCATCTTTGAAAGTGATGTATGGGGCTGTAAGGGCAGAGGGCTGGGGGCTTCAAACTTCACAGTAGATTGGTAAGCTAGCCATGAGGTTTGCTGTGAGCAATCAAAATGCTCTTGCCGAAGGTGTCATACTTTGCCTGGTGCTGTTTTGTTGTGGCACAAGAACCCCAGTTGCAGAACAATGCTGTTTTGGCTTTGCAGTATTGCAATGTATTGCAGAGACCATGCAGTAAGGTCATTGTGGTTGTGTTCCATTCTTCCCTATATATGATACTATGCAATGCTTTTTCTCAACTATTTGGGCACTGTGGCGGTTGGTATTTGGTGTCCGGCAAATGCAAAAGATGTGAATGTGGATATGGGGGTCCTGCCCATTGCTTCCCCTTTAAGAGCACAAAATGGCACCTGCTGTTCCCTGCTATCCAAACAGGACATGGCCCTGTATTAGCTTGTAAAGTGAGTTTGTTTTTCCTGCACTCACGACTTTGGGGTTGTGGCAGGAAAGCAGGATGGTTTGCTCCTGTTGCAGGAGGTGCAAGTCAGGAAAGGACATTTGGGGAAGCTTGCTGCTCCTTGGCTGTCAGAAGGACTTGCTGCTGTCTAGCTTGAATCCTTTGTTACTAGAATTTGTGTACGGGATATCCTGACTGTCCTTTTTAAAATTTTGTCTCATGTTATTTTAAAAGCAACTATTACTTGAGAAGTTTCCTTGCTGTTTTCTAAATGCCGATCCAGAATAGTAGCAGATGTAGTTGGTTCATCTGGAAAAGTGAAGAGACTGAAACCTGTGGCTTTGGAGTGCAGACCTCTCTCTCTGGTGCAGCAGGTCTTTCTGTCTGGAAACGTGCCTGGTGTTCTTCATGTGGCAGAACTGGTGGATCTGGCCTTCACTCCACTCCTGCACGTAAAAGCTGTGAAGACGTCATCTTTTTCAGGTGCTGTGGTTGGAAGCCCTAGAAATATGGGTTTTTTTAACTAGGGGAAACCTTTCCCAGACTGGGGTACATGCTTGTTGTAGTGCTCTCAGCAGTTCTCTGAGCTGCTCCTGCAAATTAGGAGCTCTTGAACCTGCTGAAAGGAGCCCCACACTCTTTGGAAGATAGATGCCAGACTTACATGTTCTTTAAGGGAATTTTGCAAAGCCACTGCCAGCAGCAATCTACATATTCCTTGTTCATCTCCTTTATTTATGGTTTCACTGAAGTAGCTGCTCTCTTGAGGCATTAAATGCTCACTATGCTGGGTATCCTCATGGGGTCTTGGTGGCCTTCATGGAATTAGCTGGGGAGAGAAAAGGAAATGGTCCTGTGTAAAAAGTCTTACTCTGAGAATATAGTTACTGATGGTTTGGGCCTGCACAGGCTTCTGCCTTTTGGTAATTTTTTAATGCTGTTGGTTTTAACATATGGGTTTAAAAATAAGAATAAAAGTGGATGGGCTAATATTGACTAAACTGTTAATATTTTACAGAACTAGTGTGAGTCTTGCTAAATGTAGAAAATCTATGCCTTTTCCAAGGGCAGATCTGCTGGCTCGGTGTTACTGTGGCTAAGTGTTTACTGGAGGCGTTATATCTCTTCAATATCAGGTCAGTCATTTATTTAGGATTGACTTGCTCTTGCTTGACATTTTTTTTCAAAAATTTGAACTAGTTTGTTTACATGTTGTTTTTCTTTCACCTGCTTACTGCAAAGGCAGGTCTCTAGTTTTCAGACCAAAACCGTACACTATCTCAGTGCTTAAGCAGGGATTTAATTTGTTTTCAGGATAATAAGTAGCAGGATAGTTTATTTCTTCCACAGAATCCTTTGCAGTTTTGCAGCAAGACCGGTTTTTCCTCCTTAAAACTCTTCAACGCTCCTGAGTATTTGCGCCAGTAAAATAAGTCTACATATTCAAAAAAGACTATAATGAAAACAATGATATATCTGAAATCCTGCTTAAAAGTAGGACTGCTTGCACTGTATCGTCGCTTACATAAAATTTTTTTTTCCCTACTTACATCAGTGGGAGAAATTCTGTAACATACATCAGATAAATATGCAAATACCCTGGGTATTTGCCTCACCAAATATATTCCCTATGTCCTTCAGGCAAAGTGCATCACCTGGTCTGAGTTGGTTCAGTGCCATCAAAAATGGAGAACAGTGGAATAATAATGTAAACATAAAAAAATGGTTGTCCCTCATGCCATTTTTCAGTGAATTTGGTGCCCAGTCTGATTTATTTTACTATAAAAAGGTCAAGACTGACATTGTTGGCCACTTTGCGGTGCAAATTTACTTTCCCACCAGTTTGTCCTTTGGCATCTTCAGTGGGAATAGGCAGCTTCTGTTTCATCTCTGGCCTGCAAGTGCCCGTCAGGAGACACACTAGAGGTACTGGGGAAACTGAGGATTCTACGCAGTGTTTATGATATATGTACATTTAAAAAAAACCAAAACACTTCTTTCAAAAGATGATATATTAGTTGCATTGTGCGGTTACAGAGAAAAAGAACGAGAATTATGTAGTGCCTACTGTCACTTATCCCATGTGCTAAGTAAGTTTTAATCGTTGGTGCCTTTCTTAAACTATCAAATTGAAAGAGAACAGATAAGGCACAGTGTGAATCAACAGGCAAAGTGCAGAGGTAGTTTTACCTGTGACCATTTTCAGTATTACAAGTCTTCTGCACCTCTAATTTAAAGAAGGAAAAACCATTGAGTAGTAGCATTCTGCCTTGGGATTTGAGTCCTGCACATATGTTTGTGTTGAAGTAGAAGCCTTATGTGTAATGGTGGTGAGTTCTGTTAAGATCTATTGTACATCAGTGGAAATCTGTTGGAGCATATAGATATTCAGGTTAGCAACTTAATCCGAGGGCTTTGCTAAAAGACTTAAGTGTGAGTTATAAAATTTTAAAGTCTGGTAAAGGAGACAGAAAGGTTCTTGCAGCAGAACAGTGCTAGCAGATGCTTCTTTTGAGGCTGATAGCAGATATCTTAATTCACATCTGCAAAACTATTCGAAAAGCCTTAAGATCTGTCAGTGTTACAGATGTTGCTTATCTCCTTTTGGAGCTCAAACATACAAGCATAGCCTCAAATGGGATTGCTTCCTTAACTTGTCTCTATGTCTTGTCTTTGGTTTAGGTCTCCCTGAAGTGCATAGGGTGTTAGAAATACAGACTATTGCTCAATGTTTGCTTTGTATTTTAAAAGCAGTTAGCACATAGTATAATTTCAGAGAATATATGCAGATCACCCAGGAACTTTCAGCAGATAATCACTGCATTTGCAGTTGAAAACACAAACAGGCCCTATTCTGCTGCCATCTTGTTGGCAGCAGCAATGCACTCCTGATGTCTTGGAAAGTCAGCAGCAGCTTGAAAGGAGGAGATTCTGTTACAGCTTTTCTTCACCAGTTTATCGGTGCAAATGACTTTCATTAAGTTTTCACACAATAGCGCAAGGCTTTTGGGGAAGGACTGGACTGGAAACTCATCACACTTATATGTTGCATGCATTTAGACAAGGTGGTGAATGAAGCACAAGAGGCATCTTAAATATTGAAAATCTTGGTCATATTTTAAGCATTTTTAGCTGTTAAAAAAATAACATCTGTGGAGAGATTAATGAGCAATAAGTAAACTGTGTTGAATCCAGGCTTGTAGAATGCAGTTTAACTGCTTTAAGTTTCAGCACTCATTTAATTACTGGGTTACTGAATGTTTCTCTGCTGTGGGGGAGTGTGTGTTTGTGTGTGTCTGTCTGTCTGTCTGTGTGTGTGTAGGAAAAATGTGAGCATTTATACGAAGAACTGTGAATGACGTTTGGGAATATTGCCTTCATGTTGCCTAAACAATCCCACTTTATATTATCCCTGCCTTAATTTCCTTTCAAGAAGATTGTAGATAGGTCTTGCTATCACTTACACTCAATCATTTCAGTGTTTACTTCCCCATGTGATTTAACATGCACAAGCTTAATTATTCTTTTCTGGCCTAGGGAGAGATTTCCTTCCAATAATTACCTTCACTGCCCTTTACCCTTCTGAACATTTGTTTGGAGGAACATAGTTGCTTGGTAAGCAACTCCAAACAAGGCAGTGCCTGGAGCTGTCTTGGAAACATAAATTATACCTTTTAAATAGCATGTTAAGCTTCAGTTTGCAGAAACTAAACTACTAGATGTACTGAATTAGCAAGCTCTAAACATGTCTCCCTTAACTAAAGGCCCTAAGAGTTTTGCAGGAAAGCATCAGTTTACACTGCACTTCAGTACTGTATTGGGGCAATACAGGTACAAAGGAAAAGACATTCAAGTTATCAAATAACATCCATTAATTCAACCATTTCTTTCTACTAGCAGCTGTTTAGTCATACAGTATTTAAATGTATTTATAAGATGCATGTGATGCAATGCTGCCAGACTGATTGCTCCTGTGGTAGCAAAGAAATACATATTTAATCTTGTGGAAATTTCTCAGGATTATATCCTGCTGTTTGCCTTCCATGTTGTCCTTCGTAATACATAGTAAGGCTGAAAGAAAATACAAATAGTAAAGACCAACAGGAATAAAGTGCATACATTCTTTGCTAAAACCTTTTTTATTTGAATTCAATGGTAGTTAGAAGAGAGAATTTTTTGGAACGGGTGGTACAGAATTAGTTCTAAAAGCTTTTTCTTTTGCAACTTTTATTAATCTATATGCTATACAGAATATGATCTGATACGTCAGAGGGATGGGTTGCTTCACTATACCATGGTTACTATAAATAGTCCTTATATCTAACTATGTTGTGGTAAATATAATGAAAAGTAGCAAAAGGTTCCATTTGTCTTAAACCTTTGAATGTTTAGTGTTCTTATTAAGATGGAGTAATTATTTAACTCTACTGATAATGACACAGTAAGTAAATATTTGTAAAATTGATTTTTTGTGTATGTGAAAAAAATAAACTGTTTTAGCTTGACAAAGCTATATACGTTTTTAAATTAAATTGCCTTCTTCATTATATCCTGATGTTCGTTCAAAAATAGATCACGTTTTGCATGTTTTCTTACCTTTCTTTAAGGTAGTCTCTTAAACCTCTAATCTGATCACCTGTCCCTCAATTAAAATTTAATATAAATCACTGCATCTGCTTTATACTTTTCAGATTTGGTAGTGAATATAAGATATATTGTTATTTATTGTGGAATTTGACACCATAATTGCAGAGGATTACTTCATTTGTTGTATTAAAAATGGTTTGCCAGTTTCAATAAAACCTTTTCACCCTCTCAACTTTCAGCACATTAATTTATTCTTTTTTAATGTTATCTTCATAATTTTGCTGATGATAAATTGGAAAAATTGGTGTGTTAATGGTAGTAAATTATTAAATTGGTAAAGAGGAAAGAGGGTATCTATAGCACTAAGTTGTCTGTATTACGAGCAGGTTTCAAGCTGTGTGGCAAGTTCTACTGGCCCTGGTTTACTGATTCAGTCAAATTCAGTGTCTCAAGGTAGAAGAAACCAGACTTCTTTGAAACAAGCAAGAACAAGACAAACCAGATCTTTTTATTAATGGAGCTTGGGAAGGATATGTTTTGTCCTTGTATCCATTTTAGTTGTCTTAATGTCAATTTACATTGAGCAGTGGCCTTTAGGTAAGAGCTAGAGTGTATTTCCTTGCCTGTAGAATAGCTATGATGATGTAAAAATATGCCCACATGGAGATAGCCAAGGAGACAAGTGTTCATAAGCCAAATTTTTCCTTGGAGTTCATTTGTAAATGCATATTGCTGGGAAGATACACGTGCTATTTCTGTCTGTGAACAAGCTAGAAATACAGGCTGATTACTTGATTGCCTTCTGTGGGTCGCTTGCTTTTCAATCACACATGAATTAGATGTGTTTGTATAAAAATTGATCCTCTGTACATGATTAAACTTGATAAGCCTTAATCTCTATTGGAAGGAGTGTGGACCGGACACTTAATGTGGTAGGTCTTTGTTTTTCATGTGAATACTTCTAATGTTCTGTTTGCGTTAAGCAAGCTGGTTTTTTCTTGACAGTTTAGTGATTAAAATCTACTCAGTTTTAAATAGATGTAGTCATTTAAATCCTGAGAACAAAGTCAAACTGAACAAACCATTCAAGTCAAACCATTTCAAGAAAATTACTAGTAAAAAGTGCTTCTTTGACCTCTTATTTATAATTGCAAGTGATGGCTATCAGTACTTTTTGGCAGAGGGTTTCTGTGAAAGATTTCGTATGCTTGTATACATTTACCTTAAAAATTAGAAAATACGCTAATTTTTTATTGGCTTATATTCTTGGGTCAGCAATAGTAAGTATTATTAATTTTATTCATGTTGGGGCAGAATCCAGAGTCCAGAGCTGTCCTACTAAGTTTGCTTAGCGCAACTATCCAGTTTGGAATGCAATTCCTAACCAACTAAGTCATGCTGGTGAGTGCCTCCGATGTCTGAATAGTTTTGAGGGGTTTGTTTGGTTTCATTTTTTTTCACAAAATCACAGAATTGTTAGGGTTGGAGGGACCTCTGGAGATCATGCAGTCTAAACCCCCTGCCAAGGCAGGGTCAGCTGGAGCAGGTGACACAGGAGCACATCCAGGCGGAGCTTGAATGTCCACAGAGGGAGACTCCACAATTCCATGGGCAGCCTGTTGCAGTGCTCTGCCACCCTCAATTTAAAGAAGTTCTTCCTCGTGTTGCTCCCTCAATGAAACTTCTTGTGTTTTAGTTTATGCCTGTATTTTTTTGTTTGCTTGGTTTGGTTGGGTGTTTTTACTTGGTTTTTTTTGTTTAGTTGGATTTTGTTGTTGTTGTTGTCCTTTTTTGTTGTTGTTCGGTTGGTTTTTTGTTTTTTGTTGGGTTTTTTTTTTAGACACTGAGCCATACAGCTAGTGAAAGGCAAAGCCTTATCCTTGTGTGGACCTTGGGGTGCACAGGATGGGCTGGGTCGTGTTTTGCTTTTTTATATTATATTGCAGTAGCATATTCTCACATTATATTGCAGTTTTATTGGATATTGCAGTATTTTTTAGCAGCTTGATACAAATTTGGATTGTAGCTGATGCATTGGATGCACTTAGGATGACATTTCATGCTTGGTTTTAGAATGTAAATTACTTTTCTTGCTCTTTGCTGCTAGAGGAGGGTCCCTCCTGAACTGCTGTGGTAAATAATCACAGAAATTGTCAATAATGTGACAGAACTTGAGTGCAAATTCCTCCTTGATCAATGTTGAACTATGTTAAGGTCAGTGATACAAGACATTCCGATAAAGGCTTGTGAATAGCCTTTCCGAAAGTATGTGCTTAGAGTTAGGCCTTTAAACCAAGTCATGCAGACATTGCTGTGGTTTTTTCCTCCTTATCTCTTAGTACAGCTACATCATGTTTTCTTGTAGGAGGAGGAAACAGGAACACCATGTAGGACAGATGGTAGTCATGTATTATTTGTTGTGGCCTTAATTCAGTGGTCTAATGACCTCTCTAGAAAGAGATTTTGTAAGTAGGCAGTCTGATCTTTGAAAAGCAAAATCACTGAGTACCATTAGATTGCCATTCCTGAAAGGCAAGTTAGTTCTTTGATTATGTGAACAGAGTTACAAGGGGCTGACTCTTCGGTGTATTTAAAAAAATAAATAAATAAAGGTCTGAGTTGGTTTGTACCAAGTTGCATTTTCATAAAATCATAGAATGGTTTGGGTTGGAAGGGACTGTAAAGATCATCTAATTCCAACCCCCCTGCCATGGGCAGGGACAGCTTCTACTAGACCGGGTTGCTCAGACTCGCATCCAAGCTGGCCTTGAACAAGGCATGTTCCAGGGATGAGGCATCCACAGCTTCTCTGGACAACTTGTTCCAGTGTCTCACCATCCTCACAGTAATGAATGTCTTCCTAATATCGAATGTAAATCTACTGTCTTTCTTTTCTTTTGAAGCCATTCCCCCTTGTTCAGTCACTACATGCTCTTGTAAATAGTCTCTCTCCATTTCTTTCGTAGGCTCCCTTCAGTTACTGGGAGGCTGCGATTAAATCACCCCAAAGCCCTCTCTTTTTCTGGCTGGACAATCCCAGGTTCTGCCTAGATGCAGAGTTTTCTTTATAGCATGTGGTGCTTGTTAGAGTGCCTGCTCGATATGTACGTAGTGCAGGGAGGATTTTAAACCATTGCCTTTTGCTTTCACTCAGATTGGTGTTTGTAATAGAAATGTTTTTGTCTTTTCTTCGTGTTGTGGGGGGTTTCTGTCAATTGCGAAAGGGCTATTCTGGTTTTCGTTCAGGGGAGAAAATGTTTTAGAGATTACCAGAGCCTCAGCCTGTGGTTCTTTGACGTGAAAAATATCCTCTGCTAATGATTTTGGTAGTTTTTGGCTGGACTGGCTGGGCCAGTCTCCCACGGGGAAGCTGCCTGTATTCACAGGATAAGGGCATTTACAAGATAATGGAGTGAGGCAGCAGCACACTGGAGGGCTTGGACCATGGTTGGCCGGATGATTGCTTTGTTAGGTGGTGGTTGTACCTGATGCTCTCGAGCCCTTCACTACATGCACTGGATGCCTCGCAAAATACAGTGACCACATTAGCCTGCTGCTTCGGCTGGTTTGGAGTGGGAAGGGATTAGATGACTAGGTTTCCTCCAGCCAGCCTGTACCTATGAAGATGATACTTCAATGGTGTATTCTTAAAACTGTTTTGTTTCCTATTTGTGGCTTGAATATTGCAAGTTTCTGTTAAACAGAATCTACCTACACTGCTGAAAAGCAGAGGTAATCCTCAAATGTCCTGTTTAATATACAAACATCAGTATTACATCAGTTTGGTCCTAAATAGTGGAATACAGATTACCTGCATTATATTAAATGCAAGCAGTTATTCAATTGTATGAGAGGCCACTTACATAGCAGAGTTTATACTTCAGCCTTCACCAGCTCTATTTTCAGACAATGCCAATGCTTGATGTGCAGTCTGAATGTTACCCGGTCCTTTCTCAGCTGTCTGCTTCAGGATGGCCGGGGATGTTTCATCGACATGCGTGGTTCCACTTGTTTTCGTTTTGAAAGCTGCTGTCTTGTGATGGATTTGAGTGAGCTGTTGCAGATAGGCCAGTTTTATGACTGCCTGTATTTAGCAAGGGATGTACAGCAAAGAGTGAGCATAGTAAGCTTGAACTTCTTGTTATTGATGATAATATTTAAAAGCTAAAATGTAACAGTATTTCAGTTGTGAATACATGGAAATTGTGTGTACTGCTTAATGTGTTTCAGAAATCCCTGTTACTTTTCTTCTTTAAATACAAGAAAACAGGCGTGTAATGCCTCATTGAAAGAAGCCTGTAGGGGTGCTTTGTGAGGGTCTTAATTAAGGGCTTTGAAAGACTAAACAAAAGGAAAAAGAAAATGCTACAGGGTTATTGTTATTCCAGCCCATTGGCTCAGAGAGCTGACCATCTATTGGTGCCTTCTGTCCTTTTGGGAGCTGAATGACACTTTTGTTCATGGTTAACAGAGGTGAAAGAAGCCAATTATTGGCTGTCTTTTCCACAGGGCAGCTGCAGACGGATTTCACTGCAGGCAAATATGGACTCTTCTGCCGCAAGGATGGTTGTGATGACAGTTATTTTTGTGGAATTGTATGAAAGAAAACAGATCTTTTTTTCCCTTCCAGTGACTTGTGTAGATGTTTATTGAAAACTACCGTGAGTATGCTGGCAGGGAATGGGAATGTGTGAGGGACTGGATTCCCCATGCTAACAGTGTACTCAACTTTTTCTGAGTGAGTGAGGTTTTTTGGGTTTCTTTTTCTCCTCTTACTTTTTTTTAGTTTGAAATTGCAGTTGATTTTAACTGTAGGGTTTTTCTAATTGGTGTGCAGTGTGCACATAACTTTCTTATGGCTTGCCAGCTCAGGCTATGCTGGCTCTTTTGTATGCAATAGTGACAAAAGGACAACCTCTGCAGGTTAGTGGGAAGCCCTACAACAGCAAAACGTGTCTGCATGCAATTAAGGACCTCAGGAAGTGTCTCTGTGCCTGAAACTTGTCACCCCTTCTCCCACATCTCTATTGCTTGGTCCAGTACATTATAAAAATCTCTTTCCGAAACTCTTTTATAATTCAAAATGTATTCTTTTCTCTGCAAATTTTCTTTGTTTCAGCTTGTAGTTGTAGTTTAATTGTGTCAAGAGACTCAGTTGACTAAGAACCACTGACTTTTGGGATTCTGGAGAAATCTCTGCCAGTTTGGGGCAAATTTTGAGCAAGGACCCAAGTCTCAGTCAGAGTCGATCCATCTTTGTTACACTAGAAGACTTCTTGTCTTATTAGCTGCTCAGCAGGCCTGTCACTGGTTGAGGTATGCTGCTTGTGGTAGCCCCTTTGCATTTAGGCGTGGTTCATAATAATAGTATTAAACAAAAGGACAAAGGTGATGTTCCTCATCTTATGTGGCTTTCTGCTGCTAGTGAGAGGAGAGTCTGCCCTTTGTCCTCAGACCTTTGGAAGTGGAAGTCCTGAGTAAATTCTTGCTTCATCTCTTGGTGCATAAAGAGAAGTTTTTATGCTTCCATTTGGTTTCTCTTCATCCAGACTGATTATTCTCCTTCATAGATTTTTTTTTTTTTTTTGGAATGGCTTTTTACCTACAGACGGGACTGCTCCTGCCAGATTCTGCTGTATTGCTAACCCACATTGATTGAAGTTAGTCGTGGGTTTAGCATGCTGCCGGCAGCCTTGCCTGAGGCTCCTGAATCCTTAGAGGATGTGACTTTGAGACACTTGTCATCTGTGGGCCGGTGTCAGTCGTAGGGCTGTGCCTCTGCCAAATTCCTGAGAACGAGAGATGTGTGTATGTGTGGGGCTGTGCAGTTTTCTGCGCGATGCCAGCAGCAGTGGCTGTGCACGCAGACACATCGGCAGTGATGAGGGTGGCTGTCTCCTGGGCATGTTGGAGGGATCAGGCAAGCAGCCTGGCTCTCGGAGAAGTAACGAAGAAGAGTTGTGGTTTTTTTCACACGGCAAAAAGCATACATGAATTTTGTTTCCTGAAATGAAATAATTAGCTCTGTGATAAGTCAGATAATAACAATTCCTGGCACTCTGTATGAGAAGAAATAAAATTGGGTTTGAATACTCCCTTGATGTCCCTTGTACAGTCCTGTACTATTGAAGTAGAAGCTGAACCTGTAGCTCTTCTCTTAAGAGTGTCCTTGCACATGTTTTGGGCAGCTTTCATTTTAATTCGTGTCTAAGGTTCACTGGGAGCTAAGGTGGATGCTCAACCCATGTCTTCATATATATCTATAAGGGACTTGGACATCCATCTCAAATGAAAAAAAGAGAAATGAAAAAAAGCTGAAACCATCATAACTCTACAGATCAAGAAGACTGATGAGGATGTTTGAATTCTTGTCGCCAGCTACACTCCTTGTCAATAGGCAGCAACTTCGCCATTTGTTGAACGTACAGTTTCCTGAGGGAAACACAAGGGTTGTTTATGTGTTAGCACACGTGAATTCTGCCACGTGGGAAACTTCAAGCAGACTTTAATCCTTTAAATGCTGTAAAGTAGAAATTATTCCTGTGTTAAAATGCTATGCAATAATTGATGACCAAAAATGTCCAAATCTTCAATTTTACATATTAGCAAAATTGGTTGTGCTTCGTCAGCTAATTTATCTTGAAAATTGCTACATGAAAGCATGTTTGGTTCTAAAAAGGCCCTTCCAGGTGCTGCCATGAAGTCTATTTTGGCACTAAGAAGCTGTACTGTACGCTTTTGGTTTTCCCCCAGTGAATAGATATTTATAGTGCTTTCTACCAGAAATCGTTTTTAGTTACATCCAAGTTACATGTTATATGTAATTGAAAAAATTCTTAAATGCTAAAGCTGTCGTATATAGGTTTGGACTGATTGCTTCATTTAGATTTTGTCATCAAGCTTCATTCTACCAGTGGCTGTGTTCATACACCAAGTTTGTTTTGCCATTTTTTGCTTTTAGCCTTCTAAAAATGTGGGTCTTGCCCAGAGTTTTGAGGCTCTGGTTGCTTTCTAAACATTGGGTGGGACAGACTAGAAGACCAAAATAAACCAGAAGAAAATGAATAAAATTCAAAGTGCGAAGAGTTACTAAAGCTGGCATTTTTATGAAATTGGATTTATGGCTGTTTATGTTCTCTTTTTGCAGCAGAGCAAAAACACACAGTGAAAACACAAGATTTTTATGTGAATATATGTATGCAATGATAGCACTGCTTTTCTATCAGTAAACAGATTTAAGTGCCAAGCTCTGTCTGGACAGCTCATAAACTTGGGTAGCTTTAACCTCCTCCTTCCTTACAGAGATGTAGAAAGATTATTCTCCTTTGAACTCGAGACTTGGGAAGGGAAAACAACCTGTCCAAACCCACGAAATGTGTCTCTGCTGGAGCAAGGCAAGGCAGTGAACCACGCTGCGTCTGTGTCCGGAGTTTTAAGTGAGAGCTTTTGGTGTGAAACATTTGTTGTAGTAAATACAGTGTTGCTAGGTGGAGAGTGATGTGGTGTCGTTGGAGTCCAAAGGGTGAGTGTGGCTCCTGATGGTCCTGTTAAGGCAGTTTAAGTTTTATGGAATTGCCCTTGAAGCTGTTAAATGGAATGAAACGTGCCTTGTAGTTGTTGGTGGTTGTGCATCAGAAACCTGAGACTGGAGCAGCAGCAGGGGGGTGAGATGGGAGCGAGACGGGGGTGGGACGGATGGGACAGGACCCAGATCTCATTAAACTGGTTAGATTACATACTTTGGTGATGTTCCTAGTGTTTCTGTAGTGGTTGTTCAGGGAGGTTTTTGATAAGGGAAAAGTGCTTGAGAACTTTTCTTCAGTAATAAAGAACAAAACTGTTGCTTGGTCATGTGTGAAGTGTTGGTGTCAGGTTTAACAATGTGTTTTAAATTAAAACACAGATATGTATTAAACCTGGGACTGACAACTTCTTAAAGAAAAACCAAAGTTAGAGTTGTTTAAAAATGAGATCGTTAACCTCAGCGATTGATGGTTCGATATGACTCCATGATGGTAAGGACAGTTGATTCAACTGGCAGTGTTGCCCTATTTTAACTTAGTTGCAGGTATAGTGTTAAACTTTATTTACTTAAAAACATAGCAAATACCCTTCCATAAAACTCCTTTAGGGCTTCTGGTGTTGATTTTATTACAGACATGAGCTACATGTGAGACTTTCTCTTAGTGTGAGGTTCCCACTGTCTTCTTCAGTACTTCTCTTTCCTACTCCTGTAGGAGTCTGCTGCTCCATAGTTGTGCTGATATGGCTCTTTCTGAGGCCATATGTGTCTGTTTTGGGACAAATTTAAGAGAGAAGCTCTTTGGACTGAGTCCTTCTCTCCAAAAAGGTTCCAAAAATCCCCTTTCCACCAACAGGAAATGAATACCAATAGACAAAAGAGAAAAAAGAATTAAACGGTTTATTAACAAGCAGAGTGCCCACCCACTAGGCAAGGGAAAACAAAAGATAAATAATTGTTAAGCACTAAACCGTCAGAACCCACTACCCCCCACACACACAGAAACAAAACTTTAAAAAAAACGCGTCCGGAGTGGAGACAGTGCAGGACGAATACACCTTTCCCAACATGTGGTCCAAAAATAGCGCCAGCTTTCCATGCGGAGGGGCAGCAGACCCCCTGCCGCCACGGAGCAGTCCTGTAGCAGAGAAAAATGCCAGTGGCTAGCTGATGTTGACTTTTTTCCCTCCCAAGGCAGTCACAGCAGGCGAAAGCAGCTGTGCTGGAGACTTTTGGTGTGCTTTCTCTCCCTGGCTTTGGCTCCCCGGGGCTTGGGGCTGGGCGGAGCCGCTCCACTCTCCACGATCCCTCTCCTGCCGGTTTTGAAGCAGCAGCCTGTTCAGTTCAGTTCCCAGCAGCTGAAGAAATGCTGCTCCAGCTTCTCCAAGCGAGGGAAAAGGAAAAAACATGTTTTGCCTGGGCCAAAAATCAAATCAGCTGAGCAGAGAAACCACGTGGCTCAGCGCTGCGGGGAAAACCACATTGCAGGGCAGGAGTCCGGCAGAAAATGGCTCTGGTCTACTCTCTCTGCACACGCAGCCATCACGCACCGATTCCAGAACTGGAAGAGTGCGAGCAACCTCCCGGTCCTGCCCCTTGCCAGGATCTTGGCCGGGCTCACATAACTACTGTCTTGGGGGGTTGGGGGAGGGGGTAGAAAGAGAAAAGAATAACAATTTTTGGGCATAAGCAGAGGATCATGGAATAGATTATCATAATAGATCACTCCAGGACACCATACTATGTAGAAGACAGCTAATACCATCTGATTATTAAAAAAAAAAAAAAAAGCCCAAAGCAGAGAAATACACCTCTAGAGTATACTTGGTTGAAGTCTTAAGCGTGTAACCTGTTGCTGCATTCCCTTTGTCCCTATGTGTGGAGACCTATGGCTTAAAAGAAATGGAAATACTTCTGCTTTATTGGCTTTTACAAATAATCTCAAGTATTGCCAGAAATGATGACTGTAATGCATGGTTTTAGATGCATGTGTTTTGAGCTAAGATGATCTTACTTTGTATAAATTATTTAAAAAAACCTCTCAAGTCAGAGTGTAGCTGTGATTTAACCATGCTGAAAGCTTTCCTATCAGGAGTTTGGGTGGTAGCAGAACATGCAAATTGGTTACAGATCAGGGATGTGGATGATCTGAGTTCCCACTTGGTTTTGTCTGTGGACGTCTTCGTGGTCTGATTGGTTATTCACATTTTGTGATGAATACTCATAGGTACAGGCGGAGGGGTATCTTGGTACAGGCTTGCCGTCAGACTGCTTGATTAACGTGCCTGTCACACGGCTTGATTTTTTTGTACTCAGTTCCCTGGAATTACTGTATTCCACAGAGTAAATAATTATGAAACTGTGAATAATACATAGCTTTACTCTCTGTTATAAATAACCTCTAACTGTGTAAATATCCATGTAAAAGAAATACTCCTGCACTGAAAGACATTTTGTTTCCTCCTCCAGTTCCTTTAGCACTGTAATAAGCACTTCCTTTAGCCTGTAATCTGTACCAAAAGTGTGGCTCTTAAAAATTAACTGAAGAGCATGTTAATTTGCACGATATTCCTATTCCGGGATAGGATCGCTTTCATAATAATGCAGTGGAATTTTTTTCTAGGTTAATTCCCCACCATGTGTCAACGTAAGCCATTAACCGTATGTGTGATTGCTTAATGGCTGGCCTGCAGTGACTCAAGTACCAGTTCAAAATAGAGCTTTGCATACAAGTATTGTTCTCTTTAAGATCTTGATGATGGGTTGATTGGCACATGAATAGGGTACATTAGAGCTAGTTACTGTGTCTGAAAGAAAGCTAAAACATCACCTTGGAAGAAAAAAACTCAACAAAACAACAGGTTGATGTGACACGGGAAGGAGGAGGCAGGAGAAACAACTTAGAGATACAGTGAGAGAAAGAGGGGGATGTTACTTCGCTTGGAGGAACCGACTTACCTGAAATTTTGCAGCTTTTCTGTTGCTGCCGGTGAAAATGTTGTAGGTCCTACTTCAGCAAAATGCTAAAAGCTTACTGGAATCTACAGGATTTATATGCTGCTTTTTTTAAAAAAATACATACTGAAAAAGGGCTCCATGTACCACTATTTCCTAACAATTCTGATGATGAAAATCCTCTTTAATAGCCAAGGTCGGTGGATAATCTGAAGTTTGATTGTTTCCATGAAACATCAGGTTAAGTTCTTCATCCCCAAGTGAGCTGACACATACTTTCCAGTTAGTTAGAGCCACAGAAAAGTGGATGACAACGTTTCATGTAAGCTACTTGCATAGCAGTTAGAACATAATTTCTTTCTGTGGCTACCACATGGAGAGAACTTACATATGTAGCAAACAAGAAATAGTCAGAACAATCTCCTGTCCTGTTCTTCTGCTAAAAACCCCAAAAGGGGTAGGGGAAAAAAGGTAATTAATTGGTTTTGGAAAGGACATGGTGGGTAGTAGCTTGGCATAGAACATGGAAGCAGCATTAGTCAACTGGAAGGAGCTCCAGGCTCTGTAGGTGACTTTGGGCAGCTTACTTCACCTACCTCTGCATACCTGTTTTCCTTCCCATGATGTTTGTTTCGTGCATTTAAGCAGCAAACTCTCCTGGGCAAGGAGTGTCTCCAACTGTGTATTTGTACAGTGCCAATCCCGCTGACATGTTGAACAAGGCCCTTAGCTTCTCGTTGCAATACAAACAACAGATGATAAGATGTTGTGCTTATTAGTGAGATAGCATGGGTGCTTAGGAAATGGCAAGTGTGTTTGCTGCGTGGGAATGAAACCTGTGTCTTACTTAGCCAGTCACAGCAGGTATTGACTAAGGCTTTAAGTATTTGGATATTTCCTTTCTTGTAAGAGTGTTTCCTGGAAGAATTGGAAAATGAAGCATGCTCGTAAATGAAAAAAGAGTATTTCTGATAGGTGTTCTGCTACTGCAGAATGGTCTGTGAGTACAGAACAGGTTTTTGTGCTTTTTAAGTTTTGGAGGTCTCTGTGATCATGTCAGAGGCAGTAGAAGTGTGCTTAAGGTTTTTGGGGAGATATGGAATAACAAGGAGAAAAATCAATAGTAATGCAAAAATCGGTTTAAAATCTTCCCTTTTGTCACTAACAGCTTTGCCAATGTAAAAAGAATAGTAGATGAGTATCAGGAGGAGAAAAAATAATTGGAACTAACAAGTAAAGATTGGAGATAAGGGATGGTTAACACTGCAGAGTTCTGTCTGTTGGCATACCCAGTGGACCCTTCCCACTGGGAGATGGGCACTGGTAGTTGTGACCTTGTCAGAAATGGAGAGAATGTAAATTTTAAATAAAATACCAGTCTAACACTGGGACATTGAGGTCCTATTACCATATAAATGTTAGCTAATAGTATAGGTATTATACTATTATACTACTACTGTGCAGTAACAGATGTAGGTAATATATAAAAGGTAAGAAATTAATTTCTCAGTGTGTTATTTAAGCTTTATTTTGAACTCAGACATCATCGTGAACTCAAACACTTTCCAGGTGTAGGTTCCTCTGTAAACATCATCTTTGCCTGATGTTTCTTTTCTTCCTGTTCATGATTTCTCACTGTTGGTGTTGGCATGTCTGTGTGTAATGTATATCCTTGGAATTTAGCTGCACTCACTGGATTCATAGTGCACACAGTCACTGTTCAAAGCAGTAGTTGTGAGGTGGTGCTTCTGGAAGAGAATGGTTTACTTCTTGTCATTGGGAAGATAAAACAAAACTCTGCTACCAAATTTCTTCCTTTTTAATTGAATTGAAATTTTCTTGCTGATCCTCTAGGCTTTCTATGCTTTCATTACATACTGAATACAATTAAGACATGGGACAGTATTAGTGCAAACTTGTTTACTCTGTCCCTTCAGTGGTTTTATCACCATCCTGAAGGAACTGGCTAAATGGGAAAGAAGATTTAAACCAGGGATATAATTCAGTTCCTGCTCTCCCCTGGGACTGGCTGCTGAGGGGTGTGATTTGGATGAAAATTACATTGGTTTTCATCATGTGAACATGTTCCTACAAGGAGTTAGGCACTGAATGTATTTCTTCACTACTGTAGCACTGCAGTAGAACTTAAATTAGTCTGACCTTGAGTTTCTCTGATTTCTTGTCTCTCCCCTGCCCACTTTTGGCTCCAGCGTCTCTGCCTCTCCCTGCTGCCACACCACCACGAGGTTCTCTTGGTTAACAAAGATGTGACCTGGATGAAAATTGAAGTACTGACCATTGCCATACAGCTGCATAATCCCTCCTTTTTTTTTTTTTTTAATAATTGGCGAAGAACTGTTGGTCTCGTATACTAAGAAGAATATATGTTGCTTTATCTTCACCAATGTTAATGTAATCAGGTCATTATCCATTTTATCAATGGTCCAAAATGGCTAATTGTTGCTGAGTATTTTCCAGTGTCATGTTGAGGTGCATTTGCAATATCCTGACTTATTTAATGTAGTTTCTAAAAATATTAACAGCCTCAGCTTTTCCTAGTACTGCTGAAATTGGATCATGGCTACTACCTGGGGAATTTTATATAAGATTAAGACCTATTACCTAATGGTTTTGTACAAGTAGGTAGGAGGGCTTTATTCAAATATAGATAGCTCTGCCTAAGTAATTTTCTAAGTGTTATAATTAAATAACTCAGTGGCAGAGGGCCCAGACATTGAAAAAGACTGAATGGAGCCTACAGTATTACATGCTATTATCTATCAACAAACAGGTTAAGCTTGCTCAGAGGCAGTATTTTATAGGATTTTAAAGGTGCCTTGTTGAAACATGATTTTCTTTCCTTCAACCAACACTCCCCTCTCTTTTTCTCTCTCTCTCCTTCCCTTTCCCCCTTCTTTTCTAAACTTCACACAGTAAAAAAGCCAAAAAGTAGATAGCTATTAATGAAGTGCAAGGAAGCACACGGGTGTATTTTGATTTTTTTTTTTTTTAACAGCCAATCTCAATTTGGTTTTGTTGAGATTTAATTTTGCTTTTCTGTAGCTAGGTATTTAATGGTTTATTTGGTTTAAGACCTTTTTTGCAAAGTGGTGTGGTTTAGGTTATTAGCATGTGTTCAGATGCAGTGCATGAATGTGGTGGGAAGGTGTCTGTGCCCTCAGTTCAGTGCAGATCAAAGTGTTGAGAGATGAGGCTGCAAGCTAGGACAGAAAGCATAACACTGGCACCTCCTGTGAGTTTAGGAGATGTGCCAGCACACCAGAGCTGTGAGGATGGTTTCTTTGCCTAAAGTGTGCACACATTTTGGGGAGATGCACTTAAGAATGGTAGGTGTATTGTCACAAAAAAAAGAAGACTGTTGCAGCTAAATGTCCCTCAGTTCAGAGAGACTGGCGTTGTTTTCCTTTTCAATGCCCATCAGTTATTCTCGGTCATTTGCTTTTATTCTCGGCTTATATCTTGAAGTAGTTTATCTATCATTTTTTTGTCCTTTCTGTCCTACAGGAAGTTTGTACTTCCCATTTTGTGGTCCCTCTTTGTTGTTTCAGCTTTTCTTCTCATGCAAGAATTATCACCCTGTCCTCCCTTTCCATCATGTCTAGTCATCTGTTCTTTCTAGCCAGAATCATCCTCTGGCAATCGCTAAGATGTTTAAGATCAATCTAACAAGAGTCAGTCTCCTTTATGGTAGAGGCAGTACTTTAAAATGAGGGAGAAGGCTACCTGTGCCTGCAGGAGACACTGTGACGTGCTGTGCATTGCATCTAACTCTCTTTTGTGTGATGCCACTGATGCAAACTGTGATTGAAGCCCCTATATAAAGAGGAGAGTTTCTATTTTTAAAATGTGAGAGAATTAGTAAGTTGCCATTCAAGAGAAAAGTATTTCCGCTTCATCTGCCTGGGGAAGTTTGACTTTGGTTAGTGATAAAATCAACAGTCCTTAAAAAAAGGATAAAATCCAAATAACTAAAACCTCACATTAGGAGCTGGAATTCTTGCAGAAGGAGTATAATAAAGTTTAACTGCATTATGTTTCTTAGGTTTCTGAAATCTCCACTGCTGGTTGATTTAAAAGTGATTAAATCTCCTGAATTATTCAAGATGAGATGTGTTGCTGTGTTTTTTTTACTGTGTCCAGCAAAGCTGCTTTCCTCTTCCAAGAAAATGGACACAACAGCTTTAAATGGGGAAAATCCAACTGTTTCATATTCACAAGAACACAGAAATCTCTTTTGAGGCATGTTTTAAACAGAGGGTGGTTCTCATAACTTTTACTATCCTTGCCAGTTAGTATAAGTATTTTTAAAGACTTTGAAGTATTTCTGTGTTAGTTGAAAGCAGGAAACTTTGCTAAACTCAGCTGGAAATGAAGATTCAAGTAGTCCTCAGAATAACCTGAAAGGATCTACTTCAACAGGCTGGAGACAGCAAATGAGTGCTGGAGTACTGTGGCTTGATTTTTCACTTTTTGCCTGTAAAAATTAATCTATAAAAATTAATTACCTGGGATGGTGAAATAATATTTACAGTTACAAGCTACTAATTTTGGTTAGTTTTATTCTTTTCTGTAGTACCTTCTTGGATGAAGGACAAAGCTTGTGACAGAGTGTAGGAAGCTTTATTTATCATTCAAAACTGCAGCCGTGGCAGCAATAGCACTGTTGGAGGGAGTGCAGTTGTATTTATTTTCTGGTGTTACATCTCTCCTACCTGAAATGGCAAAAGGAATTGTATCTATAAGGCTGTGATTCATATTATCCCCTGATATGCAGCCTCTACTTGCTAAAGAGGATACCTTTGGTGGCTCATATTTTCATTTCAATGCCAGCTTCTTGTCCATAATGCCCCCTTCAGTGTTTCCAGGGATGGGACATCTACTACCTGTGCCGAGTTAGCCTGGCTGCTTAGTACAGATAAACCTAGTTAATGGCTGCCTGCTGACAGGTGCGGGTCTACCCTGCCTTCTTCTTTTTCCTGATGAATCTACAGTGTAAAACCATGGCATTACCATCATCTTCTGTCTTAAGTTGTTGCGTCTGTTTTGCACTTTCTGGGGAAAACGTCCCAAATATAAATGTGGGTCTGAATTTAATTTCAAGTCAGAGGTGCAGTTTGCTGGGCTGACAGACCATACTGGGGAGTTCTTGGAAGGACAAGAAACTTAATATAAGCTTTTCAGATACTGACTCTGAACTTCAATGTACCAGTAAAATTTAGGACAAGTGTGTGGAGGTGGTGTTTTGTTTGTTGGGAATTCTGTGTGCATGTGTGTTTGGTAGCAATTGAAAGGTTTACAGGTGTTGTGCTGTTTTTAGGGGACTTGTATCTGGATGTAGTAACTCAATCCATCGTTGGATTGTTTAGCTTAGTCCTGCTGAAAAGGGGCTTTAGGCAACTGCTGACATGATCCTTCTGCTGTGTGATAGCATAATTCCCATGAACGCTACCAGAGGTTGGGAAGGTACTATTCATATTCTTTTTGTTCATTCTTAGAACTTTGGTTTATGTATTAGCACCTTAAAATGAGTTCTGGGCCTGTAGACCTGAGGTCTTTAGTAAAGGTGGAGAAACAGGTGGAGTGTGACAGCTTCTCAGTGGAGATTTCTTGGACATATCCAAGGCTCATACTAATATTAATCTTTATTAAATGGACAGCCTCCTCGATACTGCATAGACTGATCTGTTATTTTTAATTTTAAGAGTAGTAAAATGACAACTTCTAAAGTACAAGCAGTAGAAACTTAGCAAGGACTATTTGTGTTTTAGACTGTGGTTTTGGGGATTATTTGTCATCATTTTGTCATAGTATATTGTGCTGTGCCATTTTTGTTGCAATTCTTCTATTAATTATGTGTTATTAAGAGTATCTTCCCAAATTAACTAAGTAAACTTACAGAGACTAGTTATTAAGTCATTTAGTTTTAGTGATATGGGTGTTCCTAATATTTTTTGTAAATTCTTGCTCATGAACTACTTAATATTTTACTACCAGCATATAGTGCCTATGAACTCATTCTTTGAGGAGATTCTGTAGAGCAAAATGAAAAGAAAACGTATTTTTTATATATATCTCTCAGCAAAGCTGCTTTTACAGAATGTTTTGAATTAAACAAGAATTGTTTTAAAACTTGTATGATGATCATTAAGAAACTTTGAAAGCTGGTGTTTTGATGTTCGCCTAAGTTTGCAAATCAGTGTTATAAAGATTGGCTTATTTACTGAGTAAGAGTTACTATCATGTGTAATGAAGGCAAATACAAAAACTGTAATAATTTCAGCTTTTTAGCAAGGCATCATGATAAGCAGTCCCTGAAGATTCACGATAAAGACAATCACAATTCATATTTGTGTCTGATTTTTTTTACAAACTCAGCTTCATTGAAAATAAATTTCAGTAGCATTTGAGAATACTGATGATGTTTCTCAAATCCTCATTATTGAGGTGATCTGTTTTATGCTTACTTCAGAAGAATATACTTCCCGTGTTAAAACTCTAGAGGCTAACACTTGGAGCTACAGGCAAAAAACATTCTTAGCTAATTTCAGATCCCAGAGAAGGCCAGAATTACTCTGAATTTGGATGTCAGCCATTCTGTATGTCTGCATGGTTTCCATTGACTTTGTTTAGGATTGCATAGGGCAGTTCTGAAATTGGGCATTTATGGCCCTGGAAATTTCAAGACCGTTACTTTCAGATGGATGTGATTTCCTTACCTCAGCTGTCGAAAAGAGCTACCATGTAGTGCAACAAATGTGGTTACAGCCTAAATCTTTGCCAAAGTGATGCATAGGCATTCATAAGCACTTTCTGATGATATGTACTGTTGACTTATTTTTACTACCACCATTTGATATGGTGCATATGACAGCAGGGTTTTAAATCGCCTGGGAAGTCTTTTGAGAGAGTTGTGATTTTCTTGCACAGGTTACTGTTTTTTAAGATTAGGGTCTTCACTCCCTTCTTGCTTTTCTGCCCTGTTCATAAATGCTTCCCAGTTGATAGTGGAAGGAGATTTGCAGTCCTCTGGATAGGAGAGGACAAGCCTGGATGTGTGAAATGTGTGTATTTACGACAATTTGAAAAATGTGTGAGAATGGAAGTTGCAGTCTCCCATGAAGCAGACAGATGACAGTTCAGGTACCTGATACTTTTATTTACTTTCCTGCACAAGAAGAAAAGCGTCCTCCACAGCAACAGCAGCATCACACTGCAGCCAGGCTGCTGCCAAGGCACAGAGCAGCGCTTAGAGCGTGTGAGTTGTAGAGTCTGAGGACGAAGCATCTCCAGTTCAGCTCCTTCTGGGGCTTAGTGAAGGAGTCTTTTGTACCATAGTGGATTTTTTTGGGGCTCTTCTCACAGCTGAGTTTGTTTTGTATGTGCTGAACCTTATTTTGATCTCGCTGCTCTTGCATTATGTTAGTATAATATTAGCAGGATATACTGCTGAGGAGTAACTCTTGGTTTACACTGGGACATAAGGAATGAAGTTTTGGACTACTATTTAATAGACATGTAGTTTAGAGAAACAGTTGTCTCTAGATTTAATGTAAGAGCGCAGTTTTCACGTTGGCGGTGCCCTGCTGCACAGTTGAGGCAGCAGACCAGTTGCCAGTTACTTGTTAATGTCAACATGAATTCACTGACATCAGTTGACATTGTCAACTGCCGTGGAGAAAAGAATTATTTTTCTCTGGTAACTGTCAGGGGGGTTTTACACAGTGAAATCTGTTTTCAGTGTAAATAAGAAAACTTTTTTTAAGAGGTTATCTTAGACATTATGGTCTGGCAATGGGAGGAATAATGTGGGCATTCTGCAAAAAGTGGTTCAATTAGCTGCTTCAACATTTTTGACAGGCTGTATGGTACTGGACATGGCATTTGGTTTGTCACAGCATAAAAGAAGGCACAAATGTCCCGAGACACTGTTTCCTCAGGAGCAGCACCAACCTCTCCACATGTTCCTTGTTCCCCTTAGGGGCCTGACTCAGAACCTTCTGAGGTCAGCACTCAGTCCTGTCTGAGAACCATGGAGAAGATCCTGAATGGGATTGATTTTGCTGCCATAAAATAATTCTTGAAGGATTTGTGCCCTTCCAGGATAGCAGGAAAAGAAATTGATCTTTCTCTGCCTCACCAGAAGCAGTGATAATTCCAGTTCAGGCAGATGGTGGTGGCTATGGATGGGCTAAGAATGTCTGCCCCAGCAGTAGACAGGGGCTGGTACTTTATTCCTAGGTCAAACTTTTTAGGTGTCAAGCCAACATCTGCTGTCCTGTATGCAGTCACCAGCGCTTCGGATCTTCAAACTTCAGGAGGAGCTGCAGTGGTATTTGTTGGCCATCACTGAGATAAAAGGAGTAGTGGGGCTTTGTTTGTTTGCTTTGTACCTGGATTACCTAGGGAGGTGGCACACAGATGCTAGAGAACATGTGGAAGACAGCAAGCAGAGAGGGCTCTACTAACAAGTGTTACTGAATTGCTCACTAACTACACACTAAAAAAAACCAAACCGGTAACCAAGTGGAAAGAACGAACTTGGGTTATGTCATGAATTGTTACGCAGTTAGTTTAATTATTAAACCAAATTGTTTTCATGCTGCTTTTATTCACATTGAGTAATAACTTGCTTTAGGACCGGATTATCTGTGATGGTTGTGTAGGTGTGAACTGAGGTGATGGCACCAAGTTTGCCACTTACTGCTGTTTTGTAAAGAAAAAAGCTGAACAGGTCCGCATACCTATCATGTAAGCACTTGCTGCCGGCCTGTCTCTGCTCATGGACTGAGAATGAAATCTGCTTAAAACTATTACCTCGAGGACTTCTATAGGTTTGTAGAAGGAAAACAAAACAAAACAAAAAAAGACTGTGGTAGAGCTAGGACATGTTTCTGCTATTCTTGCTAGTTGTTCCAGAAGCCTTATTTGCCAGAAGCTGTTTATTAAGTCCTAATGCATGTATTCTTTTTTTTTTTTTAAAGACACTGTGGGATGAAAATTTGCGTGGTGGGTGGTCACAATGTTTTTTTTTTATAATTTTTTTTCATATGCTGTGGTTTTAGAGTAGTCTTAATCATCTGAGTTAAAACTGTGTGCAAGTGTAAGTTGTTGAATATTGGTACTGGGGCTAACAGTACTGTAGAGCCTCTTCTGTGCATATCTTCCCTGTAGTTTCACAGTAATTATTTTTGGTTGGAAAACTTTATTTTGTCAATTTCCCATTTTGTAAGTCTTTGCTGCAACTGGATTCTCGTATTAGAGTGATTTGAAAGTTTAGCATGCAAATTTCTAGAAAGAGACATTACTGTGTGATGCTAGAATATTTCTTTTCTGTTACCACACCATCTGATGAGGCTTTCTTTTTCTTATCCTTTTCATAAGAGTGTAAAAATCCTTTCCTGGTTATTGATAAATCTATCTTTCTTCTTCTCCAGAGATATCAGCATGAATAACATCACTAGACTACCAGATGATGCCTTCAAGAACTTTCCCTACTTGGAAGAGCTGTAAGTATTTTACACATAGTAAAGTTTTGCTACAACATCATACGGCTGTATAAAGTGCAAGGTGGGTGGAGAAACAGTGTTAAGTTGAGCTGCGAACAAAAAAAGCAATTATACTTTAAAAATACAATCCTGTACATGTTTGAAAACCAGGACAGTAAATGCTACTTACAAGGGACTTCTTGCAGTAATTATTTTAATCATGGCTAGAGTGATGACACATACTAATTACAGTGTTATCCAAAGATAACATGAGAATTGTGTAATTACCATTGTTTCTGAAGGAGCTACAGTATAGCTGTTGCATAAGTTCCATAAAATAGATGTTGCTTCATTTACTGAGCAGCTGGATTCCATTGTCCTTGTAGGTTGCAGATGCAATGCTCACAAGACCATCCTGACCTATATTGGAAATTGTGTGATATGGGGCTTCTTCTTCTTCTTAATTTCTCTGGCAGAAATGTTTTTCCTCTTCCCATCTCCATTTTGTCCCACTCTCATTTTAGCTTTCTTTAGTCCTTAATTTGATTGGGTTTCAGAGTCAGTAAACAGGGAGGCAGCTTTGACATTCAATTACTACTTTAGTAAGTACTGTTATGTGACAAGTGCCTTCTGTGTGCCTTATAATTTCCTTATCTGTGAAGAGAGGGTAAAGGTAATGGTTCTACCTTTGCAAGAGAGCTTTGAGAACTTCCAGTACTAAGCAACAGATAAGACAAAACCACCTCAATTTGCTTCGCTTCTCTTATATTTTCGGTGACAAAGTAGGATGTCTTATATAAAAGAGCATTTAAAATACAAAATAAGGCTGTCTCTGTGACTTTGGCAAGACTAGGACTATGAATGCCATGTTGAGAGATTTTTCAATAAAGGCACCTTAGGGAAAGAACAGCTTGTTTCCCCAAAGAGATGACTCTTATGAGGCAGGGAAGTGTTATTCTGACTTTATGAATGAGGAAAAAACCAAAGAATGGAAACCAATTGTAGAGGGCAAAGCCATAAATTAACCCTATAGCAAAACTGCAGATAAAGCCCTGAACCCTTTGACTCTGTTCCAGTGAGGTGCAGTGGCTGTACTGGTTATAGTAGATAACCAAAGATATTGAGAAATTGATAAGAGATGGATTGCTTGCTCCTGAATAAAGACTTAGGTTCCTGAAAGCTTTTCTAGTTTTCTTTGCACCTCAGCCTCACTGGTTGCTCTAATGTGTTCCACCTCTCCTTAGAATTTCAATCTCTCTTATATCCTGGTAATGTAGCAGCTGCAATTACTAATGCTCTTAAATAACTCCGTTTTACCTGGTTCTGAAGTAGTTTGGACTCAGGTCAGTACAATTGTGAAGTGCAGTTGAGCTTATTGACGTCAGATGACTTGTGTGTGATATCTTATTTCATGTGTAACAGGTTCTGGTTTATTCCCTCTGATTTTAGGTATTGCTTAAATTTGCAATATAGTCAGGAATGCTTCATGAAGAAAAATAGGTTTTCAGATGGTGCATTTGTGTAATTGACAGAATTTAAGAAAGGTTCTATGACACGAGTAGTCAGTTGGAAAAAAAAATAAGAGGCCTAGGAAGGCTTGGTTGGCTTCAGAATAGATACTAGCCAACATTCCATTTGTGCTTTATAATATGCGCTGCTGTATGTCTGTATGTTTTGTTAGAGTAGATTTGTAATCCCCCCTCTTTTTTTTTAATTCTTCATAGGCATATTTCACACCAGAAGTCAAAAAACCCAAACAGTTCTGTTTTCTCGACTTAGATGACTGTGAGAGACTTCATTTTTTTCCCCCGATAAGTAATTAAGCAATAAAACCTAACTTGTGGGTGTGCATACTGTGTAACTTCATAAACCCTGGGGTGTGTCAGGAGGTAAAGAGGAAAGGCAGAGCCTTCAGCCATCATCTGTTGTGCTTATTGCCTGAGAGCCATTTGCTGTGTGTACCTCGTTGTCCCTCTAAATTCCAGGTTTTCAGTTTGGAAAAAAAATAGGCTAGCATTAAGGTCAGAATTATGTGTGAACACCCAGAAGCTTTCTTCTGGTATGAACACCCAGAAATCATTCTTAGCATGCTTACCTGATGTGTTAAAGCAACTTCTGGGAAAAAAAACAACCCCAAAACAAAAACTCAAGTCAACTCCAGATTCCCTTGTTTCAGTTCAAGTTGTTCTTAAATGCGAATATTATGAAGTAGATTCAAACAAAAGCAGCTTCCCTCCTTAACAGAAATGACCAGCAGCAGATGTGACACATTTTTGCTTCATTCTGCCTGTTCCTTTTTCTCTATGGGATAGGGTACAAAAATATTTCGGTCTTTATTTTTGTAAGTTTTGAACAGCAACCACTGAACTCTCGTACTTACTACTGTACAACCAAAATTTTTCCTCTCTATGATTTCCAAAGTTTCTTCCTGGCTTTTACTTATAGTTGAACAGATCCAAATTCTGACTGCCAAGGCACTAGCAAAGTTGCTTTCTCAGCATGCAAGCCTGGTGATGAGTCTCCATGCCAAAGAAAAATAATTTAAAGAAAAGACTTAAAGTGGGGTTGGAATCTGTGCTAGAAGTGACTTTTCCATGAGAGGTTCTCCCAAGAATTACATGTGTAAAGCAAATGAAAATCGTACGAGCTAGTGGGAATGCAGTAAGTATCCACACCAGCGTGGAGTCCACTAGGACTCCATCAAGGAGGCAGCCCCAAGACACCTTTGTTTTCATACCCTGCCTTGGTCCTACCATTGTCAAATGCGTTGTGCGATTAGCCCTTGGCAGAGTTTGCTAATTAATATTGCAACATAGTATCACAGCATTTAAGTGAATGTACGTGGAAGTAATTAGATTGTGTTATTTAGGCAACTGAGTTGCACGTATGGAGAGGCTGAGATTAAAAAGTGCAATAGCAGCCACTTAAAAGGGGGGTTGTCGTTTCTTCAATGCATTGAATCATTTGGTAGTCTGGAGAGACTTCAGATCATTTTCCAAATCGTGACATGAACACTAGTGAAAGAAACAGAGGAACAGACTTGGAAAAAAGCTGGCTGCTCAATTCAAAAGTGCCTTCTGTGTCACCAAAAAGGAAGCAAATCGTGTGCTTCAGTTATGCATCCCAGGCTGTTTTCAGGTGTGCTGGGTTGTGCGAGACGCCTGCACCAGACTGACACGTCTGACACAGATGGGAGACCGATGGCTGCTGTGAATGGCAGCTGGGGCCAGGTGGAAGAGGACATCTGAAATGGCACTAAATGGCCATGTTTGGGCAACTGACTTCCAGCAAAGCATCAAATTTGCGGGAATAATCTGACATTTTGTAACTTTGAGATAGTTTCCTATTGGATATTACTTGCAGGTACAAGCAAAGGGATTCCAACTTGTCCATGGGCAGAAACTGTCCGTTGGGTTGAGTGCTCCATGTACCCCTATTCACAGCCTCATCATGCGTGTCACTGCATAGCACACATTGTATGTCTGTAGGATTCTAGCACTATTTATAAATGTTATAAAAATTCTCCATGTCTGTGTAACCGATACCCATCTGGAAGTAATTTGCAAACTATTGAAATGACAATGGTCAGAGCTGGTGAGAAGCAGACCACCAAGGGTTTTGCCTTAGCAGTTAATGATGTGTATTTTTCAGAATATGCTACAGCCCGGAACATGATATGTAAGCTAAAAATCCTTGAAGAACTTGGCCATGGTTTTCTAACCACACCTTAAAGTATTTATAGAAAGCTAGAAGAGGGAAATATAACTAGATAATGCAGTGTTTTTAGAAAGCAGAAACCATTTTCCAGTGTAAATTTTTAACTAGAATATCTAGGCTGTGTTATGTTTTGATGGCCTTTTAAAAGATGGTGGTCCCTTCTAATATTTAAAGTTATCTAAAGTGGTTTGAAGGATTTTACACTCTATTTGTGAATGATCTGCTAGATTAATTTAAAAGGCTCTCTTTCATTGAGGAAGGCAAATCAAAATGATTTTTATTCTTGGGCAGTTTTCCAGTCTAGCTTCAGAAACTTGAACCACTCCAATAAAGTGATGAGTTAGTTACCTTTTAACCTTGTTTTGATTTCCACTCTTAATTAACCCTTTAAAATTTTATCATCTTTTTTGCCCTGCACTCATGGGCAAGGTTTAGATAAGCTTTTAGCTGTCTGGCTGCTGGTCCATGTGAGAGGCAGAGAACTGCAGTGTCTGTCTGTAGGTTACCTGTGACAGAAGGATGTGGTTGTCTGAAGGGGAGCAGTGGTCATTTCCCAACCAGTCCACCTTGGGGCAGAGCCCTGACCTTCTCCAACAAGGGTTAGGGAGAGTGCTCTCCGCTGGTCAGCTGTTGGGTTTCAAAACAATATCACACCCAGTAATACTGCAAGGAAAATTATCCTTCCTGAAAGCACCAAGAGACAGGAGTGCTCAATTAACTTCTAGATGTTTACCAAAATCTGCTGTCAAGGTCTGTTGTGTTTTTGGTTTTTTGCTCATACATGATATGAAATAGTCTCTCTTCTGTGACACTACCTTCAGATACTGTTTTTATATCAGGCAAGGGAAAAACTTTGTTATGGTTCTTATTTAATGTCTGGTTGAAAATAGTTGGGGAAATAAAGTAATAAAAGGAAGACTTAGATCAATTTCAGTTTTCTCTTTTCTGAAACACAGAAAGCTAATCTACTTTTTGAGAGATGAATAAACAGTGAACAAGAGACCACGCATGTGAAACTAATTTTTGCAAGAAAAGAAATATTGCGGCTATTTGCTTGACTATTTAATTATATCCATGTTGATTACAAGTCTTAAAGAGATCTTGCTTAAATATCTCCTCACCTCCCCTTCCCAGCCAGAGTTTCTGATCATGGCTTTTAATTGACAAAGTATATTTTAGGAACATAAGAATTAATTAAAATGCATACTAGCAGTGAAAATGAGGTGGGTTGTTGCCATAAGGTTATAATCAGGAAGTATCTGCAAGGGAAAAGTCTAGAGTTATTTTCTCTCTTGACTGCAGCTGAAGATGACCACCTGGCTGAAATGCCACAGCTGTAGTATCTGTTTCAGTGTGTAATTTAGATGGTGCCCTTCCTTCTAATTTCTGCATCAGCACCAAGTTGTGTTATCGTTGGGCAGGGAGGGGGAATATCATGTCTTTTTTATTACCTGGGTTTTTTGAATAAGACATGTCTTGGAGTTATGCCAAGGCTGGGCTGTTACTTCAGGATGCTGTGTCTTTCCTCACATGGCTGTGGAATACTTGATGGAAAGACTTTTGTTCTCCAGTGGTAGGTCTTTTAAAGCAGTATTTTCAAGGTAGTGTGCAAATGTTGATGAGATGATGCAATTCCTTCCTCTTTCATATATATGAGAAGTCCCAAGGTTTATGGTTAGAAGCTGGAGATGAAGGATTTGTTTTGAGTAGAAGAGGTAAGGATGAGTCTTCATGTCCTGATGCCTTGTGTTAGCTCACATATGGTAACTAAAACTGTGGTTAAACATCCTGTTGTAAAACAGGCTGGCACATTTGGAGACATTACCGCCCCATCTCTGTCCATTCAACCTCACCAGCAAAGTCTGAGGAACAGACTGAGATCTTTCTTCTGCTTTTTTATAAAGGCAGCCAGTATAGGTACCATCTGTTGGTTTTTCAAAAATAGCTGTCTGACACTGGGTTGGAAGCCAGTGAGTGCCCTTCATCGATCTACCAGCTCCGAATATTTGAACAGCTGGAGGAGGCAATTTCCTCACATGCTCCAACTTTAATTCCAAGAGGTAAAGTTTTAATGAAAAAATGCAAGGTATAGGTTTCACGTGTGATAGCAAGTTAAGAGCCTAACAACTTGACCAGCCAGCTCACATTAGAAACGCTTGCTGCCTTGTATGCACCGGAGCTTTAGAAAGTGTGTCAGCGTTTTGTAACTTGCACCTTCAAATTCTAGCCAAGACAAACCTTTAGGCAAAGACTCCCAAGTAGAATTAACCACAGCCGGCTAAGATATTTTTAAACATCACTTACTTGGTCTGCATTAGATGCTAAATGATGTTTAAAAACATGTTGGCCAACCTGTGTTTAATTAGTGTTTTCTTATCTCTGCGAGTCCTAAATCAATTTGATTCTGGATGAGTTTCAATCATGCTGATACAAGAATAAAATTTCTGTAGCTTAGAAGGTTCTTGCTCTGACTGACAGTTGCATGTTTTTTCCTGTTTGTGGGGACAGATGCTAGTAGGCTGAGTAAACTTCATTGTTTTTTAGAAGATGAGGAGCTGTCTTTCTTTCCAGTTTCTGTCTCTACATGTTAATTTCCAAAGTTGGCATGGTTGCATATAAGGATCCTGAGATTGGTTATTCTGCTGCAAGTACTTTTAGAGGACAACGAAACTTTTTCCTTATCTGTCGTTTGAGTTTCAGTGTTCAGTTCACATGCACACTCACAGAAGCTGGCTTAGCTAAATGGCCTGGAGCCTGAACTTTGAGGTGTTACGCTTCAAGACCAGTCTTACGAGCCTGAATTTATTATGTTGCCTGAGTTGCCAGGTTGGGGCTGTCTGAAGGTATAAACCAGATAAGAAACTTCTGGATGCTGAGCAGTAGCTTGAGAAGCTCTCAGGCTGTGTCTCTCCAAGTACGGTTCTCCAAATGGTGCTCGTACCATACAGTCCTCCCCCTCCTTTAGGTTTCAGAAATTGGAATGTGGAACAAAGGATGTATGTCTGTTGGTGATCGGGTAGCCAGTTCCAGGCTGGGGTCTCAAGAGTCATCACATGAGCTCTTCAAAGAAGAAAAAACAAATCCAGTATGTTGAAGCCTTATCCTCTGAGAAAGTAATTGAGGATATTCTGTCATCGTAGTTTCATAGTATGATGCTGTATGTTACCATAAGAAGACATGATGTCATCCTTTTACTTCCTTTCCTCCCCTCCTCTTGGATGTTTGTATTTTTGGGATTTTTTTGTTAGTACAGAGGTACTCTTGCCTAATTAACCTTGGCAGATGTTGTCCTGGCATAGAAGTAGTAACCAGACTCCTCTAAAGTTCTTTTTCCTGCCATTCTTGTATAAAAGTAAAATTCTAGATGAGTCTGTTAAAATATTTGCTTTTATTTCAGCTGGAAGAAATTTAAGTCGACCTAAATCTGAATTAAAGAATTGTACTGAAAATTACTCCCATTTCTCTAAGGTCATTTATTGTGAAGATGTCTGCAGAACCTGGGTCTTGCATTTACCCAATATGTATCTGAAGTGGTTAGAAAACCAAAACCAGAAGTTTAATTGCCAAATATATGTAGACTTAATTCACTTCATCATTTTGCAATGTCACTTGCTAGATGCGTGGTCATTCAAAAGATCCCGTGCCTGGATAGCAATATATGCCAGGACAAGAGACAAGGCTGTATGAACAGACCAAAGCAACTTTGAGGATTTACTATATCAGCAGCAGTTTTTTCACCCTCTCGTGTCTGACCATTAACATATTTCATGATCTTGAAAACCTTCTGACCATCCAAACAGCGCTATCTGCTAAAAGCACAAATTTGTAGTTAATTCAGTTGTTGCATCCCAGTTGATCAAAACCAAGCTCGGTGGCTTTTATCTCTGTGTCTCTGCTGTACAGACTAGGTAAGTGAAATGTATTATTGCCTTAGTGTTTAGATAGCTATCAAGGGAAAGGCCTACCTGTCCTATGGTAAAGCAAAGGAAAGTTACCACAACATAGTGCAAGATGTGCAAAGGCAAGTAGGGAGAAGAGAATGTATTTTATAAAATATATTCTGCATTTTGCTTTGGAGGTGAGAGGAATCAAAATTGCTTTCTGCAACAACTCAGCATTACTGCTGTAGACCAGGTGTTAACCAGTTCTCAAGACGCCATGGTATTGTTGCTTATGTTTATGACATATATATCCATGCTAAAAAATGTATCCAAACTTCTGAAGTTTTTTGCAGCAGAATACTAGTTGGGGTTACAAAGGCTGCTTGCTTCAAGAACTCGTAGTGTTTAATAGTTGTTTTATGTTGTATAATTTCCTTTGGTGCCTTTGTTGCAGCCTGTGGGTTCTACTTTCAGAAGGTCTTGCCCAAATACAGATACTGCTTGAAAATTGAATGATAGAGCATATTTTGCATGGTTGTGAATGCTTGCTTTCTTGAAAATCGATCGTAATTTATTTTCTTGTTAACAAAAAGAAAAATATTCTTTGATAATCCATTAAAAGCATTATCACAGAGGCATATTTTGTCTTGTGGTAGGTGCTGGTGACTCTTGCTGACAATTTAACCATAGAACTTATGAACGAGCTTTAGACTTTTTTAATCAGTCACTTTAGTTTACTTAAGTATTTTAGCTTTTTAGACCAGGAATGCATTTTGAAAACAAGCAATTACCTTAAAGTTCACTATAACTTTGAGAAAGCTGTAAATGCTGGAAAGGGAAGGCTCATGACCAGAAGTGGAATTGGTGCAGTTTCAGTGCTGGTTGTAGTTACAGTCCTCTGTCTTCAGTCATGATGTGTCTTGGCATAAGTACTCACAATTTTATAAATAGTGGTTGAGGTTGTATAATACTAAAACTGCTGCAAGAAAAGGAGGAGACAAATGCATTTTCCTTTAGCAGCAGCAGAATAAAGTATCCATTTAGTTTTGTTAAATTGGTGTGGAGGAATTCTAAGTAATCTGTAGGTTATAGATTGGCTCCCCAGCAGTGCAGCAGGCTGCCGCTGACAAAAGTCCCAAACGGGCTGTTTGCTACTCACAGATAAGCAAAGCGAAGTTAGTCTGGAGACACAGTTTCCATTTACCAGCTCGTCCCCTTCTGCAGGTGTTCATCTTGCATGGGAGCTGTCTGCAGAGGTGTGTGCCCTCACCAGGCAGGGCATCCATCCCTGCACAAGTGATACAGCAAAACCCTGTATTTTCCTGCAAATGACTGTACCTCCCCTGGAGAGCTTAAAACCTTGATTAATAAATTGTAGCACATATATATGCATCATTTGTTAAGAAAAGCAGAATTCTGTTCCAAAGTGAGTGCTCTTCTGGCGTAGATGGAAACTGAAGCTCTTTTCTTAGGTTTGAGAAAACACTTGCTGGGCATCATGGGTGGCATTTTCAAAGATTACTTCTGTTTTGGGAGAACTTGAAGTAAAATTCAAGTTTGTATTTGGGAAGTACAGTGAACCCAGAAAAAGTGGAAGTTAGGGACAGGCATGTAAGGATGGCAGAATGGTTCCATCTAAGACACCAAAAAAAGTAAAGAGATTGTAAAAATACAGATGGGGAAGCATGTCGTGTCCCCTGAAATAAAAGCTGGGAGGGTTGAAGAATTGAGAGACCCTGATAATGGAAAAATATACTGGTGGGATAATTCTACATAGGTATTATAAAACGAGAGTTCTCCTGTATGTTTTCTGAAATACTGTGAGAAAAAAGCTCGTCTGATTGGTCCACAGTTCTCTCCACCCTCCCTCCCTAGTAATTGGTTGTAGTAGTTTCTCCCCGCCTTCTTCCCCTCCCCTAAGCCCCGTGGTGATTGGTTACTGCCCCCCTGAGCGCACGGTTTAAAACCCTGGTATCTTCCTTGTTGGACTCTTTCGCCTCCTGTTCCCTTCATAGCTGCATGGAATAAACTCCCTGGACTGTGGAATACAGTGCGTGAGAGCCTTCCTGCCTCTTTATTTCTGGACTTGTGGCTGGGCGTTCCGGGTGTGAGTATTTCTCCGTGCTAACAACTGCACGAGCGATATCCCTCGTTGGTTAGGTGAATTTTACTCCCAGAACGGCTTCTTCTCAAAGGAGGTTTTGGGAATAAACCACGAAGGGAATTTGCTCAGGAGAAACTCCCCGGTAAAGCCATTAGAAGCAGTGGAATATTTTCCAGTTGGATAGCTAAAAGTAGATGTTGGGTGGGCAGAGGAACAGTGATGGATGTGGAAGGTTCAACCTTGACTAAACCTTGAAAGTGGAGGCTTGGGTCTTACCAGAAAGCAGCTAATGTAGAAGTAAAAATAATGAATCGGGTGTTTTATTATGACATGTCGGGATTGCAGTCTGTGTGACTATTTGAATTTGATCCATTGAGAAAGCAGCCATCAAAGACAAGATAGACAGAAAGTTAGGAGCATCCCAGAATATCACCAAGAGGAAAAAAAACCAAACCAACCCAAAATCCACAGCAAAAACATTTTCTGTATGAACATAAGACCTTCAGATGGACAGAAGGGGATGAAACTCTTTGCTCAAGTATCCTCAGGTTCACTACTGTTTGGGATGCAAGACAAGGAGAGAGGTTCCCAAGAAGTTTATATTGCATTCTGTCATAATAAGACTGATGGTTTTAATTGTTATGGGCAAAAATGTGTCCTTGGGACACGCTCCCTGATTTTTGGAGTGACACCAGTGATTAACTTGGTTAACATGCATCTGGGTTGCCAGACTCACAATTGCAAAAGTTTTAGCTTTCCAAAAGAGAGAAAACAGTATTAGCTGCAGTTTCAGTGCAAGAAGCTAGGTTTCCTGTGTACTCTGGGAGTGAGACACCATGAAAGGTTAATCTTTGGCCACATTGTATCCTGATGTCCTCTACATCTGGAGTGTATTTACTGTGTCGCTTAAAATAATGATTAAACAGTATTGCTCACCTCTGTATGACAGGCTAGCAGAAGTATTTTGTCCTCCATATGTCCTACTCTGTTATCCTGCTATGCTGAAATTGATTTTGTAAATTTTAATTTGTCCAATTTACCATTGAAACACTCAATTTTTATTTTTAAAGTAAAAATAGAAGACTACAACGTTCAATACTAAGCAATTATGGGATTGCTCACTTAGAAGAAAGATTCCTGCTGTGGTCATACATGACAGCTGTCACTCTGCTGCAGAAACCTCCAAGGTTTAACTCAGATGCACTAATTTCAGAGACCTGGAGTCCTTGGCAGAGTCTCCAAACAAGGGGAGTCAGGATTGAGTTAGCAGAAAACCTCGTGGTCAGTGTGATACACATTTGCATACTACTTTAGATGATGCCTGCTGCTGTGTCTCTGTGCCTTGAGAAGTAAGAGATGGCAAATAAAATTTTTTGTGGCCTTATAGCATGGCAGGACACTTTACAATGGTCTGTTTAATTAAGTCTTTACTTTGTGGGTGAATCTGTTTTTGCAGTCTTTTGGAGAAAGAGCTCAAATTAATGGTGATGTACCTTGGCTCAGTAGCAACAGATGGACTTTCAGAACAGGTCTCTGCAACCATTTCCATTCCAAATGAAGGGAAGGATGGGTACTCAGCCTTTGATAGTGTAAATGTAGGGCTGCCTTCAGGTGCTGCTTTGTGGCAGTGTGAAGTTGTCCCACCATAGAGCAGAAATTTCCAGGGCTGCTCCCAAGCAGGCTAGTGAGTCTTTCTGCAAGGAGATGAAGGTTACATCCTTTCTGTTGTGCTAGAGTTTTGGCCTTGGTAAAGCTGTGATTTCCCTTAGCCCATTTACCATGTGCATGAGAGAAACAGGTGCTTTTAAAATATTTGATAATATTTTTAAGACGTGCTGAAAGAAGGTAACATGGAAAACCTGACTGGATGATTTCAGTGACATCTTAATATATAATGGTGTACGTGTGCTATGCTGTATGCTATTAAATTTTCAATTCTCTCTTTAAAATGAACCTGGTTACATAAAGAGAAGTATTTCCATCCTTCCAGCTGCTGCATGCTGCTGCAGAAGGAAGCATGTTGAGAGCAGAGTGTGATATACTGATCTTTTCCTGCTTGAGAGCTGCAGTTGGAACGTCCTCACGAGCAGCTCCCCAAGGCTAGTACGTGAATGATAAATGTATATTTGGCAAACTGATTAGTAAAGCTTTTGCACACTTCCTGGAACACTGCCAGATGGTGGAGAAACAGAAATGTAATTGATTGCAAGGGTTGGTTTTTTCTGCTGATTGGTTGGTTGGTTACAAAAAGGCTGAAAAACAGGAGCTGCCTTGACGTAGGCAGTCCTACTATTTGAAGTCACACAAGTCTTGCTTTGGCTCAGCTGTAATTTGTTTCCAATGCTCTTTAGGTTGTTTTTAGTGACACTCAGGTTGGGGGAGGCTATCCAGCTGTATTTAGTTTAGCTTTTTTAAAGCTAAAGTAATAATCCCCAGCCTCTTTGGGAGAGGGAGCAGTTACAGCAGATGCCTGACAAGCCACACACACACCAGATTAATGGGGAACCTTGGCTGAGCTGCAGCCAGAGCTGCCTGACACATTTACCCAGGCTGCCGCTCCTTAAATTGTGTAATATGTAATCATAGTAGTGTTTGTATGCAAAATGATTTGGTGTTACAGCCTCAGTTAAATTCCATTTGATTTAAGGATTTATATTTTGCTGTTTTAAACACATTTTAACACAAATGTGTTTTGCACATTACTGGCTCTCTGCTGTAGAGACCCAGCATGTTTCATCAGTACTTCTTTCTGTTCACAGTGAACTTCTTACGAAATTGGTAAAAAGAAAGACATGAAATATGGCAAACCTCCCTCCACGTCCTGCCAGATAAAGTTAATAAAGTTGATTTGGACAGCTACTGACAACAAAATGAATTTTAGGGAAATCTTCAGTTGCCATCTGGAAACTTTCATTAATGTTAAAAATTCAAAGTATTTGAAAATTCATGTCCCAGCTCTGAAATTCTGAGGTTGTTTGCAGACAGAGATTTCAAGAATAAGCATACATAGATTCTTTTTCTTCTAGTTTCAGAGCTGTTTAATTATACACAAGCCATGCAGACAAACTTTTCTCAGCAGTCAGCAGATGTGGGGGTTTTTTTAAGCATGCTTGTAATGATGTCAGAGCCATAGCTATGGTAGTTGGGGTGTGTGTGAAAGTACCAGGACTAAAAACCACCGTCTGCTGTAACAAGCAAGAGTAACGCAGTTTTCTAAGAACAAGTAGTATCTTCTACTGTCACCTTCTTGTTCATGTAGGTGTTCTTGTCCTCTTCTCCCTGAGTTTGTAACTCAAACCATCTGCATTTGAGAAATGGATTTGATAAACATAACTAGCATCCTCTCTATCAGGCAGCATTTTATTATGTCATTAATTTTGTTGCAAGCAGATCTGTGTAAGCATTAAATGCTTTGGGTAATCTCTTATGAAGTTAGAGACTAAGATAAAAATGTAATAACATTGCTATGTTCTGGCAAGCTGATGCTTTACATGTTGCTCTTGTTACTTCCTTCATTTGCCTCTTTGAAATAATATTTTCCCTTTAGTCTGTCTGGCTTGCTTCACAGTGCCCTGTAACAGCAGAGGTGGGTTTTGATATTCTGTAACCTTTGTTAAAGCACATTGATTGTTTTTTAATTATTAACACTTGTTGGATTGTAACAGTATTTCCATGGATTATTTCATTGCACAACCTTGTCCAATATTGCTTTTGCTCGGCTTGGATATGAAACCAAGTCTGAAAGCAAATACTTCGGCTGAAATTATTGCATCTTTTGGCAGTTATGGATTACCAGGTGTTTTGCATTATTGTCTTTACCCTTGATAAAATACAACTATTAGCAGCTCAACCAAGGCTGGACCGCACAGGGCCTGCTGGTCAGGGGAGAAGTAAAAAGGTTGAAGAAAAAAAAAAAGCGTGGGGGAAGGGGGAATGAGCTGTTTGGAAGCAGCTGTTTTGACTGCTGTTTCTGCTTTCCTGCTTTGTATTCTGCAGCATCGCCTGTATTTATTGCTTTTAATACCACAGTAATGTTCATAATTTACTTTGTGTTAATGTCTAGCAGTCCAAGTTCGAAACCAGCCACATTTTGAGAGACAATGAATATGGCTGAGAATCCTGTTCCCTTTATCCCTCCCCCAAAAGAGTTTCCTTTCCTGAAAAGTTCCTGGAAATAGCTGATCAAAACCATTAAATATTACCAATATTATGTCTTGGTCATATCAGCAAGTTTCCTGTCAGCTGGCAGCATGAGAGAACATACTACTTGCTTGTGGATATTGTTTCCATATTTGGGATTCTCATAGAGACTTTTGCTGCTTTGCTACAGCATCTAGCTATTTTTAGTTAACTTCATAGTTTCTTTAGAAACTGCTGTATAGATTAAAAATTTATGGGTACCAGAGCATGTGTTTCAGTGGAGCGATGCTGAAAGCTGGAGGATTGTGTTTTTAAATGTATTTTCAAACCTAGTACCTTAAGAAGGTTCTTTATCATTCTAGGGTGTGTTTTTCCTAGCACATTTGCAAAAGAATATCCATGAGGCTGAGTAATGCCTTCTCATTGTTAAAAATGTGCAATGAGTAAAATAACTGTTACAAACTTGGAAGATTGTGAATGTAGCATAATTGAATGCAAAATGCATAATTGCTTGCAAGATTTGATATATCAGTGATTTTCCTTGTTAGATGGTTGTAGAAGTACTGTATTTTGTGACTGAAATTATTATTGCAATTTTTTTCCAGGCGACTGGCTGGCAATGACCTTTCTTTTATCCATCCAAAGGCCTTGTCTGGGTTGAAAGAACTCAAAGTTCTGTAAGTAATTGGGTTTTAGAGCTTCATAGCTAGCTGTATGCTTTCTTAGTGCACAGCCAGACTGTTTACTGGTAGGCTGGAGGAAATTTTTTTGCCCTCTATCCTGCTAAAGTATAACTCTCCTACTTACTTTTTTTTCTTTACAAAGCCTGCTGTATGTGGTTAAGATGATAGTGGTGAACTTGACTGAATTGTAATTATTGCACTTAATTAGAACACTTATTTGTTTCTGAAGTATATCTTGTAGCAGAAGAATCAGAGGAAAAATCCTAAAAAGGGCATGTAAAGCTTTGGTTGTTCTCCACCCCTTCAGTTTACTCTGGCAGGTGCCCTGACATTGTCAGGTAGTGCTAGTACTTAAAGATTTAATACATTGTTTGACCTTTGAATTATTCCCTACTGGTGATAGAAAAAATTGCTGTAGTTTGATGGTTCTCTAAGTGAAAATGGCTTACTATTAAAAAAGCTTTTTTTTTTTTTCTGAGATAAGAATTTTTATGTCAACTCTTTTTCCATAGCTAAGGATAAAAAAAAGCTTTCTGTTGTTTGGGGTTTTAAAAACCTCTATTTGAAAATTGTGGCATTTTTCATGATGTAAATATTTCCAAATGCTAGCAGGCTAATAGGTAGTTAATTAAAGAGATACTTTAAAAAAAGAGTGGATCTTGAGGTTGTAAAGAAAAAAATGTGAACAGACACTATAAGCAGGGTCCAGATTAGGGAACTGCCCATGTGCAGTACTATTTAATATGATATTTTGCAAAGTGTCAAAGCTCTTGAAGGTATATCCATTGCAATACTCAGCCCTGGAGGTGCCTGAAATTCTAGCAGTTCTTGGAAAAATTTGGGACATGTGTCTTAATTAACAGTTAACTTTATTGTGCACTTGAATTTTTACCCCAGTATGCACCAAAACCTAATAAGATTTTATAAGTTTATTTGCATTCTCTTTATAAAAGAACTCATATGACATATGTTGTCTCATAAGAGAATTCTTTAAAAACCCACAACAGTGTGGCTTAATTCAGCTTGAACCAAAGGTGCTTTGTTGTGAGCACACTTTGTAAATTAAATTGTAAATGCATTTTGTATTGATGCGACTTTAGGAAAAATTAGAGGTTTGTGTGTTTTGTAGCATGTATAAAATAATTCCCCAAGAAAACAATAAAATATCATATATTGTAGCAAATTTGTACTAGTTTTAAGTTGTTCAACCTTTTCAGTGAGTTCCCAAGGGAATTTCAGTATATTGTGTCAGAGCTTGTTCTCTGCAAATTAAGAGAATTAATGAGTTCTAAATAAAACTGAAATAAACAGGTTTTTTTGTTTCATTGTTGCCTTTGGGTATCTGATCTTGATAATTCTACATGCTTTTACATACACTAGAAATCTGAGAAAACATAACAGGACTATGGGCTTTTCTGTCACCTCTACCATTGATAATGATGATTGTCAAATTCTGCTTTATTAACCCAGTGGATTTTTACAGAACCCTACAGAACAACCAGCTGAAGACTGTACCTAATGAGGCCATCAGAGGATTAAGCAGTTTGCAGTCCTTGTAAGTTTCCTTACTTCGCTTTTGGTTTTGGATTGTTCTCCAAGTTCCACTTTCAGTCACTCTGTACACCTTTGCTTCATTCTATAGAGTTATGAAGTATAATCATGTATGCGTAATAATGTACCTGGAGCTTCTGATATTTCAATTGTAACTGGAACAAAGTTTCACAAGTAAGATTCATAAGGAATTTTATTTGTCATCTTTGGTGGGGTGACCCATATGCAAACTCTCTCAAAACTCAAACACCAGTACAATATTGCTGTATAAATGCAGTGATGGTGTAGTTAAACTGTCATCCCTCTTGCACATCCTGAGGAGTTTAAGCAATTTTGAAATGTTGTGCAAAAATGAATGATGCCCATGTCTTTTGTATCCAGAGGAGGAAAGAGGTTTCTGGGAAGAAGTATTACTTGAGACATACATAGCATTGGTTTTACAGGAAGGTGTTGAAATCTCACAGACAGTTATGAATACCTCAGCCATTATTGCTAGTTGCACATAAGGTATTTCATATGTGTTTATACTATCTCATGGCTTATTATGTTTTATAAAGCATCTTAATCAGACTGTAATAGTTAGTTACAGCTCTCTAGGTGGTAGATGCATATCACTGTGATGAGGAGGAGGAGGAGGTGGGAAGGGCTTCAAAATTTTTCCTCCTTTCTGCTTACCTCCAGAGAGAGAGAGAGGGGCAGGTAGATTATCTATTCTCTCTGTGCCAAAATTTGGGTTTCTCACCTAAGATCTTTCAGTGTTGCATCAGGTTATGGATTTTTGAGAAAAAAAATTTGTTTTGCAAAATAGATTTGCAGACTATTGTACAAGTGTTGCAAAGGTGCTTTTCTGCATTCCCTAAGCTTGGATCTTGGCCCTACCTCTTGTAGCTGCTTGGGTATTCCTGCCTTTTCTATCTGGGAAGGCACAGTAAACAGTGAATCTAATGTCCGCATTTCACTCTTGTTTTAGCGTGTGTATAGAAGAGAAAATAGCTTGGTCTTGGTGCAAATAGTATGCATTGTAATAAAAGTCCTTCAAATTGCATGATGCAATTAATCCTTTAGTAATTATTTAAAGCAAACCAAAAACTTCTTCCCGGCTTCCAGCATTTCTGTGATGCCAGAAGGAGAAACTGCTTTAGTAAATATGTTTGTCTACAAATCATCCATTTCATTTTCAGTGAACATTCTTTTTTCTCTACATATTTCCAGTAATGTTTGTTCTCTAATTAAAGTTTAAAATATTAAATCTCTATTTGCTGGGGATGATAATTTGATGATAATTTTATGTGCAAAAGGGGAAATTTTTTAAGGGAAAAATAATGAATGTATAAATTAAGGGATCTCTCTCTTTGTTTAATTTCTTTTTTTTTTTTTAGTATTTTTGGAAAGAAGACTATGTTAGAGCCATTTTAAAAAAAGTAAACATTTTAGCTGTTGAAAAAAATAGTGGGATGGTTATGTAATATTGTATAATGTAATCATTATAATCACTTGACCAAAACATTGCTACAATTAAAATATAATAGTAACAATTTAAAGTGTGGTGGGATTTCCCTTTCTAGGAGCTTCCTTCTTCAAGGGCAAATGATAAACTATATCAATTTTAGGATGGTGAAAAAGGAGGAAATTAGGTTAATAAGTAGCAGCAACCTGCTTGTTCTTTTTCTGAGGAAAACCAAATTGAGATTTCCAGATAGCTGTTAGAAAAATGGTAGGCAAATCCACTCTGGAATTCACTGGTATCAGAATCACAGACAATTCTGAGTTGGAGGGATCATTGAATCCAGTTCTCAAGTGAATGGTCCATATAGGGATTGAACCCATGACCTTGGTGTTATTAGCACCATGCTCTAACCAGCTGAGCTAATCTGAAGCTCAGGGAGATTTTATCACGTTTTGGTTTTGTTCCATCCACTGATGTGAGTCAGGCTTTGGTTTGTCCCTCTCTGTTCCTGAGAAGGATATCTGTCTGCATTGCAAGACCACTGTAATTTGTTAGAATGGGCAGGAGTTTGAGAATAAATTGGGTTTTGAGACAAGAGTAGTGAGAAATGGAAAGCATTTTTTCTATGCAATTTGTTTACTTTACCAGAATGCATTTCCGTGATTTTTAACAAATTTCAGGAAAACTTTGTTAACGTTACTCATGCATAATTACACTAATTGTGCATATCCCCTAGTGGTGTAGATAGTACCTTCTGGCAAAGGAATGTAAGAGTGGTCCTCTCAATTTTGTGTCTGAGCATGGAAACATAAGTGTCAGTGTCCTGCTTTATTAATGTATTTTAAAAAAAAGGAAAAAAGTAATTTATTCCCAAACTAATTTATCTCCCAAAGGAATTTTTGTGGATTCAAAACTCCCAGGTTGCTGTGAGCTTCTTTTAAAACAAATAACTCATTGCAGAATATATGCTAGAAAACCTGCTTCTACTCTTTTAATACATAATCTCCATCCCAAACTTGCAAACTTAAACGTTACTGAACTGACCCTCTTTTGGCAGTTTCCCAGTTTGCTCTGAAGTAGGGCTCAGGGGGATTTTTTTCTTGGTGAAGACACAAATTACTTCCTCATAAACCTTTATAGTATATTGATAATTATTTGATTTGAAACTCCTTTACAACTGTTTACTGTCTTAACGTGCTTCAGTTTTTAGCTTCATAGGAAGACAGTTGCCACATTGTTGTATGCGTTAACAAGCTCAGTAAACATACCTGGGTGGAAATAAAGAAGATGGTTATAGGAGCTTCATGATCTCTAGTGTTTATATTACAGCTGGTGAGTAGTCAGCCTGGTTCAGAATACTAAATGACACCTTTTTATTTTCTGTTTGCATTGGACATTTTTCCCAGCTCTGGCCTCCCAAAGAGAGTTAGAATAGAGTTCTTTTTATGGAGGTGAAATTTAGCAAAATAAAGGAGTTTTAGCAAGTGGAAACTGGCTGTGTAGCACTCCAGAAAAGTTTATCTGGCAGGATGTATGCTCACATTGCAAGATGCTGTGATAGGTGGGATTGTGGGACAGCACTACCAAGGGAGAAAACACTGGTTGTCTAGCTTGTGCCCGCCTCTTTTGGCAGAAAAACCTGACAAAGAGCTTCACAAATGTAAACAATAGTCTCAATGCGTTTCGATAACTGCAAAGCGTCAACGGCATGGTTTTGTTATCACAAGGCCATGAAGTGGTATACTGTGTATTCTAGATCTGGAAATGGTGTCAGTAAGGTTTATGGGCAATAAATGGAGTGCAGTATCAGTGGTCATACGGAGAGCCAGATGTAGTACAGCGGTGTGCTGCTCAGCAGCGCGTGCAGAGCTGGGAAGGACTGAGAAGCCATTCAAGAAAGTCACTCCTTTAAATGCCTTGGCATATTTGACTACAATGGTTAATTTTGGTAACACTGTTTATTCTGAGCTTTGACCCAGAATCTAGGGATTTGTCAGATGGGTCTGTAAACTACAGCAATTTTTAAGGTTGCTCCGATTGGCCACAGAAACCCAGTTACATAGGAATTTTAAGTCATAACACAGAATATTCTAGTAACAATTCCCAGTGTGTGACAAATATGGGATTACACTATTTAAACAAACACTTTCACATGCTTTACAACGGAAAACTTTATTCCACTTTAACTAAAAACCCCACAGATTGCCATTGTGCATTTGCCACTCCAAATCCAGGAGTCTTCTGAAAGCCTGTCAATATCTGCTAATGTATTGGCTATGATTTATTATAATTGTAGTTCTGCTGTCCCAGCACATGTGCACACATGTCTACATGCAGGGAATATTAGAACGTTCTGCAGCAACAGTTCAAAGCACTGCAGTTTAGCTGTTCTGCCAGATTCCCCAAACTGTGGGATTTGGGATCATGCCAGTGTGGTACTCAAACCGTGATAGCTCCTGCCTTTCTTGTGTGGGTGTTCATTCACCTGAGCTACAAGGTGTCTTCATGCATGTGGTCAGCCGTTATTTTCTGCAGTATCTGGTGGCAGTTCTGGCTCCTGGAACAGCCTGGTCTGCTAATAGTAGGATCATAACTAGTTTTTCAGTCTGCTTTGCTATATTACGAGGTTGGAGCAGGCTTATGGCAGGATAAGGCAGGAGGCATGAATGTGCTGAACTGGGATGGGATTATATTTTCTGGGAGTCACCTTGGCCCAGGCAGGAAAGACTAGGGTCCTAATGTAGAACTGAAAGGAATGAGAGCAGGATCATGCTTTGCATGGTAAAAATGTATGGTAAAATCATGGGGACAGCGAATGAGTGGCATATATCAGTCAGGAAACATTTAAAATATGTGCTGTAGCACATACCAGCTACAGCGTTGCATTTCTAGCTTTTTCATATTTTAGGAAGGATTCCTTATACAGATCAAATTAGTACCTGTATTTATTAAGAAAGTCAAATCTAGAAACATTCTGCTGGTAAAGAAACTACCCAATTTTAAGCCATAGTTCATGTTGGTGACAATTTTAGTAACGTAAACCATAAACGCAAAATTTGTTGGAAGGGAAGATGCCTGAATTTGGAGAGGACTTTTGATATAGTCTTATATCAAAAAATACACAGTTCTGTTCTAATTCTGCTATTTTCTTCTTGAAGAGTGCCTTATGGCTCCCAATGATAACTTTGTGATTATGGATTATAGAGTTTGGAAGGACAATAGGTATTTTTAAGGACAGTCTTGTCTGGGAGGCTGTGGAAGGTGTTCGTCAACAGCAATGACTATATGAAGTTAAGAAGCTTTAAATGGTTTTATATGTAGTATGCACCTCTAACAGTGGCCAGGTGTTTTTTCAACTAAGCAACTTTTAATGGGTTGTCTTCAGAGGTTTTCTAGTTTCCTGCTTTGCTGTTATTAAGGAGTTAAAGGGGATCAGCCCTCAAATTAAGTCTGTGTTAACATATGGGATTAATCATAATGGGAAGGGAGGAAATTGACATGTTTGCTTTTTAACCTGCAAAACCAATGCAAACTTAAATATGCTGAATATATTTTTCTTCCTTGAATGTTAAGGATGTATAAGCGCTCTTCTGAGCATATCTGATTGTGCTGAAAAATCTTTAAAGATACCACTTTGTATACTTCACAAATTTGCTGAATGATGAGTTGTATTTTTTTATGCCATCTTCATCTTTAGAAGTGAAGTTTCTGGTTTTCTTGAAAGTGAGGTATAGGTGTTTCTTGTGAACTTCAGAAATTTCTGGGATTATTGTAGGGTGGTTTTTTTTAGCTGTCTGGGCTTGCTTAAGGAATTGCTAATGTTTAAATAAAATCAGGGAATTATTTAAAAATTGAATGATCAGAAACTTAAATGAGGTGAAGGTTAAACATCATGTAGGCAAAGATTAGCTGAATCCTCTGCAGGTAATTTGCAGCAAACTGTGACCTCCGGTACCATCTTAAACATTTAGATGGAAGAAACAGATGTGCTGGCACATCAGTACTGGTGATTGAAATAGCTTTGGCATGTATTAGTTTCTGAGGGCTGCTTTAAATTTGTCTTTGAATAAAGCAAATCCTTGAATTGATGTTCTCAACACATAATGCACAGAGAGCCACTGCTTGATACAGTGAGCAAACTCTAAGAGTGTTTTAAAGTACCTCTGTTAACATGGGTTATTGCCTCCCATTGTAGCAGGATTTCCGAGGTAACAGGCTTATCGGTACTCAACTTCAAAACCTAAAAATCTACTCCACTGTTATTTGAGTGATTTCTATGTGGCTTTTGAAGGAGCACTTTAAAGAGCAAAGTTCTTTAACGATTGCCATTGAGCAGAAGTGGTTTAACACAAGAGTTGGGAGTGATTTGCCTTTTATTAACATCAGCAGTAAACTCCTGCTAGTACAAGGCTGTTAATTAGGCTGTTAGTACAAGGCTGTTAAAATTTCCCGGTCGCTGAAGCCTGGAAGACTGCCTGTGGTCACAGATGAGAGCTAGTGAGGCTGGTCCTGGAGGCCTCTCAGGTGTTACCTACGAGGCATGCAGGCTGTAGGGCAGTTGCCCTCAGCAGTGTGTGTACATACGTATGTAAAATTTCATTTATATGTGTGTGTTAGACTTGGAACTTTTATTCATTTGAATTCGGGTACGAGTTCATATTAGTTCTGGTTTCCTTAAAGCCGAGTTAATTCTTTGAAGACCTTCCTATGTTCTTGTTTTAACAATATATCAAATACTGATACAAGAGCTGCTGAATGTATAGGTTTCTATCATCCTCCTGCTCTTTTCTTCTTGCGGAGTTGGTGTTTGTGTGAGGAGAGAACCTGAGAAGTAATAAAAGTGAAGATGACAGGTCCACAAGTGAACTCTAAATTTATAGACTAAAATGTAAAAGGTCTCTCAAAAGCCAATGCCTATACAGAAGGCTGGAATTGGAGTAGCTTCTGAAAGATCAAGGACATAAGTACACGCTGCAAGCTGTAATTTAAAGAATATGCTCTTATCTTTAACAGTGTAATGGAAAAAGACAGTTTTTGTACAAAGTTCAGTCCAAGCAAAGAATATTGCTTGTACTTTGTTAGTTATTGGAGCTAGGGAATACTCCCTTATCCATCTTAAAGAAAATTTGTGGTCCTTCATTGTTAATATTTTGTGAAGGTTGTCAAATACTTTAGGTTTGCGTTTCAGTTGTTTCACTAAGTGCTTCGTTATGTGCATTTCACACTAAATAGAAGCGTTTCAGCTGTGTTTTGTGCATTCAATATCATGTGGATAAGCTTTGATTGTTTGGAAGAGGAAAAAAAATTAACCATGGCATATTAGGCTCTTAGGAGACATGAAGGAACACAAAAAATCGTGGATGAGGCAGAAATGGCCAAATAAGTTAAAAATTTCACTTTCCAAATGTCCCTGCTCAATATCAGTTGTGGGTGGTGGTATTTTCCCCCTCATCTTTCCTGCTGTGGGCAGGAAACTCAACGGATTTGGATGGCTGTGGAGAGTTATCAGTTTAAAGTACAGTTACTTGGGTACTCAATCCATCTGTTCTGGGGGACAGACGTCTTGGTGAAGCAAACTAAGAATTCAGGGTCTGACATCATCTCCATGACCCTCTTTGTTCTCCCTGGCTGAGAGGTCGACTCCCTCCTTGTGTGTGTCCATCCTTCCTTTGGTCACCTCCTTCTTTAAGGATGGGAGAGGAGAAGCAGGATGTGGGGCTTTTTTGTGTGTTTTTGTTTTTCAGAGTCTCCTAGAATAAATGGAATTTAGCAAGGAGTCAGTGGAAGTACAAATGTACTAGACAAATAGACACAATGATTGACACCTGTCTCTTGAGTATGCTGCTTCTCTTAAAAAAACCCATGCCAACCTCTTCCCAAGTTCCCCAAAAAAAACCTCAGGAAAAAAAAAACAAAAAAAGGTGGGAGGAGGGGCAGGGAAAAATTAGAAGACTCGGATATGTTTATTCCATTGGGAAATAATTCTTTTGATCTTCAGGGAGCTGTGTGAATTTAGGAGAGAAGAAAGACAGGTAATTTCTAATTGCTTTTTTTTCTGAAGCAGAGCCTCAGGCTTTTTTCCTATCTCCCCCCGCCTCCTTTTTTTTCCCCTCTTTTATTATCATCAGACTTTAATTTCTCTGAAATGTTCTAGTCTCAGTACAGCCTAAGAGCATTCAAACAGAATATCATACACACCTGTCAGACCATGGGGCAAATGATAAGGGGATGCCAGTATATGAACCATAGGAATTAGCTCTTTGATGTACAGCTTTAGAGCTAATGGCACCTCACTCATCTTAGGAGGGAACTTTGGCTGCAGACAGTTTTGTAAGTTCCCACTTGTATTAGTATATTTGTTGCTTAATTTGCTGTATTTTTTGACTTTTTATTGCATGGCAATTCAGCTGCTGACTTTTTTTCCTAATAATTTGAAATAGGCAAACCACATGCATCACAACAACAAACCTCATTTTAAAGAAGTAGATTAAGTGTGTTAATTTGTGATTAAGTTTGTCTTATGCATTAATTCTTGGTCAGGCTTGTCTTCTCCCTTTGAATTCTGCATGTCCTTTAAGTTTTGGGATCCAGAACTGCTTTCAGTACTGTTTAATCTATTGTGACTGTGCCTGGGGACAAACACAGTAAAGTCACTTGGTCCACACTGCTTGCCCAGAGAGGGACAGGATGAATGGCTGAAGGAAATTACTTCTGAAACTAACCCAGCTAGACTTTAAAGAGCATGTCTGATCATGGCTTTAGAAACCAGAGAATGCTAATGTAATTCCAAACCTGTGCTGATTTGTATCATAATGAGCATCCATGCTAATGGAGGAAGGTATATGTGTTCTGTCTCCCCACACAGTAGCACAATGCACCATGGTTGGTACAGCAGTCATTTTAGAGCAGTTGTGCAAGGTTTCTTTTGTGTTTGCAGCAAAGTCACCATGGTTCAGCTGTATGTTGACTTAGAGAAGATAGCCTTTAGGTTGGAGGACAGTCATATATTGCCTGGTGCTCTCTGCCCTGTGCCTCCTCAGATCCATTACAGTCCATTTTTTAATCTCATGGACTATCACTACTTTATTAAATGTTTTGCTTCTTCCTGGGATGTGGAATAACCTCTGGGTCCTAGACATGCCCCCTCCTGGTTACTGCAAAAATTAGCCCTGTTGTGGCCGGAACCAGGACAGTTACTATAGCTAATTTTGCAATTGGTGCTCATCTGGGGAAAAGGTATGATAGCAAATCTAGTGATGTACAATAGTCAACAGTGCTGATGTGCCATTTTGCATTTTGTTGTGAAGAATGTTAGAAAACATCAGGTGCGAGAGTGCAAGAAATGTCTCAGTTTTAGTTGAGATATTTTATTTGTCGGGATAATTCATAACTCTGACTTTGTTCACGAACAGCTTTTAATGTTATTCTCTAAAGTAGTTGCTTAAGGTGTATAGCAGTACCACAAAAGAAAGCATACAACAGTATACGATGCTATCAACAAGGTAGCTGTAGGGATAATCCATTCAAATGAGTAAATGCCTCTGCAATCTTTGATATGCTGTCAAGCTACCATTTTAGACTTTGTGCAGTGTTAGCAGCTGGGGGGGTTTGTGGGAAGATGCCTTATAGGGTTACCAATTCACATTGGTTAGCTGATTATAAGCATATGAATTTGTTAAAATGTTTTATTTAAAATGTTTGAAAAGTTTATGATGGAACTTTTATGGGCTCTTCGTTTACCTTGAAAGGGTTTTCATGCATCTTTCAATAAACCTTCAAAGTTTGCAGTATTAAATGATTTCAGTGAAACATACATAAGCTTGAAAATTAATGTTCATCAATAGTAGGACTTCAGCTGATATTTTTGTTAATCTGTAGTTTGTGAGTTTATGTGAATTCTTTCTGTTTTAATATAGGCGTTTAGATGCTAACCACATTACTGCCATACCAGAAGAGAGTTTTGAGGGTCTTGTGCAGCTGCGTCACCTTTGGTTGGATGACAACAGTTTGACAGAAGTTCCCATCTATCCGCTCAGCAATCTCCCCTCTCTTCAGGCCTTAACGCTGGCTCTCAACAAAATAACACATATTCCTGACTATGCATTTACAAACCTTTCAAGTCTTGTAGTTCTGTGAGTATTTGTATTTCATAGGTCACTTTGCTTTTCTCCTCAGTTACAGTTGCGGTTAATCCAGGGTGGCATTGAAAATGGTGATTTTGCTATGTTTTAGTTCAGTGGACTAGTAACAGCCTATACTGCCAACATGAGATGATACCATGTATGCTAGAGAACCTGCTGAAGGTTTGCTAAAGACTTTCTCCTAAACAAAACGTTACATGGGCTATGGGTAGTGAGATTTGATTTCTGACATCTCATTATAGTAATGAATATTTCAAAACAATGATTGTCAGAGAAAGCTTTCAGAGAAACTAAAAGAAGAAAAATTTATCTGTTTTATCTGAAACCTGTTTCTTTGTAGTCTTAAAAACCTCCAAGGAATAATATGAGAAATTAGTTTGATTTCTGTGTTTAAGTCATACTTTTATCACATTTCTGGATAGTGAGTAAAGATTTAAAATAGGTTGTCTTGACTGCAGGCAATCTATTCTGTTTGCATATGAGGATGAAGTATTTCTGTCTAGAAGTGAAAGATACTCTTCTGCATAATCCATCCTGTGCCATGTTTTTTTTCTGAACCATTTAACTCTCTTGATTTCATAGAAATATCTGCTAATTTGTTAACTTATATGAAATAATTTTCATATTTTGGTTCTGCTTTTCAGACATCTTCATAATAATAAAATAAAAACTATAGGAAAGCACTGTTTTGATGGATTGGACAACCTTGAAACCTTGTAAGTATGTTTGTTAAAATAATTTGTGTTCAGTGTTTGTCTCATTCTCAGCTTAATCAAGGTAGCCATACTGGTATGATGAAGCTTTTGCAAATCAGGTGTATGTTCACCGTGCAACACGTGCCACTGACACTTGGGTCCAGCTCAGGTTCTGGAACTGAAGGCTGGTATCAGTGCAGTGCTCCACCAAAAACTAATTAACTATGTTGAGAAGCAGGTAAATATTAGCCTGGGTGAAATGTCATGCTGGCTCTAATGTTCCTAGCCCTGGTCTAGCTGGTGTATCTTTGCATAGCACTCCACTGAGTCAGGTGGGTATATAACAAGTGTTTGAGTGGCCGTATGGGTGATAAGGGACAAATATTTGTTTCTCAGATTTCCTGTAGGATTAAACATGTTTAAGATACATTGCCAAAGCTGTTGTGTGACAATAGGAAGTTTCTGAGAGGGCCTCAACAGGCTGTTGCTCCACTGCTCCTTGTCCTCAACCTCCAGAGTGCCTCACTGGCAAGGAATGGCTTTCAGCTGCTTGGGTTACATTCCCCATTTCCCTTCAGCTCACTCAGTGAATGTCTAATAAGCGGCATCTCCCTGAGCAGTGCAATTTTTTATCCTTTGGAGAATGTTAAATAAGTGAAACTAATGAAGGAGGGCATGGGCAAGCCAGTGACAACCTCTGTTAATGTGGGGAGTTTGGATGAGTCCAGAGATGGTGCTTACTCCATCTTGTCATCCTCTTACAACCTCAGTTAAGTAAGGAGGTGCTGAGTAAATAGATACAGCTGGTGTAAGAATCTGAAAATGTTTTTTGCCACTTAAAAGGAATCCCTTTTGCAGAGGTCCTGACATTACTGCTAGAATGGTGACAAGTTAACTGAGAATTCAGCAGATTCCCATCACCGATGCATCATGATTTTTCTCAGTGCTTCTAATCAATATTTATAATAGGTTTTGCTACAAGGTCTGCTGTTACCTAATGGGTTATTTACTGTTTGTTTTATAAAACCCAGACAAAAGTATTCTTAGTAAACTAATAAAGAGTAGTCATTTGTATTGAATTTTTCTTTTTAATCTTTGAAATCATAGTTAATTTCCATGTAAATTCTGTTGAAGAAAAATCTGTGAGCTACTGAAAAATACTGAGCTTTGCTGTAAGGAAATATTATTTGACTTAATAATCCCCTGGGTAGTATTAAATATTTTACCTAAGTTATTAGCTGGTTATAAAGCATGTAAAACATCAGAAGACCAAATCTAAGTTGAAGTTATTCTATGGTCTAGTTCAAGATGTTCTGAGAACTTTTTTCTTTCATTGGACTGTCTTAAAAATTATTTTGACAATTCATGACTACTATTAAAAATTTTATAATGTTCTTGCTTTGTTTCTTCTAGGGATTTAAATTATAATAACATGGTAGAGTTCCCTGAAGCCATAAAAGCACTTCCAAGTCTAAAGGAATTGTGAGTATTACTTATTCTCCCTTTTCACCAGTTTTCTTTCTCCTTTCCATAAATAAAAAAGGGAAAAGAAATTCCTGGATTTAAGAATGCTTGTCTCATTATGCAGCAGCCTAAATCAGATTAAGTTATGCTAAGTGAAGCTATAATTAAAAGAAAATGTAATCATCATCTAGGGAGGGCATGTGTTGAAAATTATTTTGGAGTTACGTAAGCAAGCAATTTATTCGGGAGAACCATTAGCATAGATCTTAATCATGAGATAGTTTTGGCCTCCAGTAGTAGAATTAAGTATTCATTGATCATACATGTTATCCTTGTCCCCTCCTTAAGAGAGGAGTAAGAAAAGTGAAAGTACAGCATCACGTTTGGTCAGAATAATTTCTTTCTAATGAAATATGTTCAGTTCAGCTGATGTGCAGTAGACAGGAATCATGCCTTTAAAGTTATCCCTACAGCCTGACTTAGTCCTTTTGCAGTCCTGGTTTCAGCAGGATTGGGAATTGAGTAGACGTGAAGAAAAGGACTATTGGTTGAATCTGTGGGCAGTATACTTTTAAATGTTGGGTTTTTTCTTTGCTCATATCTTTAGGGGATTTCACAGTAACTACATTTCCATAATTCCTGATGGTGCATTTGCAGGAAACCCCCTTCTAAGAACGATGTAAGTAATTTTCATGCATCTATTTTTAGCCTTTAGCAGATAGTGACTGTAAAAACAACCATTGAAGTATGTTTTTCATTTCCCAGACATTTGTATGATAATCCTTTGTCTTTTGTGGGGAACTCAGCATTTCAGAATCTGTCAGATCTGCATTCCCTGTAAGTACCTTCTTGACAATACAGTACAATAAATGGGTATGAAATGTTGTGGCTAAGAACTCCAATAAATTTTCTGCCTCCCTCTTACATTATAGGGAGTTTGTGCAGTAAGTTTTAATACATATTGTTATTGTTGGGAATATCCAGTTTATTAAGAAGCTCTATTAAATATGTTCTACAACATTTTTTTAAATTTTTTTTTAATTACCTTTCATAAGATACATAACCCCAGGCCAAATGCTCAAATTCTTAGTTAAACAAACTGCAATATGTCTTCAGTGGTTTTTTGAGCAGGGATGTGTACATTGTGAAAATGTTTTGCAGGTTAGGGCATGCATGCTCTTAAAAGATACCAGTTCTGGGGGTGATGAATAAGCAAAATGGAGTGAGACTTTGAACTAAAAAATACACTTTTCTTACATGTATTGATAGCACTCTTTCCAGTTTAATTAATTCCAGTTGTTTGCTCATGGAGGAGTAATTTATTAAGCAAATGAATAGTATAAGAAGCAGTGAAAAAACTATTTTTCACACACTATTCAAGTGTAAAATTTAAACAAAAGCAATAAGAATGTTAAAATGTCTCCTTGGTGTAAATATCTACCTGATAATAAGATTGAATGTGACAATTCAATTTCATAATATTTTACAGCTAATTTTCATGGGGATTTTTTTAGGGTCATTCGGGGTGCCAGCATGGTGCAGTGGTTTCCTAATTTGACAGGAACCATAAATCTGGAGAGCTTGTAAGTATCTTCTGCAGAAATAAATTCTTGGGTTTGCTTCTTGTGAAGTAATTGAAATATAATTAGTGGATCTGGAGAGCAGCTGCATGTATGTTCTCTTCCTGTCAATAAATGTAATGATACAGTTTTCCTCACTTTGATACCTGTGTGACTCTTAATGTTTTTTTTTAGTAGGGGAAGCTGAGAAAAATGTATGAAAGGGCCATTGATACTAACCCCCTCTCACAGAACTGAAAAACAGAAAAATTGTCTTCTTCCAAAAAAACAAACAAAAAAAATTTGGTCAGTGAATCTAGGACCCCAATAGCTAAGACACTATCCTTATTCTGCTTTTATATATCCTTGTTATGCCATCTGCCATAAACAATACAAGCATTTATATATCTGGGTTTGTTGGGTTTTTCTCCCCACAGAACTCTTACAGGAACCAAGATAAATGATATTCCTGTTAATTTATGCCAAGAGCAAAAGGTGCTTCGAACTTTGTAAGTATACATATTGTGTCTCTCTTTTAATGTATCAGAATGTTCTGAAAGAAACTTAAATCTAATTTAAATTTTGACTTGTTCATCCTACTAGTTCTACCAAAGTTGGAACTCTGGTTTCTTCATTGTTCAAATCAAGATTTTCGACAGAGTTGATGTAATGCCTTACATTCCTAAAACAGAGTCCCCGTTATAGGGATATGCTATATTTCTTTCATATGTTACAAGAGATATGTAAGGTGGTGCTGCAGAGACCAGTCTTTGCATCTTCAAAGGTGCACCATTCATTCTTAACACAACAGTAGTCATCTATGTTCAGAGGTTAAGGAAGAGTTTAGTTATAGTGCTTTGACTTCTTGTGTTCAGGAACAGAGGACAGAGCATTAGGAACCAAAGGAAGTGGAGATGAGAATTAGGAAGAAGGTAAAAATACAAAGGCCAGACAGAAAAAGCAGTGAGGATGTGTTAAGATTAGTGCAAAAAACCCCAAACTGGTAACTGAAACCATTAGGAGGATGAGGAGAAACCAGGTTTGCAAAGGATACACGCATAAAAATGTGGAACACTAGCAAATCCTGAAAAGGGGAGGAGAAAAAATATGTTCTGTTTTATAGAAGAAAAACAGGAGAAAGAATGATGAGGTGGACTTTATTTTCAAACGGCCATTTACCTTTCGATTAGAAATTTCAAGTGTGTTTGTTTCTATCTCTTTTTGCTGCATTGTTTCACAGAACATTCTGAGCTTTCCTAGCTTTTCTTAAGCGGGTATGAGCACACTAAATCAAAATTGGCATCAAATTTCTGCATTACATACAATTTATCCAGTTTATTCTAAAAAAGCAGGTTATGAATAAACTTTTTTAGATTACAACTCTCAGAATTCAGGGAGCGTGTACTGTATGTTTTTAGGGTATGCGTATACCCAGATGTCTAGTTCACACTTGTGATTCCCTCTGTGGTTTTCTCTAAATTACCCTTAGTTTTTCAGTAGAGTGGTACCAACAAGATGATTTTTCTGTCAATCTATTTAATAGTTACAAGTGATGAGATGTTTCAAGTGGAAAGGAGTTGAACTAAGCACCTTTCTCCCATTTTCTGTTTTGAAGGGACTTGTCTTATAACAATATAAAGGACCTCCCAAGTTTTAAGGGCTGCCACACCTTGGAAGAAATGTAAGTAGAAATAAGTGTTGTTTATCTTTATAAACTCCTTAGTATGCTAAGTCCACATCCCTAGAGGCTTTTTTGCTCCATGTTTGATCTTAAGTTTCAAAAATTAAGGACAGAGATAATATGACGATCTCATGAGGAGTGTGCTGGACAGAGAATTCAACCACTTGTGTTTTCCTTGATTAGCTAATGTTTAATTGTTCCTGTGGCACAAAAGAAATGAAAGACACACTCCTGCATTTCATAGTAGTATTGCTATGCACATAAATGGAATGGTTAGAATATGCCTAAAGACTGCCTGCAGAATGGACTGGAATTGTTTTAAATCTGTGTGACTCTTCAATGTTCACAGTGTGTTATTTTTAGCTTAAAAGTAATTCAGTCCACACTTAATATTGTCTCTTCTAAATTAAATGAGTTGTGAATTGGGATTGGGCAGAGGTGCCACGAAAGTGCTTCAGGGTTGTGTTAACGTAGCTAATGCAAAATATTTGACACTCTGTCTACAAGGGGAAATGAGAAAAATCTTGTCATTGAGAAGGCTACATCCATGTATTAGCAGACACCAAGCTATCCCTTTGTTTGAAATCAGCTCATAAAGTTCTCTTTCTGCTTCTTCCCATTGTAGTTCCTTACAGCATAATCAAATCCATGAAATTGCAGAGGACACCTTTCAAGGACTGTCCTCCCTTCGTATCCTGTAAGTGCATATTTAGCTGCATGCTCAGTAAAACAAGATCATGTTTTTGATTCCCACGTAAACTGATGTCAGGGTTTGGTCTTACAACTTCAATTGATGGCAAAAGGCCAGCAGCCAGTTTCAGCCCTGTTCTTTCTACTTTCCATTTTATTTTTCTAGCCTATAGAGATATTTTTATATATATGAAGTCTAAAAAATGAGATTTTCTCAGTGGTCTAGTATTTTGTATTATGACTATATTACTTTATTATATAGTATTTACTGGAGAGATTCTATCTGTTTTCCTCAGGAGGAGCAGATCAGTAAACAAAATTATCCTCTGTCCTTACAACTGCAGCTATATGAAGATGATACGAGAAAAATTTAAATTAGCAGGAAAAAAAATCCACTAATTGACAGATATTTTAAGAAGAATGTTGTAAGTCATGGTGGTCCAGCAGAAGCTGGAGCTATTTGAAATCCAACAAAGCAGATGCTCTTCTGCTTGTTCTTTTGTTGTCTTCCCCCATCTCTGCCAACATGTCCTGCTACAGGTGCAGTTGTCACCAAAGTGGTCATCCTGCCACCTACATGCTGGAAATAGGTGGTGCCAGAGCCAGCCTCTGCTTTAGGAGCACAGGTTGTGCTGGTAGTGTCAGAAAGGAAGGTAAAGGGAGCAGGAATGGGAGATGAATTCACATCAGGGATGAGATGAAGCTGGATGGGATACAGCTGCCTTACCAAGGAATTTGGCTGCTATTGCACCTGGCTGAATGGGAAGAGAGGGGATATGTTCTGCTTTTCTGACAAATGCATGATATATTTGTCACCTTAGCTTTTTTTCTCAGTACAGTGGCTGTTACATTTAGTGAAACTGCCAAAACAATCTCCTTTGGCATTCATTGCAGGGACCTCAGTAGAAATCGGATCCATCAGATCCACAAGGGAGCTTTCATCACTGTTGGAGCTCTTCTTAACCTGTAAGTAGGCTGTTCTGTGCAGTCACCTCCTCTCTCTATCATTAAACTGCTGAGATAATAAATATTTTTAGTTTAAAAGTTGTGTGTTCATCACTCGTTTAATATCTGTGAATCAGGAAGGCTCTTGCTAGCTGAACACAGGCAGGGCACACTTCTTTAGAGTGCCTGCTGCACTGACAGGCATTTGGCAGACCACAGCCTCGTTTGAGACTTTTAAAGTCCTTCCCTACTTCAATGAAATGTATGCTAGAGGATCTTCTGACTTATTTTGTGACACTGTCTTAATATTCACATTCCAGAGACCTAAGTTTCAATGAGCTCACTTCAGTTCCAACTGAAGGATTGAGTGGACTGAACCAGCTTAAACTCACAGGCAATTCTGAGTTGAAAGAAGCTTTGGCAGCAAAGAACTTCGCAAAGCTCCGGTACGTTGATAAATAACACCACAGGTTGCTTACGGTACCAAGCAATGTGACAATAAATGAAGCCAGTTTAGACAGTACTCATGACAAATGATCAGGCTCTTTGCTGAGTCCTGTAGTACCTCAATGCTGGCCTATATAAAGGGCACCTGACTGTTATGGTATAGAAGCCATTTGCAGGCAATTTTCTTGGGATCTTTTATATTTTTCCTCCACCACTTTTCAGGCAGATATCATCTGACTTCAGAGTAGTGGTTTGGGTGGATTTCCATTTGTTGCTGAACTGAGCCCATCTTTCACAGAGTGGAAAACAGGAGCAGACATGCCGGTGTCTGCATAATCACTATGCTTTATATATATATATATATATTTATTCTTGGAGGCAAATGATAAGAGTAACAATAATCATTCAAATGGAAACCTGTAATTGATTTTTTGTGGGAGATTAATCAACGGTTAATGATGAACTGTTTTCCATTTTACAAAGATCTTTCTGCACATTAAGAAGAAGCAGTCTGATGTTCCTCCTAAATATCTGCAAGAAGAGAATTCAGGATAGTTAATACTATAGTCTTCAGTGAGAAAAATTAGATTCTGGTCTGCTATTACCTCATCGTTGATGTGAATTTTTTAGAACTCTGTGTGCAGATGTACTTCTTTTCTGGCAGAATAATAGTATGTGCCATTTCTGCCAAACACACAGACACACAAAAAATTTAAAATCTTATTTTGGTATCACAGAAGGAAGAGTGAGAAGGAAAGATGTAACATAAGGTTGTGGTCATGTGGGAATTAACATTCTTACAAAACAGTCACTCTTTAATTAGCTTACTTCATTAGTTTTCAGTTTAATCTGCACAGCAATGCCACAAACACTGATCAGAGTTCTGTTTGTGTATGGAGTAGAAAGAATAGTAGAGTGCTAAACATCATATCATCTTTGTGCTTCTCACAGCAGACAAGACTTGTATACATCACCTGTCCTTTATCTCAGTGCAAGAGTTCATCAGAAATGGTTATACCTGATCCAATCTGAAATAGTTTTTTATTAGCAACTGTGACAAAAGAAGATTCAAGTTTAGCACTGAAGTGTGCTACTTAAATATTTTTAATAGGTGGTAATCTTACCTTAGGTTACAATGTTGAATGGTCTTCCTTGTTCTGCCTGTATTTCAGGTCACTCTCTGTACCATATGCTTATCAGTGCTGTGCGTTTTGGGGTTGTGATTCTTACTTAAACTCTAATGCTGAAGATTCCAGTCACCAAGATCAAGGTGCCTTGATGGATCATGAGAAGGGTAAATGTTTCATTGTACTTAACCAGCAGTATTGTTTTGTACCAGACTAGAATAACAGTTTATGTTGCCTTTGAATAAAGGAATATAAAAAAAATGTAAATCTTTATTGGGATACAAAAGTAGTCTCTGAAAGTGCTTAGCAATAGCTTACAAATCAGCAGTGCCGTGTTCCTTCTAAACATGTGAAAGATATGTTGGACACTGTAAGACTTGCCTGTCTGAAAAAAAAGTAATTTAAAAAAAAATTCACACTGCAAGTATTGCTTCTGTCATGGTTTTATTCTATTTTGATCTTTCTATTCAGACAGGGCTTATCATTCCACTGTCTACTTCAGGCTCCATAGATCTTTCCCCAGCGATCAGAGATGTTGCTTTGTTATAAAGCTTTGTGAGTACCTGGGACAGGCAGTAGTAAGTCAAACTGTTGCAGCAATTTCTGCACTGAGCATTTGACCTTATGTGGCAAATGAGAACAACTTCACTTGTTAAAAGGCTCAGGTATTGGTGAACTACCAGCTACTGAGATTCCATTTCACTTTTATTTTCTTCCTACAACTAACATATTTTTCACTTTTACAGCTGATGCAGATGTTCTAAGGAATGTGAAAAATGAGGAATTGGGACAGACTATTATTCACTGTACACCAGCAACAGGTAAATCTTATAATGTGCTTTAGCCACACTGAACTTCAGGCATGGTGTTATGCAAAGAGCTGAGTGCAGAATTACATCTTTCATTCCTGGCAGTCATTCTGTACACAGAAGATTAAATTCTACAATGCTTTGGGTAAAACTTAATTTGATGTCAGTGTTGTTTTGGATGAGCAATCACAAAGATTTGACTTAGCTTTAGACACACTGCACTTTATTGCAGAACTTTGCTAGGAAAAATACAGAAGTTTCTTTCCATATGCAGAACAATCAAGACTGTAATGCTTATATTTGGAGTCCACACGTTTAATGCACTGCCCCCTAATTCTGCCTTATTTTTGCCAAGGAGATGTCTGTGGAGCAGACTGTATGAATGCTCATTTGTTTCAGTGAGAGTTCAGCCTGTGCTTTAAAAGCTTAACTCAAACTGCTGACATTGGTGGTTTTAATGAAGCTTGGTGTCCTTCCAGGAGGGAAGATAAGGAACACTCAGGTGATCTGTTCCCCAGCCCTGCATTAACTGCGAGCAGAGGGCTGTTACAAGTAGTTGGAGGAGGCAGTAGCATGCTAAACTACTAAAGACACTTGTGCAATAAATAGTCTTATTGGCATACCAGATTTACTCCAAATCATGCTTGAAAAGTCCAGGAGTGTTGAAAGTCTTTGATCTTGCAATGAATATTTCCATTCTAGGCAGCTTTGTTTCTACCCTTCTTCTTCTCTTCCTTGAACTGCAAATTTCTGTACACGGTTCCACTCAGCTCCTAAAGGACTTGCTCTGGTGCCTCCCACTTTCTTGTCTTTGACACAGCCTCTCCAGAGGATTCCTTCCATACATCTTGTACCCCTTTGTCTGCATAAACAAGAACATGTAGATGGTGCTTCCAGTGAAGTTACTTCTGGACGAGTGGGAGTTTTCCAAGTCTTATTTCATTCTCTTCTCCTAACTACTATTCTGTGTTTTAAAAATCTGTTTATCTTTTGAGCTAGCTCTGGCTTAAGTATCCAGAATATCACAAGGTTTTCTTGATCACAGCCAAAAATGCCTCTGTTCAGAAAGTCAAATGTATTATTAATACATTTTCTGAGAGTTAATTTGTTAAAGCTGCTTATTTGCTTTTGGTCTCCTGTTTACAGAATGAGAATTCAGATGGCGTGTTACATGGGTTAAATCTTTAAAGTCTTCAGCTCCTTCTTTTTGTCCGTGCCAGAAGTGCTGTAGTAGGTCTAAAAGAAAGAGCTTACAAGTTCACAATTTGCCTTGTTTTTCACCAGTCCCTCTCATACTAACAAGTTTCTATACCATGCTGTCATCTGGTCATAAGATACTCCACCCACCATGTAAGTTCCAAATCACTGCTCAGCTTGTAGATCCACTTTCCACTTTGCCGAATGGCAGCAATGGACTGCTGAACAGTGGTGCTCAAGTAGCTCAAGTTTGCTGAAAGATCCTTCCAAGCATAAAGTTTTGCCCCCTCTCAGCATGGGTTGGGAGAATCAGTGAGAGAGGAGGGTGACTTTTAACTAAGGATAGCAAGACTTTGGGAGAAAGACAGGAAAGGGTGGTGGGTTTTATTTGTCCAAAGTACAGCTACTAGAAAAATGGCTTCAAATTGATTTGTGGAAGCACAGAATTGACATTTTAAAATTTTATAAGTAGGAAGTTGTTTTTATTTTTTAAGTAGATCACCTTAGCAGGTATTGTTGTGTCGTGTGAATGTATTGTAAAATTAATTATTTTGTCATTGATATTTTACTTGGGAATACCTGCTAAAAAGGGATTTTACTCCTGATTTTCTGATAATCCAGTGGGCACCATTATTTCATGCCCATAAGTGAAGCTTGATCATTTAAACAAACAAAAAGATTTTTTTTACTTGTCAGTTCATTAATTTCTGGAAGTTGCTTTAGGCCTTTGGGAGATTTTTGCACTGACATTTAATCATTCTTGGCAGTTCTGTTCCTGCCTGTGTTAGGGATGGGTTGTCCTTACCTTTCCCCTGCCTAAAGGAAAGGCATGTCCTGCACAGAGCCAGGGTCACAGGCTGAATCTGGCTCAGAAGCTCCAGCCTTTGCAGTTTGGCATTTTTCTTCAGCACCCCAAGTGGTCCCCAACTGCAGGAAGAGATCCTGAGCTATTGTGCTTCGGACAATTAGCAGTGCCTAGTGGGGATATAGAAGAGGTTAAATTCTTCTAATTGTTACTTAAAAACAGTAGGATTTCCCTATGGAATAAATAGCAATTAGGAGGATTAGAAGGGTAAACAATAGTAGTGACCTTTTTTCCTTGTCTTGCCTCCTGTTATTTTGTTGTTGGACTTTTTTATTATTTAAGCTGTTTTAAGTGGCAAAAGAAGAAGAAAAAAAACAATTTTCTCATATTACTTTTCAAGCTTGCAGTGCCTTTCAGTGACAAGGCTGGGGGACAGGGCTTGTGGTAAATTCCTGTCCCTATTAAAGCTGATTAAATTGAATTCGTCAGCTGTTCTACAGATGTTTCCTTGTGACCAAAAGTTACTCCAGAAGGCATGTTTGTGAATAATTTTTTGAGAGAACATGTTCCTTCTAAAAAATTCTTTTCCCTTACAAGGCGATTATGAACATCTGATTTTATATTTTTTGCCAACCTTTTTAATGAAGTATGAAATCGACATAAAATAAAAAAGTATTTAGGTGGCACTAATAAAAGCTATTTTGAGTAGCTAAAAGGTAATTAAGTTTGTGTAGCTAGCTTGTTTATACAAAATGTTCTCAAGTGACCATTCACTGCAGTAATTATTATTTCAGGCATAATTAATTAGTAAATAGCTTTAGCAGAATAGTTTACTTTCAACTGACCTATTTAGCAGTTTAGCTGTGTACTCTATTCATGAATTAATGAGGAATGCTCTTTTAAGACCTTTTCAAAATCTTGCTTATTAAGGCAGAATTTTTTCCTAAATTGGTTGTCCTTCTGTTTGTTTTTTGTTTTCTTCTAGGTGCTTTTAAGCCTTGTGAATATTTATTGGGCAGCTGGATGATTCGGCTTACTGTCTGGTTTATTTTTTTGGTTGCTTTGTTCTTCAACTTGCTTGTTATGTTAACAATATTTGCGTCCTGTACTACATTGCCATCTTCCAAACTGTTTATAAGCCTGATTTCTGTCTCTAACTTATTTATGGGAGTCTATACTGGTATTTTAACTTTCTTGGATGCTGTCTCTTGGGGAAGATTTGCTGAATTTGGCATATGGTGGGAGACTGGCAGTGGTTGCAGAATTGCTGGGTTTCTTGCAGTCTTTTCGTCAGAAAGTGCCATTTTTTTCCTGATGTTGGCAGCTGTTGAACGGAGCTTCTCTGCAAAGGAGTTCATTAAAAAGGGGAAAAGCAGTCACCAAAAACAATTTCAGATTGCAGCATTTTTTGCTTTTCTGTGTGCTCTGGTAGCGGGATGCTTACCACTTTTTTATAAAGCAGAGTACTCGGCATCACCCCTTTGCTTGCCCTTCCCCACTGGAGAAACACCTTTGTTAGGTTTCACAGTAACTTTAGTGCTCCTGAATTCATTAGCATTTTTGCTAATGGCTGTTATCTACACTAAACTCTATTGCAACTTGGAAAAAGAGGATCTCTCCGAAAACTCCCAGTCCAGCACGATTAAGCATGTTGCTTGGCTAATCTTCACGAACTGCATCTTTTTCTGCCCTGTTGCGTTTTTCTCATTTGCACCGTTGATCACTGCGATTTCTATCAGCCCTGAAATCATGAAGTCTGTTACTTTGATATTTTTCCCATTGCCTGCTTGCCTGAATCCAGTCCTATACGTATTCTTCAACCCAAAGTTCAAGGAAGACTGGAAGTTGCTCAGGCGTCATCTGACCAGGAAGAATGGAGCAGTACAAATTGCTGTCAATGCTCAAGGGGGCTGCGTGACGCAGGATTTTTACTACGACTGTGGCGTTTACACCCACTTGCAGGGTAATATTGCTCTGTGTGAATGTTGCGAATCGCTCCTTTTATCCAAGCCCATGCCCTGTAAACACTTAGTAAAATCCCACAGCTGCCCTGCGCTGGCAGTGGTGCCTTGCCAAAAGTCAGATGGCTACTGGTCAGACTGTGGCACCCAGTCAGCTCACTCTGACTATGCGGATGAGGATGACTCCTTTGTGTCGGACAGCTCAGACCAAGTGCAGGCCTGTGGCCGTGCATGTTTCTACCAAAGCCGAGGGTTCCCTTTGGTTCGTTATGCCTACAACATACCAAGAATTAAAGACTGAAAAGGCTTTCTGCCATCAGCTGTTCCAATAAAGAGGTATACAACTGTTGTCTGTTTTGACTTTTCAAGCAGAAAGCACTTTTGTAATCATTGTTTAGTGTCATTTGTAAAGAAGGGAAGTGGGCAGTAACTTCTTGAGCCATACATTTTAAAAAAATTAAATAAATCGCCCTGACTGTAAATAATTGGTAAACCAATATTGTTACCGAATATTTTTGCTCTTTCCACGCAATAGTGGTTTCTTTTATACAGTTTTTACATGCTAATGGTGTGTTTCCACATCACATTGCAGTTGTACTTTGCTTCTGCTGTTGGTGAGGTAAGTTCTGTTGATTTTTTTTTCCCCCCCTGCAAAAGCACAATATAAAGGACAGCTGTTTAATATTAAGAAATTATTTTTAAATGTGACTTTTCTATAATTAAGCAAAAGAATCTATTGCTAGCTTTGTATAGTATATTCAGCATTGAATCTCAGGATGCATTTTATTGCAGGGCCAAAAAAAGGGAATAATTCTCCCATATGTAACTGTGACAGCAATATCGGAATACTGTGTTTGTTTTGTATTTTAAACCAATGTTCAATTAAAAAAAAAAGCGTGAAGTACTTGTAATCCTCAATATTCTGTAGATTTACGGAATAAGAATATTAACAGCTGTCAGGAATAACAGGGTTGAACACGTTTTTCCAGTGATGATGCATTACTTCAGGTGAACCACAGCAAGCTTCTTCAGTATTATGCAGTCGAGTCATACCATTGGAAGGAATGTTGATGTATCGGGGTGTTCGCAGCGCTGTCATTGTACACAGCTCACGTCTTGCAATAAGACTAGCTAATACTCTGCAGCCTGTTGAATGTCACAGCACTCCATTAATACTATGAGTAGACTGACATTTTAGGAAATGGTGGGAAAATGCAAGGCAATTTGGAAGTAATAAAAAAGCATTTTTCCAATTACTTTACTGACAGTGAAGTACACTGTGCAAAGTCACTGATTCTCACATGTATCAGTGCAATCTTTTTAAACGGTTAAAGTTCTGAGACCCAAATGATTTAAGTACAACCAGTGATCCATTTTTCTACATTTCGTTTGAAATATGATCAATACAAAGTTATGAATGCCTGATTAAGTAATTGTGTAAGTTTTTTGGACAATACACTAAATCAAGAGCAAATCCACTGCCATCCCAGTTACTCTGGAGACATTCTTGTTAAGATTTAAAGCTAGATTTCTGTTTTGAGAATTAAACTGTATATACTGTTCATACAATGAATTTTTATCTTTGTATCGTAAGTTATTTGATAGAACCCATGATGGGAAATGTGGCTTCAGTTCATTTTGTTAATTAAAGCTACCTCCTAAACAATAGTGGCTGCCAGTAGCAGAATGTTTAAAATGTGGTTTATGTACCTTTTGCATTGTAAATAGACGTGGTTGTATATTGTCACTATAATAAAAACAGGATCCTTGTATATCAAAATCATGTAGTTTGTACAAAGTATGGGAGGATTATTTACTGTCTGCTGTTAATTTTGTAAGCCAAAATATTCACGTGTAAAAAGGGGAAGAAAACCATCCCAGAGTTGTTAATTCTTATATTTACACTCATGAATATTACATCTGCAATTAGCATGGAATGTTACACTGAAAGCAAATAAAGGGTACGTGAATACTGATGGTTATTTATCTCTGTTTTTCAAAAGTTAAAGCTGAAAATGGTGCACATATAGAATTATTGAGCATAAATAATGTCTCATCTGCTCTTGGCTACATGTCGTGAAAGTTTCAGGAAAGAACTGCCAGAAAAATAAGAAAGTTGCCAATTTACCAGTGGATTTGTAGTTTTGGAATAATGCTGACTCTTGGCACGCAAAAGGTTAAAACCTTCAGCAAAGTGTTTGCCCTCTTACAAAGCAATCCCTTGATTAAAGATGTTATATATTGTGTGTGAGTTGAAATGTTTTTAGTATGTTTTCAATAATCATACAGATTATAATTTTCATATTGATACCTTTTTTATGTTGAGAGTTGTGGGGGATTTTTAACCATCATTTTGTTAGAGTCACAGTCTGTCCCACATTCCCTCTGTTGGCCAAACTGTTAAAGGTAGTAAGAACACGTCTCAAAAAGGACTATAAATGTCAGCTGCCATTTATAATCAGAGAGAAGGAAATCCAGCCATGAAACTTCCAGAAAGCCTGTTGTATTTTCAATGTTCTTGAGTATGGATTTATTTCTTCTGTTTTACAAATGAGTCTTCACTGCAGTGCTGTTAAAAAGGTCAGATGTGATCCATTTGAAATTCCAGTATTTCATTGTACATCAGGATGGTTTGGAGTTCAGTTAAGCTAGCAGTTAACTCTTTAGTGCTTAAGCTAGCAGTTAACTCTTTAATGCAGTCAGCCCAGTGTCTTCCAGCACACGCTGGTTCTGTCTGCTGCTGGTAGAGGGGAAAGAATATGGGCAGCAGCTACTGAAACCAGCCCATTAAGAAGCAGTGCCGCAAAACCTGCTTCTGTCAACATGACCACGTGCCCGACACACATGGATAATCACATAAGGAGAAGCCAGACAAATCCAGCTGCCAAGTACTTAATGCACAACTTTTGTTGTGTCTTTGCTGGTCAAGCTGATCTCAGGGCAGGGCACAATGGAATGTTCAGATATTCACATCCACTGAGAATCTGCTCCCACTCCAAAAGCAGTGTCAAATATATGGAGACAACTTGCCTTAAAGCTGTTTTGTGTTAGCCATGTGTGGAATTTTTGTTACCTATGTACCAGTGGCTTTCTGAGCTGTCACCTCAGCAGTCTCTTCAGCTAGGGTAAAGCCTCCTACTTTCAATTTTGAGACTGAGACAAGTGAAACCATGTTACCCCCTTGGGGGGTGCCCACAGAAAATAAATCCTCCAATTTTCTAGAGTCTAAAGCTAGCTGAAACTGTTCTTAGAGTGGCAGTGTCATATAGCTTGCTTCTAGATCTCTACACAACTGTCATACTGAGCTCCAGTGCTGGATTTAGCAGTCAAAAAGGCTTTGCTGTTGACTTTAAATGAAAAACATAGAGCAAGGAGAAATCTTGTTGTTTTTCTTCCTCATCTTCTGCTGTTGTGAGGAAGCACCTTTTTGCAGGGAGACTTTCACAAATAGGGAATATCTTTGGCAATTTTATCTTCCCCCATTAAGAGTAATTTCTTAGAGGTGGCTGTTAGCCTGCTCTGCAGACATATGCTGGTGAGAGCTCTTGATTTGAAATGGAGCCTTTTCATTCTCTTCTAAAAATAATGCATCTGCTTTGCAACTTTTTGATCTAGATGCCTTTTGCCTATTTTCATTTCTTTCCAGTAGAATCTCCTGGTTTTTTATAACTTTACTCACAAATTTCAAACTTACACAAGGATACTTCAGTAATTCTTTTCACTTTGATTGCTATTTTTAAGCCCTCAGTTTCAATTTATAGGGTAATATTTTTAACTAAAAGCACAATGCAGAGTTTTTTTCATATGGACTCTCAATTTTTAATTACATAAATGCTTTTCATCTTTTACTGCTAGCATAAGACATGTATTTTTTAGCAATGTTTTCAATATCACCTTTCACATATTGTACTGTATAGTCTGATTTAGCACTGTATTTCAGTTGAAGATGTTTCAATAAATAAGGAATGAAATCTGAAATGGGATAATATATCACAAATTGCTGTTTTCTTTACTGTTGCGTACTGTAAGAACTTGGAGGGTGAATGGACATATTTCATATGTTGCACTTATGGCACTACACCAGTATAAAATAACATGGTTTAGGTTTTACCTAAGAAATACTAGTTAGTGGTCACTGTGATGTTTGCTATAGGGAAATAATTTTGATTTGAGGGTAACAAAATATGAAGTGTCTCACTGGTTTCCAGTAACAAAAGCATAACCTATGCCCTGAAAACTTCAGCCCAAAAATGAGCAAGTAAATCTGTTACTAACTGATGCTTTAAAAGACTTTGTGCGGAACTATAAACTAGCTAAAGAAGTGAAGGCTGTTCAAAAGCAGGAGGGTTGTGATCTCCAACTAACATAAAACAGCTGGGTTGAGTGGGAATCTTGCTAGTGATTCAAAAAGATGTGATTTTAAATGTGTTACATAGAGTTCTTGCACATCTCCCCAAACAAGAGTAGTTCTCATCTCAAGGTCCTATCCCTTGAAAGCAGATGGCTCCACATCTGCAGTCAGCAGAGTCTGGGCTGGGACTAGTAGTGTGTACAGTAAACTGCAACCATGAGAATACATAATACCATGAAGGAAAGTGAAGCAATCCAGGACCTCTCAGGTTTCACAGCCTCTAATCAAGCAGAACTTCACATTCAGGCACAAAAATAGCCAGTAGACAAGTACAGGCAGTGCTTGTTCAGCTCTGACATGGAGTGTGAGCCAAGTAGCTGTCTCCCTCACTCCCATGCCTGCCACACTATTTTTCCTTACACTGGAAAATCTGAAGACTTAAGAAAACCTAAATTCAACTATATTTGGTTCAAATTTCCTGCTTTTTTCAAGGTTGCAGGTAAAGTTCTTCAAGCTTCAGGCATGATGTCTAAGCCTCTGTTTCTGCCTAAATTTAGTAATTTTTTTTTCCCATAGGATTATTTTTATGCTTCTGTGTTCCTTAATGTCTAGTGTGGAATTAGACATTACATCTGCAAGCAATCTGATTCTTGTCATTAAATCTGGCTAGTATTCATCAAGTTGAACTGAGAAATTTCCTTCTGCTGGCTCTTGCGTTTCCAGAGACAGTTCATCAGATTACAGTTGAATTTCTAAGAACAATTAGAACAATTGTTCTTGAACAATTGAACAATTTCATAAAGAAGAGTTGGCAAATCAAGGTGCTTAGTGATTCAGAATAGTTGATTTGTGCCTAGAATTTAATTCATTTTGATGTCTGTTACCTGTGAAATTGCTTTCTTGATATTTTATGTGTCCCGTGGGTTGGCAGTTAGAGAATACTTGTGAGAAATTGGTCAGGAGCATTTGGTTTTTCAGACATGCTGATTGGCATGACCAAACAGACAGAAAGTATAGGTCTGTGAATACAACATGCTATTTTTACTCGGAATTTTACTCCCTGTTGCTAGATAGCTCTAAGTGCTTATTCTGTAGTCTATGACAGTGAGTTAGCACTGAAAGATTGCATGTAGTTTTTCTAGGTTCTTTAGTAAGAAATTAGGATGATTTTTCATACTATTATCAACCATAGGGGGGTGTGCATATATTTATTCACTGTATTCAGTTGTTTGTGGCAACTTCTGTGCTTCATTGTGGCAGTTTGATTTTGCCTGTAGGTTTTAGCAGTATTGGCATTTAATTCTTGTCAGGGCAGATGCTTCTGGCACTCAGTTCACAGAATTAAGGTTTTGCCATCCTTACAACACACCATTTGTCTGCTTGTCAGTCCTTCTATGGCCATAGGAGTTGTGTACCTCGACCTGCAGGATTGTTGTTTCAATTCTTAGTATTTTACAAAGTTACATTATTTGGGCTCATACCTTTCCTGTGTTAACTAGGGCACAACGGCTGTGCAGCTGGCTTGACAAGTTGGGCAGAATGGTAAAAAGGATAATAACAATATTATTTTATGCTCTCACATCTCTTCAAAGTTGGATGCTTCTGCCATTCCAGGAAAAATGCTTTAATTCCCCAAAGGATGAACTGGCTTTTGCCACCCTCTCTACGGGCAGTCTTGATGCATCAACTCTAGTAGCTTGTCACAATGCTAAGGTTTGTTAATATAAGCGACTTGCCCAATATCTGCTCCTGAATCCTAAGAAATTCTTGTATTCTGTATAATAGGATAGGGAGGGAATAGACAGGCCCAAATGTTCGTGTGTTTGGCAAGATTGCTGCTACCTGGCGTCGAGACATCCATTTCGTAGTTTCTGGCCATCCCAGATGGTGTGGACCTCCATCAGAAGTGAGAGATGCCCAGTGCAGTGAGCTCCAGAATTCCTCAGTTTACTGAGACGACAAGGGGCTTTTCATTTTTTCTATTCATTTAGGACTCTTGCCAGTCTTCACTGTGAGATGGGCTTTAAGGTCAGGGAAGGTTTTCAGGCCTTCCTAAGATTTGCGAAATTACCTTAGTCTGCAGCCTGTTGAAATACGTGAAGTTTTCCTGCTTGCCATGACATGGAGCTTTGCTCACAGTGTGTGCTTGTGTAGCCAGGGAGTGAACAACTTTTATGCTTCTTTTACTTCTTACCTGCATGCAGCACATACACAAAAGTTCCTGTAAAACCAAAGGTGGTTTGTGTTGAACAAAACTGAGACATTGGTTTGTGTAACTTGTATCCTAAGAATTCAATCCAATTTGAAATTTTCTTCTTGTTTTAACTTTACTTGGCATGAAATCTGGATTTTAGTGATATTCTGTCATCTCCAATACTTGAATCATCAACTTAAATTATTTCAACAGGTGTAATTTGTTTGTTAGATACTGTGGGTAGTCATGCTTGATTCTTTATTTTATGATAATCAGCTCAACAATCTACCACAAGTGGCTGGAGTTATTTTAGCATCATGAGCATCAATTTTGTGCATAGTGATGTAGTCAATATTCTCAGGATGCTTAGATCACAGATGCATTCAGGCCTTTTTTGTGTTTTTCAGCTTGCTGGAAGACTGCTCCGGATGATCAGCTGGTTATCAGCACATATGATCAGTGATGCGATAACATTTGTTTTTTTATTACAGGAACCATAATGGTATTTCTCCAACCTGCCAAAACTGCAGTTCCTGTAAGATGGTAAGCCAAATACAGAAGCTCCACCACTGAAAGGGGAAAATCCCTTACAACTCACCGCTGCCTCTCCCTCCTAGTTTGTGGCTGTGTATTCCTGTCACTTGACTGGTTTTGGCCTCAGCAGTTGTCTGATGTATCCCTGAGCTTTAGCTTGCTCAGACCACAGGTTGTTTGGCCAAATATTTTTCTACCATTTTAGTAAGGTTTTGTGGGTCGCTGAAGCATCCAGTGAGCAAGAGGGAGGGAGAAGCTCCTGAGAGACAGGAGAGGTGCAGCCTGTTTGGCAGAGATATTATGGATTTGGCTGCCTGTCAATCTGCAGCCCAAGCACCAAACAGCCCATCTTAAAATTTCCAAATATGATCATTTACGCATTTTTTAGGACTGTTAATAATGGCACTGAAATGTCTCCCACCTCATGGCACTCATTTTTGGTGGTCTCTAGGTGCACATAATGATTGTATAGACTTGATGACCTTTTTGTATTATTGAGCCATTGAAATTCAATTTTTATGGCAATTCAATTGCCTCATGTCACAATTGACTTTCCTGATTAGACAAAACATTTTTAATACTGTTTCTTATTTTTCAACATGCCTATCCAATTAAAAATACATTTCTTCTTAAACTCACCTACCTGAAGAATCTTGGCAAAAACAATCAATATAACAACCAAATTTACAGTAATTTTCAAACTTCCGTATGTCATCTTAATATTAGTAATGCTTCTGCTTAGTCAGCCACAGCAAAATGACCCAATAAAGTTTTATAAAAATTTGCCAACTGCTGATCAGCAGTTATCTCCTTGATTGATGAAATTTGAAGGTAATGAAAAGCTTTGGTAATATATTTGTTTGTTGCTGATCCTGCTTAAGATTTGGCTAAAAACAGGGGTCAAGGTGGCCCAGCATAAGCAATGAAGAGGGACCATGTTCCTGGGATTTGGAACCCCAGTGAAAGACTGACCAAAATTCTAGTGGCAAACAAGAATCGAAATATATATATATATAAAATCTGACCTATTTGTAACAAAAAGTTGTAAAATGTGTGGAGAATTAACTGACAGGAGAGAAGGGAAAGGACACCGTTTGCCTAGCAGAGGTGTATGAAAACCGAAAGTCCTTAGAACTTTGAATCAGAAACATGATAATTGTGAGGACTGAAATGGGATTTTGAAATTTTATAAAGTATGGATTACAAATTTTGACTTGGCTGTTAGCAAATATTAAGATATCTGCTTCTGATGTAATGGGATTGTCACCTGCAGATGAGGTTACTGGTTCCTGTTTATTTAACTGGTACGTGTGCAAAAATGTTATTAAGTAAGAAAGAACAACTGTGAAGAGTTCCTACAGATTAGCATACGCGTGTCAGTGATCACCTGGGGCCAGGCAGGCGGTTCCGGGCCTGTCGCCTCTCCCGAGCCGGGGTGCCTCCGTCAGATCCCACGTGCTGGAGGACTCGACTCACTGGTCAACACCGTACCACGGGCCGCCGGTTCTGACCCCGTGTTTTCCCGCTCACTCTCCCCAGGTTCTGCTTCGGCCCGCGCCGCACCGGACACGGCCGAGCATGGCGGAAGTGCCGGGCGGGCG